>JAPDES010000032.1:0-375904 GCA_027569235.1 Aspergillus sparsus
TTTCGCTCTGTTTCTCTCTTTTGTCAATTTTTCCCTTTTATTTTATCCCCATTTTTTATCTTACCCCCCCCCCCCGTCTTTCCCCCCCACCCCCCCCCCCCCCTTTCTCTCTCTCCCTCTCTCTCTCTCTCTCTCTATCTCCCTCTAAGAGAGAAGGCAAAAAAAAAAAAAAAAAAAAAAAGGGAGGGGGGGCAAAAATCCATTAAAAACATGAAAAAGAAAGAAGAAAAAAACATGGAAAAATTTAAGAAAAGAGAAAGGAAGAAAAACAAATGACTTGCGAGATGGTCAAGGAGGTGATTAAATTACGAAGGATGTGAGCGACTTTTATCTGGATTCTGAAGTTATTTTGTTCTCCCCATTCATCATCTCCCATTAATGTTTTTCCTAGACGAGGGGGGAGAGTAGCGGTGTTTTTGGTGCTTTTTTTTTTGTCTCCCTTTCCTCTCCATTACTTACCGGCGAAGTGGTTATTTGTTTTGATTCCATAATCTGCCTCTTATCGTGCGTTGACTAATTTCTCGACTTACGCTGTTCTCACTTTTTTTAATCCTCTTATTTGATTTCCCCTATGCGTTGAGTCCCTTACCCTCCTTTCCCCAATCATAAATTACCTATCTCCGTCCCATACTAGCTTGCGGGCAAGTGGAAAATGATAGCTCAGGAAGCAGGAGGAGACAGAAAATTGGAGAAAGAGGTAAGCCATGGACCTTGTTTGACTGAGTAACTGTGATGATACTGGATGGATACTTTCATCGGGTAATAGTATGCCATGAGTATGCTATGTATGGTATGGAGAAAATTGGACTTCTTATCTACTATCTTTCTGATTTGTCTTTTTGTTGTTCCATCAACCACTCTCTCATTGCATTGTTGCAAATGGAATAAACTGTAGTTCATGAGACAAGGTATTGTAGTTGCTACCTTCTAGTGTAATGATTTAAAACGTGATGCTGCATTTCCCACGAATAACGATAGAAGGTAAAACAAAGACAAAAGAAAATAAAAGAGGAAGAGGATAGGGAAAAGAAAGAAGGCAAATGTCCAAGAGATTAACCTGGGTGTGGTCAAATCTACAAGGTATATTACCTAGTTCAAGTGCCATCCTGATCAAGTAATGAAGAATTGCATTCGGTTAGTTCTTCCTCAAAAGGGCGAAGCTAGAGCAGGGGGGAGGGTGAAAAAGAAAAACGATACGCCCTAAAGATCCTAGTCTCGAACTACATCCTTGAATCTAGTAGCACGTGGCAATTTCACTCTTAAATCTGAGGGGGATATCTTATATCATTCATTTTAAGAAATATCCAATTAGAAATAGTAATAGCGGCAAGGGGTATGTTGTGTCTATGACGTTTGCACGAATTGTGTATAATAGATATCATAGGTTAGGTAGTAGTGTAAATTGCTAGATGTTTAAATTGAACGAAAGAGTCAAAAAGAAGGGGTTTGGGGGGGGGAGGAAGCATGAAGGTAAAGGTATTGTCGAAGGTTAGATGTGTAATGTACATTTGTGGACTAGTAGGTAGATGTGGCGATAGAGGTGGCGGAAGGAAGCAATGTTTATTATAATCGATAGGGTAGGATGCGAGTGTAACCAGCAGTCTGCAGCCCAAAAAAGAGGGGAAGGAGTATGATTAAGAACACACGATTACGCCTCCGTATGCCTGTCGGGAGGAGGGTTGGCTTCGGCGTCACGCGATTGGCTATTTCGCTCCCCTCGGCCTGCCAGTCGGGCTAAATATTGTAAACCGGTTCTCCATGCTCCCAAGGTGTTCCTCGAGCCTGCAAGGAAACGACGTGTTCCCCCAGTGACTGAAGAATCTGTGGAGGTTCTCTGAAGCTCTTGGCTGTGGCCTGATAGGGAAGAGACAGGATCACTAGGGCCATTCAACGTTCCATATCCTATACTCGAAAATTCCCGGTTAGATGATACGGGCCCGAAGGTCCTTCGCTTTGGGAGTAGAATTTGGCTGTTCGAGGTAGGTAAAGACGTTCTCCGCTGCCTTTCACCTTCCCTGACTGGAGGGGGGATTCTTCGAGGGCTCCAGGTTTGTTGGGTGGCTGGACTAGCGCTGAAATGATGAGGTCCGCGTAAGACACTGCTCTTACTCCTAGGTCGTGTTCGCAGTGGGTCAACATTGAAGCGAGTGAGGAGTGCCGATCGCACACCAGCATCGGCATATTCAGAATCAGAATCATCTAGTTCGGCCCAGATGGACGCCGGATCCATATTTGACGATGTTGACTGCCGTTTTAACAACGACGATTGGAGAGGTAGACTGGGGGTTCTTTGGTGGGGGGACCTGCGCGGGAGAGGGGCTTTGTGTAACAAAGGCTCACGCTCTCCTCCTTGGCTCTCCTCGTCTTCTAGTTCTAGTCGGAGGGGGGAGGGTGCATGCTCTTCAACGGCCGCCATTCCAGGGCCCACAGTGGCCTGAGAGGGCCCAACAGCAGTATGAGCATCTATAACCTCCAATCGCCATGATAAACAGAGTACCCCGCCTAGGAGAACTACCGTTCCTAGCGCGACCAGCCCAGCATGGAGATTTGTGAGCCGGGACATTTGTTGAAAATATATTAAACCATCCAAAATAGCAATGATGTTGTAAGTACAAAAGACGAATGGATAGAGGACACTAGTGCTGCAGAGTTTGAGGCCACGGTTAAGATAGAATAGCTGCATTAGAGCAACTGTGACCATTGTGATCAAGATGACCCAGGACTGCCAGCGGTTAAACTGATTGACGCGATCCACAATCGTGCGGACAAGCAGCTCAACGGAGGATTTCGCTAAGAGAAGCGTGTGTGCAGATAGAATACCGCTTATCAACCCGTAGCATAAACCACGAATGAGCCTAACACGGCTCTGGTGCATTTGAAGGCGGGGTGTATAGGAGCCACGGATGCTTGAGTGCTTGGAGCGAGAGGATGTAAGTGACTTCAATATTTTTGACCCGACATATATCATCACTGCCACTAGGGCCGTCCCTGCCATCCAAAGAATAAATCGGCGACGTTGAAGAAGTTCAAGTAGTTGATCGAGAGTATGCGCTGGCTCGCCGATGGCACCGAAGACGGCTATGAGGACAGCACCAATACAGACGAGGATAGTGCCGATGACAGAGTATCTGGTGAAGGCTTCCCCCAGAATTAACGTAGCAAATATGGTATTAAAGACGAGTCCCGACTATAATGACGGCGATAATTTCATTTTAGCAATGTTCGCTAGGCAAAGAAGGGAGAGCTACTGACTGCTTGGAGGGTCGAGAGCACTGGGAGTGGAAGGGTGGTAATCTGAATCGTACTCCCTACGACGTTCGAGACAACGAACATCAACATACCCAACTGCCATCTTCGGCGCTTATAGGGAGGCCTGCGGATATCGTAAGGATGCTTTTCGTCTTCGAGAATATGCGACTTGCGCTGGAGAGTTAAGCCGATGGCTTGAAGGCTTGCTGAGATCAACCCGACAAGAACGCCAACCTAAACTCTCAATATGCATTAGCCGCACTATACTTGACGAAATAATTGCATCGTTCGAGAGCCCGTCAGGAAGTGGGGTGGGGGGGGAAGACAATACCGCGACACTCCCCTCAGGCGACAAGTCACCAAGATTACCCATCACGGGATATCTTCATGCATTGATCGCTGGGCGGGGAGTAGAGTAGGACCGCGTACACGGCAGCACATTAGACGGGGTTTAGGAGAAGACTGGGCTGGAAGCGAATGCCATATTCGAGGTAAATGGTCGACAAAAACAAAAAGAGATGGAGACTAGGGGAAGGCCAAATAAACGAAGCAGAGGAACGTCGATGGTGAGAAGATGTTAGTGGAGGGAGATGAGAGGTGAGAGAGATGGGGAGGGTGATCTCATACGCAGTTGCGGGCGGGAAGCACAAGAAGCCGCCAAGTCATCGGCCGCCCGACCTCCAACCAACCTTAACAACTACTGCAAGGTTGCCTCTCCCTCTTATCCCTCAACTCTCCACCCCCCTCCCCCTTCCCTCCAAATCGCCCTCTCGCATCCCCCTTCCAATTAATCTAGGTGACTATCTTCCTCCTCCCCTAAGTCCCCTTTTCTAACTCTTCTACCTATCATTTCTACCGTCTTGTTTGGCTTCGCAATGCTAACCGTGGTCGGTGTTGAACCTCACGCCCGAGATAGGGAATCAAGCTTGTCCTGCTCCCCTCCTCCGGTTCTTCTCCGCCCACCTCATTTCCCCACCATTTACTCAATATACTATTCTCGGCAAGATGTCGCAGAGCCATGCTCTTTCCGATGATCAGGTACGCTGTGCTTCCGATCGCAGATACTGGGCGGTGTTGTTCCGAAGCTTAAATCATCCATAAATAGGTCGCGGGTGAGCTCCGCAAGATGACAGCCTTCATCCGACAAGAAGCTGTGGAGAAGGCTCGTGAGATCCAACTGAAGGCCGATGAGGAATTTGCCATCGAGAAGTCGAAGCTGGTCCGCCAAGAGACTGCCGCCATCGACTCCCTATACGAGAAGAAGTTCAAACAGGCTGCTATGTCCCAGCAGATCACACGCTCTACACTCGCCAACCGCACCCGTCTCCGCGTTCTATCCTCTCGACAGGAACTCCTTGATGAGCTTTTCCAGAAGGCTCGCGATCAAATCTCAGGAATCGCCACCAAGGATGCGAAGAAGTACGAAGCCGTCTTGAAGGAGTTGGTCTTGGAAGGCCTATATGCTCTAAACGAGGATAAGGTGGAAATCCGGGCGAGAAAGAAGGACTATGATGCTGTTAAGAGGGCGATCACCGAGGCGGAGAAGGAATTCAAAGATAATGTTGGCAAGGAAGTTTCCGTAAGCTTGGACGAGGATGAGCCGTTACCTGAAGGAGGGTGAGTTTTCTAATATACGCTACCCCCGTTTCACTGTGTTGGGGATATTTCTTTTTGGTTTCTCTTTCTCATTTTCCTAACTTAATATATCTTTCCAGTGCCGGTGGCGTATCGATTATTGGCGGACAAGGCAAGATCGAGATTAACAACACTTTCGAAGAACGACTACGGCTGCTCGAGATTGAAGGTCTCCCCGCTGTTCGGGAGACGCTCTTCGGCAAAAACGTAAACCGTAGGTTCTATGACTAGAGCAACCATCTATACTACAATTTTTGATCACTTCCAATACCTGCTTTTGTTTTCTTACCACTTTTATTCTTTTTTCCTTTCCACCTTCAGTTGCATCTCTGTATCTATGTAACTCTTTGTGACGCGTCCCATAGCTCTCTCATCTATATCAGAGAGATCAGCATAGCTTTGTATACATTTCTATCTCTTTTCTTCGCTTCTAGTGTATAAGTAACAAGTGTGGTAGCTTTCGGTAGCCTTCGAGGCACCTGAAAATAGTATCGATAGAGGGGAATAATGAATGGTTCCTAAATCCCTGTTTATACCTCAATACTCGGAGAAGCCACCCCATAATCAATAGCATTTCTCCTTAACCATTCATCGTTACTTATCTATTTAATGTAATAGGCATAAGTCTCAGTATTGATTCTTAGGTCTGCTATTGTATGAAATGTGTCAAACAAGGCTGGTTAATCGGATACATTCTTCTAGTACGTGTAATAGAACATTAAATAAAGTTGATAATTAATTTCTAGTCCCAGGATACTTGTAAATTGACATATAGGAACCAGTCCATATTGTATTTTTTTTCCCTCCCCTCTCTAACGTACCATACGTATGCTATTGGTCTTCATAGAGTACAATGTGTTTCTTTCACACGCTATCTAAGTTCTAACTGAGTGGGGAGGTCCCGAGACATTGAGGTATCCCGCGTACAGGCACCGCCCATGTACAAAGCGGCCAACAATTTGTACAGTCAACTTATCTGTGATTTCCGAAGGCGTTGTCATGTGTGACCCTTGGCTCTGACAGCGACCCTTTGCGGTGGAGCGGGAGATTATTGTGCTAGAAGGACTTCTGAAAAGAATGGTGCTTGCAAATGACTTGGGTTCGGACCCTTACCCGTTCACAGAGCTGTGGTTGCCCGGAAATTATGAGTTGGGGGGATATCAGGAGTAGTTGATGAGCAGACTGGAGCATAATTCGTAGTCCTCAGAAATAGGGACATACCGCAGTGCGCAAAATCTCAATTTTTAGTGAGCGCTTCCAACGCATGTTGAGAAATAATAGCTTTACTTATCTCCCATCTCTGTCGACAATTATTCATCAGGAATAAGCTTTTGGACTTTCTTCTTAAAGAATCTGCTATCGAGCGTTGACTGGGACGCCGTTCCACCGAAAACATTCTTCACTGGACGTGGTTTCGTCCTAACAGAGTATACAATGCGGTAGTGAAGAGACTCGAGAGCCTCTTTCGCAAGAGTTCGTTTGAGATGAGATGCGCCTGAATCTTCTATGGAAGTAAAAATTTTCTTAACCCGATCAGCGAGTATATCGACGTGTTTATTGAACTCCTTTTCCGCCTGTTGGTCGGGAAATTTCATCCCGGACCACCCCGAATCAATTAGAATGTCTAGGAAGGTGACTATGGATCCAAGGTCCCCATAGTCGTATTTAGCTCTGCCGGCCCCCTTATACCGCTTTACGTCGAACCTTTGGTCTTTAAGTATATCGATGACTCGGTTCAATTCGAATATAATATCATTAGGCTCCAAATTGGAAGCTGGGTCATTGCTCAGGAAAATGATGGCAAGTCGTCGTCGTAGAGCAGCAACCCAATCCGGGGTTGGGACTACATGTTGAAGGAGGCGGCTTTGCAACCCGGGATCTCGTAGGATGGCGTACGTGTTTGTGCAGATGCGATTAGTCTGGGCATTGTCAGTGTGTCTCATGTGAGAAGGAAGGAACATAATTTATACCAATCCCTCAAGTACATCCTCAGGAATACTCTCAAACACTGCACTTATGCTTCTTTCTAGCTCCGAGCAGATCATCGAGTTGCAGGTCAAGGAGACATCTAATGTAAGGCGAAGAAGAATGTTCAATATGTGCTCTTGCGTATCATCCTGGAGTCTTTTCAAACGTCAGACATATTTGGGTAAAGAGCCTTTTAAACTTCAAAACCTACAAGGGCCCAACCTCACGTATGAGTTCCAAGATAGAGAGCAAGGACCCATGACGTTGGGTTGTTGTCTGCGAAGATTCACCAGATTCACCTATCCCTTTTTATTAGTCTTTAAAAACGAAACCGGGGCAGGAACTTACCTCTTGCCTGTGAGTCTGGAATAATTATCTCAGACGCCGATAAAGCCACGTGTTTTGCACCTAGTTGTTGAAAAAGAGAGTCGATATCACTTGGACGAATGAGAGACCTTATTCGCTCTGCCGACACATTCTGTAGGTCTTTAGTTTGTGGGTTTGAGTAAATAGGGGGCACCAAGGTATCTAACCTTCAAAGCTCTGCAATAGGAATGCCGCAAGGTCTCCCGGGGTTCGAAAGCGACTAGTAAGGGTGAGTGATATTGCAGTGTAGGTCCAAGACACAGACGAACCAGAATAAAGGATCCATGTAATTAGCTCGTTCGGGAGCATTTCCTTCAATAAGGCAAGATCGACGATTCCAGAGTGAAAGGCACGCTCTCTAGAGTCGGGTTCTAGATATTATTAGAAGAGAGATCTTATAATTCAATGGGAAGATATAGAACAGACCTCGCAAGAAAGTAACGTATCTTCCGGGGGGGATACAGTCTCTTGGAAACTCGGGAGCTGGAGGCAAGGCTCCCTCGTCATCAAAGAAAGACCATGTTTTCCCTAGGTCGAACGCATCCGTTCTCCGCACCGCATCAAGAAGGCGTCGGATACCTTGTGCATCATCTTCATCGCCACCGAGGGCTGTACTCAAGATACCTTCATGTAGTATATTGGCCTGAGATTTAGTGTCCTTCGAATCATCGCTCTGTACAAACGCAGCTTTGAGTTTTGCAATTTCAGCCTCGGTCTTATTGTCATCAACCGCTTGCATAACAAGGTCATTGAGGGTGTTTTTATAGACTGGGACTGTGGTTTTGATTTGAAATCTCGTCTTGGATTTCGCGGATTTCACAGGTTTCCCTGAACGAAATGTCGTTTTTTGTATGGAAGCTTCATTGTTCATTCTAGTCTTGTCTGTAACAGGATCTTTAGGTTTGGTAAAGCTCATGAGAAGGGCCTCAGGTGATTCAAACGACTCTACAGAGTCTGTGTCATCACCGTCCGAGCTAATGACAACCTCCCTCCCATTCTTGATCACACGTTGGCTAGACCCAAAGCTCTCGGCACTCAGGAAGCTTTCTTGTTGCTCTCTATTGTTGCTAGTGGTATCGTTGGTGGTGAGTAAAAGCGAATGTTTCAGCTGTGATGCTGGTCCATCCGGTGTGTGCGGAGAAGTCGTATCTGATGGGAGCGACGATGGTGGTGGATCAGAGAGAGGTGAAGACCGTAAAACTGGCGCGGGGTTTTCTGGCTGAGCTGGAGCTTCTTGTGCACTTAAAGCAAACTTGGGGCGCTTGAAGAAGCTTGTTATCCTACGCGAATTAGACATCCTGGAAATTGGACGTAAAGAATAGATCTTATCGGGATTTGATCCCGTTCCTCAATCTCATCTCCTCTGCATCGGGGCTACGTCGAACACGCGTGGAGCCAGTCGCGATATCACGTGACTTTGTTTCTTACTTTCTTTGTCCCTCTTCTATAGCAGCTCAAAGGACCGATTATGACTAGCTGCTATCTATATTTGTGTATGATAGCTTTGGGGTATATGAATTATTTATGGTATGTTTTATTTGGTGCGAGATCTCTTAGAACATTAAAGGCTACAATATAATTCAATGAAATATATAGAATAGATTGGTAGAGAGCTAGCTTTCTGTAATATATACACATTTACTGAGGAAATAAAAAGCAAGACAGCTTGCTCAAAAACATATTAAATTTCTATATGCTAGTACTTCACCAAAAGATACAAGAAAAAAAACACACTATACTTATTGTCTGGTACGTCAATAATGCTACTAATATCTTTACCTAGATACTATTATGGGCTTCGAGGGGCTGATGTTATATAATAATCCTGAGACATCCACCTACTTACCTGCCTGCGCCCCTAGGTAGGTAGCATGGCCTCCTGTCATTTCAAATCCTCTACTTAGGCCAAAAATATTATGGCAGTGTTGGGCAACCATGAGGTTTGATGAGCTACTTTAATGCCTGATAGTGCCCAGGGATGATTCGATAAGTAAATAAGTAACCTGGTAGAGTTTTGGGAGGTTTACTACATACAAAACAGTAACAAAGAGTTCATGACAAGTACGTATTAATTGAGATTAGTAATTACTCGCGAGGTACCTATCACATCTATGAGAGGGGGGATGCTGCTGGTAAGTACCATGTAGGTACTTTGGAATAACTAGGCGGCGGGGTAACATACATAGGTACCTAAGTAGATGCTTTGCATCAGTTTTATACACGCAAGAATATTGATCTCAGTATAATTTCCACGGTGCCGCAGAAATAAATATCTACGCGCCCTTACGATTACCTAAAATAGTCGGATATATCCCAACGCTAATCTTCAGAGAACTATTTTTTTTTGATCTATTTTGCCATTCTTTTCCTTCATTGATTGGTTTCGGAATTTCCATCTAATCATATCATATCCATTTTCGGAACAGGCTGAGGGGCGGATGAAGCGTCGATCTCGACTTAGCCTCACACTCTATTCTCCACTGCGATTTCGCGGTCGATCTGGCTGTTGGACCCAAAGCCAGTCCTTCAAATTTTCTATCTTTGGGGCACGGAATTACAACCAAGGAGGTTTCTCCTTTATTATTATTATTATTATTATTATTATTATTATTGTTTACTCAAAAGAAATGAAAAAAAAATAATTTATTCAATCTTTAAAACAATTCTCTATGATTGGTTTAGTGAATATTGTAGGCAAGAAAAGAGAATGCCAAAGCCGCGATTGAGATTGGCGGAGTAAAGTTGCTGGGGAAATGAAAGATAATACTTAGTACTTGAGGTAGGGAAAGAGAAAAAAAAAAGGGGGGGGGTTTTAACTCCGTTGAGGGGGATAATTTTTTTGGCCGGATGAACTGTCATGCATGCTGTTGGAGTCAGCCCTGTTTTGTACTGCAAGTCGTATCCTGTCTTAGCCATGATTAATGGCGAAGCATTCTGCTACTATTCGTCGAACTTCTAATTTCTAGGACATTATTGAAGTTAATAATAATATCATAAATCTTCCCAGTTGTAGGTAGGTTAATACTTCTACCCCGAGTACAAGAGCTGGTAGGAATAAAATACCGCCTAGTGACCTAGAGCTAAGCTAGGACGGAAAACGAGGCTCAGTATTTTAAAGCTTTAGCTGTGCTGTGGATAACTACCTACCAACAACAGCATATATCGGAAATAATTAGGAGAAACCATCTTAATTAATTTATAATTTACAAAACACAGAGAACCATGGACTGCCCCCATGCATTAAATTAGATATCCACAAAATACTTGCCTTGGAAGAAAATAGCATTAACTCTTTATTAGGCAACTGAGTGAATATGTTCCAGTGGACAGTTTTGTTACAGTGGAATTAGGTTCATCTATACAGTTTCGAGAAAACAGCTTTTTGGTATAGGCGATCATTGACCCAGAAGAAGAAAAAATTGTACACTAATTATGTACACGCAATATGGAGCCACTTTATACTGATTTAGGAAACCCAGACTGTGTACAATTTCACGGCCAAGACTTGGAAAGGAGAAGGATAAGACACGAGAAAAGAATAGGGGGAGGGGAAATATATGATAATCCTGTGCAACTGAATATTTTCTAACATTAAGATATTGATGCAGAGGAAAACTGTACATATTTATATCTTTCACTATATCCATGTACTTCATCAGGCTTAACTAGACCCTGAAGAATGATTATCAAGGACATTTACATGAATTTTTCAAAGCCACATACATACGTACCTGTAAATCCTCTCTCAATGATCAAGTGGATCATCTTGCATCCATGTGCCGTCCCAGATTGGTTTTAGCCTGTTTCAGGCTCCATATTCCGATAGCGGTGACATTTCATGTTCCATGTACAAACCTAAGAATAATGCTGTCGAGTTCTTGTAAACATAGGGGAATAGAAAATAATTACCACTCTCGAGGAATATTGTTCCTGAAGTGCTCTCTGACGAGTAAGTGGTAATGCCTGCATTCCATGCTAGAATACCGAGCATACTGAGTGAGCGGCACATGCCGCAGCCTCCGAGCCATCTACTACTCAATCAGGTACTACTAAACTAGAATAAGATTGGCAAATCAGGGCGATTGGTGGCTAGGTATGATTTTCTTCTCGCTAGTGTACCTTGTAGAGTGTATTGTAGAGTGTAGAGTTAGACTCGCCAAGTTAGGAGGCCGAAAGATCCGTGCGGACAGCTCGGGATATGTCTCCTTCTCTAGGAAACGTAACGGAGTGAAGGACCATAGTTAAAATTGTCTATAATATTTAGTGTGGACGGATATTATTTATGTGCCGAGTAATTGCCTCACTGTCAACTATGGTGACGGCATTGCCACATTTTGATAAGATTTTTTCTCAGCAGGTTTGGGATGAGAGCCTGTTACTTACAGTCTCTGGAGAGGCTGGAAGTTCCTCGTGGTACTGGTACGTTGTGTCTGTAAATTACCGGCTGGCGGAAGCAACCGTAAGAAGTAGTGTAAGTAAGACGTCTAGGTGCTATGACTGCCTACACTAGGGATAAGTGCAACTGTATTAGATAGTACAGCATTTTCTGGGCTAGACTGAAAGAAACTTCTAAGGTGGGTAATATGAGTGGTAGTGTTTGGGTTCAATTTAAAACTAAAAGTATTCGAAAATTAGGCAAAAAATAGCTTCTAGTGTAGGAAACTAGCTCTCCTTCGATGGTTAGTGAGAATTAATAAGCTTGGTAATTCCGGGATAGAAATTTACGCGTTGTCCTACGGATGTTTTAAGAAATTTATGTAACATAAGTTACAGTTGTGCTGACAAAATAAAAGCAACGTACTGCATTGGTAATATACGGTCCTCGTTTCCCGCGCCTCCAGCAGAAGAGGGATTGTCAGCGCTCCAGGAAATGTTGGCCTTTACTGACCTTGACTCTCATTTCCTACTTCTTCCTTCTGTTCGCTCAAACTCATAAGGATTAATTCTCTAAAGTCCTAATCATCTCTTATATAATTTTTGTTTGCCAACTCTTACCCCATGGTGTTTAACTCTTTCCACTCGTTCAGCTCCTAACCCGCCTTCATCCTGTGCTTAATCGACCTCCCGTCTCGTCGTGACTTTACCCCCCCCCCCCCCTAGCGGTCCAATTTCGCCAATTGCGGTATTCTCTATATAATATTCAGTTCTACCCACTACTTTCTCTTGAATCACATACACATTTCATAAGGTATTAGCGGACTGGCTGCTTTGTCGGGTCCGGCTGGTTGGAGTGGATGCTCAGACTCAGTTTCCAATACAGCACGGTTTCCCTTTGTATGCCCCTCCGTGGGTAGAAAGTAGCCTGGATGGCTTCAATAAATTTTGGCGCAGAGGAGAACGAGCCAACTCCTGGGATTCGTTCAGTGGATAGCAATATTTCGAAACCAACAAAGCGCCAACGATGGGCAACACAACGAGCCGCTGGTGCCGGAGGAGTGCGGAAACGTGTGTCTATTATGGATCGGTTTCACAAGCGCGCGGAAACGAAAGACGAAAAGCGAAAGTCTACACTCCCAAGCCCATCGGGTCCAGTGAACACGGAGAGTGTGGGTGGGGTCGAGGAGAGTAGAAGGGTATATTTCAATATTCCAATCCCCGAAAGCGAGAGGGATGAGGATGGCCATCCTTTAGCAGATTATCCTCGAAACAAAATTCGGACTGCGAAGTATACGCCCTTGACATTTGTTCCTAAAAATTTGTGGTTTCAGTTCCACAACATTGCGAACCTTTATTTCCTTTTTATCATTATTCTCGGCGTACGTCTTCTTCCCAACGCAGCGTGGTATTTACAATGCTAATAATCAATGAACAGTTCTTTTCAATTTTCGGAGTCGATAATCCTGCTCTTAATACTGTTCCTCTAATTGTTATTATCGTGATCACTTCGGTCAAAGACGCTATTGAAGATTGGCGTCGAACGATACTTGACAATGAGCTGAACAATTCTCCTGTGTATCGGTTAATCGACTGGAACAACGTCAATTCGACCGAGGATAATGTTTCGTTGTGGCGACGCTTCAAAAAAGCATGTACTCGAGGCATCGTTTCAACATATAGGTCGTTGAGGGCTCTAGTCAAAAAGAACAAACAGGGTTCAGATTCCGGTGATCTCGATCGGCGCGCATCTTTCCTAACTACTATCTCTCCACGAGCTTCTGTTTCTTCTCCACTAGGCGATCGTGGTATCGACGAGGAAGCCATTCAAATGACACCAGTTCCCTCTCCTACCCCAGAAGCGCGTTCAGATTGGCCTCTGCCAAACGGAGACCCGCCTCAGTACCTGCATCCAGACAAAGCTGCTCGCAACAGTATGGCACCATCAGAGTCTCCTGCTATGTACCCAAAGAAGAGTGGTAGTGTGGTGGACATGTCAAAGCAAATTCTCGGCAAAGCTAGATTCAAGCGTGATTATTGGAAAAGCATTCAAGTTGGTGACTATGTCCGGTTATACAATGGTGACCAGATCCCTGCGGATATCGTGGTGTTGTCGACCTCGGACCCTGATGGTGCTTGCTATGTGGAGACGAAAAGTTTGGATGGTGAGACAAATTTGAAGGTTCGACAGGCCCTCAACTGTGGTCGCCAGGTAAGACATGCGCGAGATTGTGAACGGTCAGAGTTCATCATCGAGAGCGAAAAACCACATCCAAATCTATACGCTTATAATGGTGCCTTGCGCTGGGATCAGCGTGACCCTGATTTCCCGGAAGCCCCTCGAAAAGAAATGGTGGAGCCCATAACGATTAACAATCTTCTTCTGCGTGGCTGCTCCCTTCGTAACACTGAATGGGTTCTTGGTGTAGTTGTTTTTACCGGAGTTGAGACAAAAATCATGCTCAACTCAGGTGAGACACCTTCGAAACGGCCACAACTCGCTAAAGATCTAAACTGGAACGTTATTATCAACTTCATCATCCTGTTTTTCATGTGTCTTATCTCTGGAATCGTGAACGGGGTCGCATGGGCGTCTGAGAACAAATCGCTAAACTATTTCGATTTCGGCTCCTATGGAAGCACCCCGGCAGTCACTGGTATCATTACATTCTGGGTGGCTGTTATTCTATTCCAGAACTTGGTACCTATCTCTCTCTATATCTCCCTTGAGATTGTTCGCACTGCTCAGGCCATTTTTATCCATAGTGATGTGTTCATGTACTACGAAAAACTCGGAATTGCTTGTATACCGAAAACATGGAACATCTCGGATGATGTTGGGCAGATTGAATATATCTTCTCCGACAAGACTGGTACCTTGACGCAAAATGTGATGGACTTCAAGAAGTGTACAGTAAATGGTGTTGCATATGGCGAAGCCTTCACTGAAGCACAGATTGGGATTATTCGTCGAGAAGGAGGCGATGCAGATGCCGAGGCTGCGAGAGCTCGAGAGAAAATAGCCATAGATACAGTTAAGATGATTGAAATGCTCCGGGGCATTCATGATAACCCTTATCTACATGATGAGGAATTGACATTTGTCTCTTCGAGCTATGTTGCGGATATGAGCGGCCAGTCAGGAGAACACCAGAGAAAGGCCACACACCACTTCATGCTTGCTCTTGCTCTGTGTCACACAGTAATCACCGAACACACTCCTGGCGACCCACCACAAATTGAATTTAAGGCACAGTCACCGGATGAGTCTGCTTTAGTCGGTACGGCACGCGATTGTGGTTTTACTTTGCTTGGGAGGTCCGGTGACGACCTGATCGTGAATGTCATGGGCGAGGAACGAACATATACCGTTCTGAATACCCTTGAGTTCAATTCAACTCGGAAGCGGATGAGCGCGATTATTCGTATGCCCGATGGTACTATCAGACTTTTCTGTAAAGGTGCAGATAGTATTATCTATTCGCGCCTCGCCCCCGGCAAGCAGCAGGAACTCAGACGGGAAACAGCCGAACACCTAGAGATGTTTGCGCGTGAAGGACTTCGAACTTTGTGCGTCGCAGATCGAAAACTTAGCGAGGAAGAATACCGGGCGTGGAGCAAGGAACACGATATGGCTGCAGCCGCCCTTACGGACCGTGAGGAGAAGCTGGAACTTGTGGCAAGCGCCATTGAACAAAACCTTATGCTTATTGGAGGAACTGCTATCGAGGACAAGCTTCAGGATGGTGTCCCTGACACGATATCCTTGCTAGCTAATGCCGGTATCAAGCTCTGGGTCCTCACTGGAGACAAAGTGGAAACAGCTATCAATATTGGATTCTCTTGTAACCTGTTGGACAACGACATGGAGCTAATTGTTTTTAATATCTCAGAGGATCAGCCACAGCAGGCGTCAGATGAGCTCGACCGCCACCTGCAAATCTTTGGCCTAACAGGATCTGATGAAGAGCTTCTTGCTGCAAGAAAAGATCATTCGCCCCCAGCCCCAACCCATGCCATTGTTATTGACGGGGAGACGCTGAAGTTGATGCTTTCAGACGAATTGAAGCAAAGATTTCTTATGCTCTGCAAGCAATGCAAATCTGTTCTGTGTTGTCGAGTTAGCCCAGCTCAGAAAGCGGCTGTTGTGCGGCTGGTTAAGGATGGTCTTAACATAATGGCTCTTTCAATCGGTGATGGTGCCAATGATGTCGCCATGATCCAAGCTGCTGATGTTGGTGTTGGTATTATTGGTGAAGAAGGTAGACAGGCGGCTATGTCGTCTGACTATGCTATTGGGCAATTTCGATTTCTCCAGAGACTTGTTCTTGTCCATGGAAGATATTCTTACCGACGCATGGGTGAAACAATAGCGAATTTCTTTTACAAGGTACGTTTGCCAGGTTGATGATTTTTGGATATCCACTGATATTTTGACCAGAACTTGGTCTGGACAATCGCACTTTTCTGGTATTCGATTTACAATGACTTTGATGGCTCCTACCTCTTTGACTATACGTATATTGTCTTGGTCAATGTGGCATTTACTTCGTTGCCTGTCATCCTTATGGGAATTTTTGACCAGGACGTTGATGATAAAGTATCTTTGGCCGTTCCACAACTTTACATGCGGGGTATAGAGAGACTGGAATGGTCTCAGACAAAGTTTTGGTAAATTCCCTGTTGTCGCTTTCGTCTGTGTTCTGTGATTAGTTTATTGCTCCTTTCGTCTTTCTTTCTTCTTTGTCTTGCCTTATGGGGGAAATCAAAAAAAGGAAGGCTAACAGACTTTAGGCTCTACATGTTCGACGGCCTTTACCAGTCGATAATATGTTTCTTTATGCCGTACTTACTTTATAGCCCCGCAACTTTTGTGCATTCCAACGGGCTGGGTATCGACGATCGAACTCGAATGGGCATTCTCGTTGCCAGTAGCGCTGTTATTTCGAGTAACACATACATTATTATGAACACCTTCAGGTGGGATTGGTTGACTGTGTTAATCAATGTGATTAGCTCCCTACTCATCTTTTTCTGGACCGGCGTATATTCTTCAGTTCTCGCTTCGGCTCAATTTTATAAGGCCGCGGCTGAAGTTTACGGGGCTCTGTCTTTTTGGGTGGTTCTTCTTTTGACTGTGACCATCTGTCTACTTCCTCGCTTCACCATCAAAGCCATTCAGAAGGTTTTCTTCCCCCGCGATGTGGATATTATTCGAGAGCAGGTGACCCAAGGGAAGTTTAAGTACTTGGACCAGTATGAAGCGTTCGTCCCACCAAAGGCAGGTGGCAGCGGTGCCTTTGCTGATGATTCCGCAACCTCTTCAGACTTGGGGAAGCCGGGAAACCATAGTTCGAGGCAGAATCCGTTTTCAGATGATCAGCAGATTTATGCAGACTCCGTTGCTCCGACGGTTCGTACGCACAACCCGCGCAGCCAAAATGGTAGTAACGGAACGAATTATGCATCTAGTCTTGATACCACCCAATACCCTCGCGCACAACCCGTGGACTATATCCGAAATTCCGCCGAGCGGACACGCCATTCCTTTGACAGAGTGCGACATAGTTTCGAAGCAACTGAAGACTTTACATCAGCCAACATGTTAAATCGTGTCGAATCGTCCTTGACAGCAACAGGGATTCAAGAACCGCAAAGCCCTCACAGCCCACTCAAGAGCCACAACGATCCTCCTTCACACCGCCGATAAAACCGTCGAATATTATAGTCACCATGCATATACTAACATCATGTGTTTGACTTGACGGCTCCTTTATCGGTCCCTTGCCAATGCATCTGATCTGTTCTCTAGTTTCCTTGACGAATAATTTTCTCCTTATGGCCCTATTTCTCTCTCCCTTTTTCTTCGACTTTTAAATCCTTTGTTTATTCCCCCATAGAAGGCGTTCGGTATACATAACTGGGTGGTTGGGCGCAATTCTAACTTATTCTTTTCTTATAATTCCATCACCTAAGCTTTACCCCTTCATGTCTCCACCTTCAACTTGCTTATTCTCAGATCGACTTTCTTTCCCACAATTTCCTTTCTTGTACAAAAGCGTTTTTAAAGCGTTTCTCCCCGACCTTTCTCTCATAAGTCAAATTTTCTGGTAAATATTCCCCTGGACCTTTTTCCTGTGTTTCTTATTTTATTTCTTTCCGCTTGTTTGTTTGTTTGTTTGTTTGAGGATGGTTTTATGTAGTTTCAAGCTAGTATGTGGAGATGAGGTATATGTAGAGAGTGAGGTTTTATGGATGTTATGTACTCTGCCAAAAACCTCAACAAATACCGTTGATATGGGTGATTTTTCAAATTAGCAGTGATGCTCCATTTCCTATATTGCATTACTCGAGGAGTAGTGTGGCGCTAAAGTAAAGTGGAGACAGCTACTGCGCGTCTTTGCGCGTAAAGTGGTTATGTGTCTCACCGCCTTCCTGTCAATATTCGACCAAGCGCTTTTATTGCAGGTCCTTCTTGTTTCTACCACCCATGTTTAAATATTCTGTACTGCTTCAGACGAAGTGAATTGCCTTATGGGTGGGTCTGAACAACTCATCCATACTGCTGTTTTACTTGCTCACTGGTAATATAATTGTTTGCTGAAACTGTATTGTTTTACAGAGTTCCTACCTCACATCTTGAAGTGCCCGGTATATTAGCTCTGACCATGCTCTTATAAGCTAGCTCCTAGACCATATTGAGGGATTAAATACCCCTTAGGAAAGCTGTCTGGCTCAGGTCTATGAATGTGTGATTCACCCCACTTATTATAGGAATATGGTATGAGTTCTTGCTCACAGCAGAATACTTCATTGGGGTTATTGGGAACTAGCCATGGAGTTCATGGACATTGTCGGGTAAGCTAATGTTTTGGCTTTGTTATGTTTGAGTTATCTCCTCGAATAACTGATAGTTCTTTCGCCTTTAGGGAGCTACAGGCCCTCCCAAACGAGATCCATATCCTATGTCCTCGACAGCATGACGACGACCATTCGCGATACGACGATCCTAGCCAAATGGACGAATTAGGGAACAGTGTTGCGCAATTGGTAGTCGAGGCAAACGTCCGCAAGGAAAAATTCTTATCATGCATGCGGATTCTTGCGTACAACCAGGAGGGTGTTGAGGAGCTGCAGAATTGGATTTTACGCAAAATCGACGATGCGCTCGAAAAGTGCGATCTTTGCATTAAACACTACTACACCGGCAAAATATGGCTCATGGAGCAGCTTAAGGAAAACTATGATGATGAGGATATCGAAAAATTTTCTCGGATGCTAGACGAATGGGATATCAAACGAATAACGAAGAATTTGACAACGGCAACAACGAAGCTGAAAGAAGTTCCGCCTAATGAAATTGGGCTTCATGTGCTGGACCGGGCATCATTACTATCTATCTTTGAAACTCTGAGTTGTGATGCTATGCTTCGTAATGACAGCCTCCTCCAGCAGTATTTTGATGAGCCTTTCAGGCTCATACAGACCAAGCGAAGCCTTAAGGTTTCGGACTATATCCCGGCTGTTACTCGCTTTTTATTTGACCCCAACCAAAGTCGCAGCTTTTGGGCAATACAATCGTGGATGCGATACTCGAGGCCTCCTACTGCATCGGAATTTGACTGGGCTGTCAAAGAAGGCCTTCTTGATGCCCTGAGATCAGCATCTCAACAGCCAACCCAGATCTCTATTATCCAGCGGCTGTGGCGTGGTATGCAGCTTGTTGTGAACAGATTGGACAAAGACCAGATTACCCATCATTTGCGAGCCTTGGAAATCGACCCTTGCCGTCTCTCTGTCGAACATCTCGGAATACAATCTCCCGGACTACGGTTCACACTAAACACGATCCAAATTTTCCTGGAAAAAACTCCAGGAGATTTTTGGGATGCGATGCAAACAATATCGCCCCAAGCCATTATTGAACTCGTTTTTTACAATCCAAAGTTAGATGCCATATTGATGGAAGTTACTGAGGGTGAACCATATGAAAAATCTGCGATGAAGGATATGCTATCGTGGATCAGCCCATTCATGTCATCGCTGAAAGGCGCACATCAGCCTTCGGCATGCCGTTCCCTTGTATATCAACTCCTTGTTCGATTACAAGATCCCCGATTTCCGAACCTCGCGAGATATCATTGTTTCCATGTTGGATTGATCAGTTTACTTCATACCCTTAGAAGTTTCACGGACCATGAATCTTCAAGGGGTTCGGTCGCACGTATCGTTCTCTCAGAGACTTTGGGTGTTGTGAGTGAGAATATTAACACAATTTTAACTCCCCCTAAATTTGCCGTGGAGCAAGGGCGGCAACAGGAAATAAAGTGTCTTTGCATGGATGTTATCCGTAATACGCTGGCGCTTGAATGCCAATCTTTGAAAAGTGACTACGAAGTCATCCTCCGGCAAAATTCACTTCAGCACGGCGTGAGCACATATTCCGCCGCTATTTGGGATGCCGTTGTTAAGCATCTTCATGAAGATGATCTTGCACTGTCGACTTCGGCTTTGCTCGGCATATTACCGCTTGTCGGTCTTGAAAAGTTCTCTACAAAAGGAAACGCCAGTCAAGAGAAAACACACTTCAACATGATTTATGGACATTTAACCCACCTTTCTTGTCAAATTATCGAGCGTCTGTCGGATTTCAAGCCAGAGCATTTGGATGAGCTTTTCAAAAGCCAAGATACCAGTAGCGCCCTGATATCTGCTCTTTTTGCCGCTGACCTCAACACCTACCAAGCAGCTGTGGACCTGATGAAGAATGTTAGTGGTCAATCTGCGCGAAGAGATGCGATCTCGCACCTCCTGCAGTCCTTTTTTACTACAACTATGTATGGACTTAGTTGGTCATTTCGGCGCATCTCTAACATGAAGACGTTTGCTTCCGCACCGAGGATGATTCACACAGGTACGGACATTGTCGATATTCTTTGTGATAGCCAAACGGGCATGCTCAGGACCCGCAAGCTTGCTGATCGCAAAGAGATTCTTTCCCTCCAAAAGCTCTGGGAGTATCTGTGGCAAGCCTTGACGACGATATTTGACGAGACTGAATCATGGCATTTAAGGGGTAACGATAAAGCTGTGATGCTAGAATTTTGCCGTGATAGCATTCAGTTTGCAGACCTTCTTTTTAGTCAGTATGGTGTTTTCCTCAGCGCTATTGTCGATGCGGACCCAAGTCAAGAGGGTGCTGCTCGTGAAAACTTTCTAAAGCCTCCGACCGCGACTATGAGTGGAATGGTGAAGTGGCTTCGCCTCAAAGATGAATACCTGGCAACCACACTAGTTGGGCTTGTCGCAAAAATTCTTCGTCGTTTGGGAGAACTCAGTGTGACAACTGTCAAGGAGGATGCATTAGGTTTTATTGAGGGCGTCGCCGTCAAATCTACTATAAAAACCATTATTACTCCACGAGAGAAAGCTGAGCTTGTACGAGCCTTAGAGGCCTATTACAAGAAGCCCGTCGTGACTGCCTCCACAGCTAGTCTCAAGAAGCAAAGTATGATAACGGCATTTGCGAAACCAGCCGAGCCTTCGGCTAGTCCTAGATCTCCACAAGCAACGGACGATTTTGACGAGGCCGATCTTTCAGACGATGTTTTATTGCAACTTTCTCGCTCTGTCGAACTCAATAAAGCAAGAGTCGCTGCTGAATCAAAGAAAAAGGTGGACAAAGCAGCTAGGGCACTTCCTGCTGCTCCGAAGCCGACTCCAGCTCCACTGAAACCAACGACAACTATACAAGCTTTCCGTGAGAAGCGTGAGAAGGAGAGGGAGGCCAAGAAGAAGCGTGATATGGCTGAGCTTGCGCGCCTCAAGCGAAGCCTCCCGGCAGCCGGTGTTGCCGAACAGACTGCTCATCAAGGCTCTGCCATCGCTGGTATTGGAATAAGGGGCAAGGACCATACGCCTGCAGAGAGCATGATGGTCTCTTCCGGATCCGAATCGGAATCTGAAAGCGAAGATGAACTTGATAAAGAGCTTTTTGGAGCGAAAACACGTTCAAAACCAGAGGCCGTGAAAGCTTATGAGGAGAGTAAAAGGATGTCATTGAAACAACAGGGTCCTGTTAAAAAGATCAAGCAAGCACGATCTGCTAAGGATATGCGAGCACGGCTTGCCCCGGACCTTTCGTCTTTGCATCGGACAATCCTTTCCTGGGATTTCTTTGCAGGTGGTGATCTTCCACCAAATTCAGGACGTACCGATTATAGTCTAGTTTCCAATACGTTCAGAGACCCTATTGAGTATCAAAAGACTTTTGAGCCCCTTTTGATACTTGAAGCATGGCAAGGATTCCAGTCCTCAAAAGAGGAAGGTAATTTTAAGCCGTTTGAGGTTAAGGTTGCCACACGTCTGTCCGTAGACTCCTTTGTCGAAGTTAGCACCGCTATGCCAGCTCTTGAAGTGAAGGATTTTGGACTCGGCGAAGCAGATATGGTCCTTCTTTCCAAGGCAAACCCACCGACAAATAGCCCATCTGCCCCCCATTGCCTCGCTAGAATATCCGGCATCAACAGGAAAAAAGGTACTGTCGAGATTTCCTACAGAGTTAACCCAGGTAATCCTTTCATCAATTCGCTAGCACCTGGTGCGACAATATGGGGTGCAAAGATAACTTCTTTGACACCACTTGAGCGTGAATATGGTGCGCTTATGGCTTTGCAGTATTATGACCTCTGTGAGGAGATCGTGAAGGCTAAGCCATCGCCAATTCTCAAATATTCGGATGCAGGCCTCAAAATTCTGGCAGAAAACTATAACGTGAATTCCGCTCAAGCGAAAGCGATTAAATCTGCAATGGACAACGATGCTTTCACACTGATCCAGGGGCCTCCAGGTTCTGGTAAGACGAAGACAATAGTCGCTCTCGTTGGAGCCCTCTTGAGCGGTACGTTCGGAGATCAAGGATTGCCTATTTCACGGCCAACAGGAATAAGCAATGGAAAGCCCCCTGCACGGACAACCACGTCGAAGAAACTCCTTGTGTGCGCTCCAAGTAACGCCGCGGTTGATGAATTGGTCATGAGGTTTAAAGAAGGCGTGAAAACGATCCAAGGTCGAGCAGAGAAACTATCAGTCATCCGTTTGGGTAGATCCGATGCGATCAATGCTAATGTCCTTGATGTGACCTTGGATGAACTGGTAAACTCCAGGTTAAACTCAAACTCACGTAAAGATACGGGAGAAGTTGATTTACAGAAAATCTACATGGAGCACAAGGCAGCTGATACTGCTTTCAAAGAAACTCGTTCTAAGATTGACCAATGTAGAGCACAGGGTCTCCCAGTGCCAGCAGAATTAGAAAGAGAGTTCGACCTTCTAAAAAAGAAAAAGACACAGCTAAGTCAAGAAATTGATAATGCTAGAGACAAAAATCACTCAGCTGCTCGGAATGCCGATTTGAACAGACGACGGATTCAGCAGGAGATTATCGATGGTGCTCATGTTATTTGTGCCACACTAAGTGGAAGTGGGCATGAAATGTTCCAAAATTTGAGCATTGAATTTGAGACCGTCATTATTGATGAAGCAGCGCAATCAATAGAATTAAGCGCTCTTATCCCCCTCAAATACGGATGCTCTAAATGTATCCTGGTTGGAGATCCAAAACAGCTACCCCCCACTGTTTTGTCGAAGGTCGCTTCAAAGTTTCAATATGAGCAGAGTCTTTTCGTCCGGATGCAAGCCAATCACCCAAGGGATGTTCATTTATTAGATATCCAATATCGTATGCACCCTGAGATTAGTGTCTTTCCAAGTACAGCTTTCTACGATAGCAAACTACAGGATGGCCCCAATATGGCTCAACTTCGGTCTCGTCCATGGCACCAAAGCGAACTTCTGAGCCCCTACCGTTTCTTTGACGTACAAGGAATGCACCAAAGTGCTGCGAAAGGCCATTCTTTGGTCAACATAGCAGAACTGAAGGTTGCAATGCAGCTATATGAGCGGCTTATAACGGATTTCCGGGATCTTGATTTTAGGGGGAAAATTGGTATCATTACACCCTATAAGGGCCAGCTCCGGGAGTTGAAGTCCCAGTTTTCCGCGAGATACGGAAGCGCCATCTTGAATACAATTGATTTCAATACAACGGACGCTTTTCAGGGTAGGGAGAGTGAAGTTATTATATTTTCTTGTGTTAGGGCGTCGAATAAAGGAATCGGTTTCCTGTCTGATATCCGTCGTATGAACGTCGGTTTAACACGTGCCAAGTCATCGCTTTGGGTTCTTGGAAATTCACAGTCCCTGGTACAAGGCGAGTTCTGGAATAGCCTCATTAAAGATGCTCGCCGAAGAAGTCTATATACCGATGGTGAAATCCTAAAAATTCTTCAAAAACCACAATTTACGGGCTACAAAAATATCGAGATGTCTGATGCAGACGTATCGGGACCTGTGCCATCTCGATCGATATCACCAGCAGCGGTTTCTCGCCCGTCCTCAGCCTCTCTTGAGAATATCCCTTCAGCATCTCCCTCTGCCACCGCATCTAGAAAAGACACTCCACCGATACCTTTACCTGATGGGCCATCGGGAGGCTACAATGGTCTCGACGAGACTCGATTTTGTGGTATTTGTGGAAGTTTCTCCCACATGACGCATAACTGCGACAACGACGATGCTAAAGAGCTAGCGAGGGGTACCTGCTACAGATGCCGAGAGGCGGGACACACGCGCGCAAATTGTACGGCTGAGCGATGCACAGAATGCGGGCAGATCGGACACGTTTCTCACAACTGTAGGTCAATTAAACTTTTGTCCAAGCAAGAGAGAGCTCGAATCGCGCGAGAAGAATACAATCATGCCCGGATCCAAAAACAAAAAACTGAACGACAACGACTCAAGCAACTGGGTGGGCATGATCCCAAAATCCCGGTTGTTCAAGCAACGTCTGAAATAGCCCGAAACGACACCAAAAAGACTGAAAAATCCAATCTTGAAGGCATTGAGAGTAAAGGCAAACGAAAGCGTACGGACTCTCCATCGTCCGATACCCCGAAGCCTTCTCGACCTCAGCAGCCAGATTCTAAAATACCAAGTGCCCCCAAAAGTACACGACGGAAAATCGATACTAATGTTCCCTCAAATGCGGAGGTAAAAATTTAATGATACTTGTCCTTCCCCTTCCTTTTTATTTAGTTTACAAATTGACAACCTGCGATCTTAGGACTTGGTCAAGCCATCAAGAGACGGGCCGGCTTACGCATCTCTTAACGAAAAGGCCTTGAGCGCAACAAAACCTAACTCTAATTCCACACAAGTATGTCTTCTGCCTTTATCTTTTTATCTCGTCTTAGGCGGTTCACTAACGATGTGTTTTGTCTTGTAGGCCGCCCCTCCACGAAACCAGCAAAGACCAGGTAATGCACGTCCATTACCACCGATGCGCAAAAAGAAAGAGGCCGATCCATTCATTCGACCAAGAAGAAGATAGTTTCCTTTTCATAATATATTTCACACCCCAAAAGACACGTCATAAGCAGGACTCCTTTCTACTTCACTTATCTAGCTCGCATGCATCCCAGTACCTAAATGGGCCTCAGCAATGTATTCATTTATTTTTCTTGTTTCTATTTATCTTATGTATTATGCTTTTTTCTTTATTACGGACGGCTTGAGTGGTTCCTCATACTCATTGGCTTTGGCACGTTTTGACGACTCATCGTGGTATTTAATTTACTCTGGGCCCTTGACTAGATTATAGGATTGCACATGATGTTGCTGAAATCCTCGAAAGTGAGCATGGAAACGGCGTTTTTTTAATATATTTGTTTTGTTATCTTTTCTCTTTCCTTGTCTTCCTCCTCTTCCCTATCCTTGTTTCTTCTTGTTTTATTTATTTCTTTTCTGTTCTTTCCCCTCCCCAATCTATCTATTTCCTGAATGGATGGTAGGGAACGCTTGGTGAACAAATTCTGGATAGATACATACACCATCCATCGTAAGCTTTTAGTTTTACAATAGACAAAGCCCCTCGGCTGGTATGCAATGGGAACAATAATAGCGAGGATTCTGACCAGTCTTCTGCGTCATGTCATCGATGTGATTGTCGGCAATAAGCCGGTAGTTGGGTTGGTAGAACCACTCAGCAGCCATGCTTTGCATACAAATGCAGCGCAAAAATGCCAAACTTTCTGAAGTGATGTGTGTTCCTATTTTCTTTTTCCTATATTTTTGGGTGTTCGGGTGTTTGGGGCGTCCTGCAGGACATAGGTGAATCCTAGACAACAGAAGAGTTCGACCGAGGAACGGCCGTCCCCTAGAGACTGACTACCTTGGGCACTAAAGGTAGAGTTGGAGGGTGATGAAGAGATGAATAATTGTTCAACAACACTTGACTGGGCCCCCCACAATGCACACAAAGTACCAGTTATGTTAACCTGTTCCAACCTGTGGAGAAGGAACGAGCCCCCTGTCAGTGATTAGTAGTGTCTTAGTTGCTTAAGCTAATTGGAAGGGATAGAGTCAGCTTTATTTCATCACAGTCTCTCGTCAAGTATATACAATTTGTTTTGATTTCTCTTTTTTCTTTTTCTCTTAGCTTGAAAGCCCAAGATTGTTCTCCACTACGGCCAAATGATGGTGCAATTATATGGAGTTGGTTTCTCTATTCCGTAGATGAGAAGAAGAATAAGGGAAGAAAGCTACACAGTGCATTCAGTACATCGGAGAATTTACAGCATATAGATTCACAGAACCATGCCAGTTTCATTTCTTCCAGCCGCTTTCACATTTTGTATGTATATAGTTTTATACTGAGTCTTGTGGAGTAATAAGTACTCTGTAATAGTAATAAACTACATTGCACTTATGGACTGCAAGGAGGCGGCTTTATTACCTAATTACCCTCCTCCTTTTTTCCTTCTATTATTATTATTATTATTATTATTATTTCATTCAACTATGGGGATCGCCCTCAATGTTGTACCCAATGAAGAAATATTTTCCTTCACTTTCCCTTTATTATTTTATTATATATTTATTTTTTATTCAAAAATATTATTTGATCATTATATTCCCCCTTCCCTTCCTCCTTGGATCTGCCGTGTCTCTCCTTTGATGGATGTGTTCACGAGTCAGAAATGTGTCAGTTCCCCTCAATTGACACTTGACAGCTAGCTATGTTAGCAGCATCCCTGGATAGTTCGAAAGGGGGGTTGGGAATCAAGTTTTGATAGTTATTTAACTAATCATGATGACGACGATGATAAATCTATTTCTTATCTTTTTTTTTTTTTTGCTTTTTTTGCTTTTGTTTCAAAACCACTAGTTTCCTAGCAGAGAATAATAGCAACTACTTTGGGGGATTATTTTCTGATCATCCTTCCTTTCTGATAGCCCTTTATTGTGATCTCTTTCATGACTCTTGGGCTGTGTAGAAGCTATTAGCAAGATTATTAGAATTTGTGACAGTATGAGTTAGATTATTGACTTCTAGTCATCATTTCCTGGGACTCCTATTTGATAACTGCAAGACGCCCGTCCCAAAAAGAAGTACCGAAATAATGTGACCTGTTCCAAAATCGGGGCCTCCTCCTCCCCTCCCTTTCTTTGCTTTCTTTTCTTCCATCTCCACCTCTATCGATCAGGTACTTCGACCGAAACAGTCCTCTGTACTTGGTATCCACCAGTCTGTGCTGCATCTGTCACATTGACCACTGATCGGGATGGATCTGCCTCTCTCCGATTGGCGTTAGTCCACATCACAAAGAAGGACCAACCTCTGTTCTGATCTTCACTCATTATTAACTAGGTATTTAACTTCGAACCTAGGGTACTCCGTACCTTCGATCTCATTCTTTGACCATATCCACAAATGATACCTCATATGCTCTTCTTTTTTTTTTTTTTTTCTTTCCCTTTTTTATCTTTTCTAACCCTACATTTTTCTACTCCATTCCATTTAATTCGGATCCTACGTACCGAACGGTCTATCATCATCGAAGCGAGTCCTTTAAATATCGTGATGAGGGTTGCGGGGGGGAGGAAATCAAAATATAAAAATGATATCTGGAACTTGTCAACGGCTTTGCTATTCGACAATACGAAATCTCCATAAAAGCTGACTAGCTACTTTTAACAATGGTATCCCTTGCTTAATAACGGTTTCAAGGGGGGTCTATGCCTTTTTTTTTTCCTTAAAAAAATAAAAATAATAATAATAATAATAACTCATCAAGGGATCTAGGCCAGTAGTACCCTGACAAATGTCACACAAGTGCCGCACACATGTTAATCGAATCCTTGCCGGCTTTATGGGGCCTCATTACGATACCTTGGATTAGGAGTAGAGTCGGATGGTTGGAGGAGAAATTACGAGTGTTTTTTCTTTTCTCTTCTTTCTCTTTTGGAAAAGAAAAAGAAGAAAAGAAAAAGCCTCCCTATAGGGTAAAAGAAGAAAGGGAGGAAAGGAAAAAAAATAGAAGGAGAAGAAATGAAGATCCCAAAAAGAAAGAAAGTGATTACTTCCCCCCCCCCCCTCGTATCTTTAACTAGACGATGAAAATCCGCGAGTCTTTCTAATTATGACAGGACAATTAGGAGTTGGTCGAACTAAATAGTTGGTTTGGTCCACAAATTTATCAGCCGATTTGAACTCTAGTGACTATTCACTAGGCCCGATGGGCCATCATTTGCGCCATCCAAAGATCGATCAAACTACACACTAGCTTCTCGCACTGGCAGGATCGCTTCCCATCGTTTCTTATTTTGAGTTTTGCTTTTTCGACATTCCCCCTTCTGTTCTGATTTCCCTTTCAGCTAATTTTAGTGGGCTCCACTGACCTTGCTTGCCGCCACCCTTCTGGTTCATTGTTTCCCCTCTCTTGGCTCGAGGGCCGTGAATCCGAGCATAGTAAAATCATGCTGCTTAGATTCAACTCTATCTCTCAATCTATCGAGAACGAGGCATGAACCTGATTCGATGCTGCATCCTATCGAGCCGTCAGAAGGATGGCCCCGGCTACGCAAGGGTTTGACAGCTCGCCATTATGAGACAGCCCTTCTTAAAGCTGAATAAACCTCGTCCAGAATTCATTTCCTTTCCCTATAAGTAGACTTTCTTCTCAAAATTTGGAATAACATCCTCATTTGTTGGTTTCGTGTAGTTACATACATCCCATGTTTTCATACGTATTTGCCTCCTCCTGTCAGATCACCTTTTACCATCTTTGCCTTCCCCCTCCTTCCTGTCTGATACCCCCATGTGAGCTCATTTTTAGTTTTCCTGGTGAAATTTGATAACCCAATCCATCACTTGATAAAAAAAAAACGACGTTAGGTTTTATCAAAACAACCAGGAGGGGGGGTACATGCATTGGCTTTGATCCTTTCTTTTTATTATTATTAGTATTTCTTAACTCTACCATCATCTGTTTCACCTTGCTCGTGGATATTCTTAAAATCCCACTCCGTGGCTGAGGTCCAGCCATTCCCTCCTTATGCAGGAGTGCAATGAGTTCTCAGGGCCTCTAGTTGCACCGAGTCCAATTATACCAACCTACCGGCCTAGTTCGCAATCGTCTAAACGTTGCCACCCTGTTACAATGTCGACTCTAACACCCAAACACCAGCAGTATTTGGCAATGGTAGACGATACCCACCTTGCCGACACGGTTGAAGGTCAATCGAAGAACGAGAATGTTGCGGAGCTCATGCGAATCATCCAAACTCACTCCTCTCAACAGGCGTCTTCGCAATCAACAGGGGCTCGGGAAATGATAAAAGCAGGTCAAAGGCGTCTGAAGCTAGCTCTTCGTAATAAGAAGCCAGTAGACCCGAAAACTAAAGCCGAAGATGCTTCTCGTCAAATACTGGCACTCCAGCAACAAGGGTACCTCCCGAAATCTTTATCCCGGAGATCTGGTCATAAAAAAAGCCTTGACTCGACGGTATCTCTTTCCAGGTCCATCTCTAACCTTAGTTTCAAATCCAGTTCTAGACGAGATGTCGAGAGTATCGGCCAACCCTGGCTGGCAGACCCGCTTGAGGACAGAGAGACGCCAGACTCAAAGGAGCTTCCAGTGTCTTCGCTCGACCTTCGTGAATTGACTGAATTGGTTGAGGCTGCAGTGTCTTTCTCTCCGGATTTTGAAAATATCAATCCTCCCCCTTATCAGCTATCGATGGAGTGGGACAAGCCACAAAATAACGATCAGCTTGCTGAACAAAATACTACCGCCATTGCCGTTTCAAGGCGATCTACGGCGACCGAAACCCTGACATATAAGGAGTCTAAGGCCCCAAGTAGCCTTAGCCCACCGAGCAGAGACGGCTGCAATACACACAATGGACTCCCTATACTCCACCCCCAGCCGATCAAGGTGCACGATGGCCAATTCTCGGATGATAAGCTAAGTGTAGGTTTGAATTTTCTGACCCTCTTGATACATAGACTGATTTGAAACAGTTGGAATGCAAATCGCTCAGCGAGGCAAGACCAAAAGGCATGACCACGACCCCCGCAAAACCCCCTACAACAAGTGCCTCGCAGCAGCAGGCCCCCAATCCACCCACACCTTCGTTGAAGCTTTTCCCCGATACCATGCCTCCACGCATCTCAAGCAAAGCAGCATTACGCATCGCTGCCAGTAGTCGTTCATCAACCCCTAGCGGACCTCCGTCCACCGCCCCTAGCCCCCAGCAAAGCGCTTTCTCAGTTAGCATCGAATCCAGCAATAATCGCGACTCCAAACCCTTTCCCATGAACATTATCCAAGGCCAAGAGAAAAATAAAAACAACAGTTCTGACCAACTAGGGCCCCCTCAGCTAGAGAACCCACCTAAAGAACTTGCGTCGAGTCCAATATTTGAGAGGTTTCCCTTATTTAAAAATAGTCGCCGTCCCTCTTCCCTCCCAATGGGCACAATCGAAGCTTTCCCCCTCCCAGCACCTATGAGGCCGCTACCTTCACTTCCGGAGACTGTCCCTGGAATAAAAATACCAAGTGACAAAAAAGCTCCACCGGCCGAACCAACGCCTGAAAATAACTCCGGCCAACTGATGCTTGGTCCCCCGTTCAATAATGTGCCTGGGAGTGAGTCAAGACAGGTTTCAAAGAATAGCTCTCCAAGCAATAGCATTACTTCGTCTCCCACCCAAAAAAATTATTCAACAACTCGACTCGTGTTGGGAGGCAAGAACTCAACCGCTAGCCATAGCAGCTCGACAGAAACAGCTCAATCTAGTCAACATCAACGCCCGCCAGTGAGAGCCGGAAAAAGTAGAGCGGAGAGGGTCCATTCGCTAAAGATGAAAGATTTGTCGGCGAGTCGCCTGTATTTGAATGGTTCGGAGGACGCTCGGGACACCGAAGAGCAACCATCTGAAACTCACAGCTCACAGACGGCTAAGCCTGATGGAAAATGTGAATCGCGTGCCGAGACAAATCAAAAATACCGAAGAAAGGTTGCATCAGGCCCTCCATCGCCACCTCCTCTCTCACCACCTCCCTGCGATCCCCCTCGACATCCCCCCAAGAGCCAGAGCGCTTCTCGGCGTTATTGTGCTTCCCCGGTCCCTTCCAGTGTTGGGCTGGTAGGTAGCGAACCGTGCTCACTCTCGGGCTTGGGTAGAAACTCTCGACTGGGCCGAAGCAACAGTACCCGAAGTACAGGCATGAAATCCGGCAAGACAACTTCGGGACCAAAACTTTCCAGTCGCTCTGAAACTCCTTTACCATCTTCGGATGACGAAAACACGGCTGGGGATATACACAAAGGCCACCCACCGCGTTTGTCCTCAGGGAAACGTCGACGAGCAAAACCAGCACCTATCATCATTGATGAACCTGTGCACCGGGGGCGCACACTGAAAAAATACCAATCTCATGGTAACATGACCCCTTTAACCCCTCAGGGCCACAAGAGGCTTGGTCAAGAGAAGGTCACACATATAACTCACTCCACCAATGCATATACTTCCTTCGAGGATCCTGGACATCGTCGTCAGGAATCGAAGTCGGATCATTCTCTTGAGGGTCGTATTGAGCATCTTGAACGTCAAAACAAGATCCTCCAAGCGGCACTTCTTGCCGCTCTTGATGTAGGAGTGCAACAAGATCTTTCCAGTATTCTTGGAGCATCAACAGCCTCACTATCTACGCCTCCACTTACAGGAAGATCTTCATCATCTACGGCACATACCTCTAGCTCTGAAGAGCAGCAAACAACTAGATATGAAAAGCGTCATTCACACAAAATCAAAACCTCCTATCGTCCAGAAAGTTGGATTGCAAGCCCGGATTCGTTTGGCCGCGATAGCTACGTTTCCGGTGACAGTGCTAACGCTCGTGAACTTGAGGATATGATTGAGGAGTTTGACCTTGATTGGATGTCAGATAAGTCGGGAAGCCCTGTTAAAAGCCAGGAAACTCGAATCCGCTTTTGAAACTTGCCTTTTTTTTTCTTTTTTTTTTCTTCTCCTGCTGGATATCTCTTTTGATGCAACGATCAATTTGAGCCACACATGTGCATACACTCTCTCTCACGACATATTAATTTCCTTGTTTGCAACCAACACTCGCTCGGTTCCAGTTTCATCTTTTTTAATATTCAATCACTTTGATTACCTGCCCTTTCCTCGATTTCTTCCGCGATACCATTTTGCTTTGTCCTTCAATCGTCTAATTTAACTTTGTAAATACTCTCCTACATTCAATTGACCCTTGATTCTGTGTCCAGAAGATATGAACTTCTTGTATCCTAAATGTAGATAACACCTTGGATAAACCAATCGAATTTAAGACTTATAGTAACAACCATATGATCTTTCGAATCAGGACTCTAGGAGGCTATTAACATAGCCAAGGAGTACTTGCATCTGTTTGTTGGGGCTTCCCATGTGTGGTGGTTTTGGGCCCAACGACGCTGCTTAGTCATCGGGCAACGGGGGGAGTTAGTTAACTAATAGATCGTCATTGTTTGTGTTGATTGAAGAAAGCTCGCTCCAAAGCAACTGAGTAGCACATTGGCATGTCTCATTACCTTCCAAGGGCTGCAGTTATTGGGGCATAGATAAGAGATATGTCATAAAAGAGATACCGACTTATTTATCCAAATTACTCCTTACGCTTTCCCCATCGATTCCCGCCAACCACCAACGTTCTCTCCCTTCCATCAGGAATTCTCCCCGCGGAGCTTACCAAAATGGCCAATCCCACACCGGTAGGCATTTCCCCCTCCCTTCCAACGCAATGAGATCAATATCTAATATCATAAATGTTACCTAGTCTCCTCAAATACCCCACCATGTCGCTGCTCTTCTCTCTCACCTCACTTCCCGCCCTGGAGTCCAGTCCACATTTATTCTTTCCCGAAAAGATGGCTCCATCATCCAAAGCACTGGACTTCTAGCTTCTTCCTCTTCTTCTTCCCCCGCCCCAAAACGCCCAAGGAATGGTACCATCTCTACTGCCCCAGCAGGGGCAGGACCAGACGATCCAACTCTCACCACTGCCTCTCCCGTCGCCTCTGCCTCCACTACCACCACCACACAAGTACCATCAACCTCTACCCCGACAACCCCCCAAAAACCATACCGACCATCTCAAGCCGAAGCACTAGCCGCTCAGGTCTTTGCATTTGTTACCAGCGCGTCGAATCTGAGTTTGTCACTTTCACATCCATTCACCTACGAAAATGCCACGGGTTCGACGAGCAGCAGCAGCACCACCACCGCTACCGCTACTATCCCAGACAGCGCAGTAGGAAATGGAGAAACAGAAGGGGACAGTGGCCTTGAAAAAGAAGATGATGATGAAGTTAAACTTCTTCGCCTGAGGACAAAGAAGCACGAGATTGTTGTTGTGCCGGATAAGAAATTTCTTCTCTGTGTTGTGCATGATGCCACAACTCATTCAGTCGTTAACCCGGCTGTCGGTGGCCCGTCGGGACGATTCGCATCGAGGTAGGGGTAAGTGGAATATAGATGACGAATCCTTTTTTTTTTTTTTCCCGTAAGATTGGGGTTTGCCGTGGCTCGGTTTGTTTCTTGTCTCTACTTTCTATATTTATCTTTCATGGTAATACTACCACATGTTAATTAGGTTATTTCTTTCTCCTTGTTGCTATTTTGTTGATCATCGCATCGAATATACCCGGGATTTTTCATTCTACTGAATATGCTTATATCACCTCCGTCCAACGTAAGAGGTATATACCTACAAGTACGCAGGAGCAATGTGCCTCGATTCATTGTATATCATCAGAGTGGTAGCGGTTCTACCAATTATCCTTTTGTTTGGTATAGGAAATTTACCCAGAAGCTATAAACCCGCTCCTCCATTTGCTTCCATCCCTACTACCTCTACCTCCTTGCTAATTCGCAGGAACTATTAATTAAATATTTCAAGAAAGAATTTTTGAAATTTGGACAATCGAACCCTACTTACTCACCCTGGATATCCATATTTTCCCACCTATCTACCTATCGCCCACCCCCACCCATGCCAGAAGGAGCATTTAACAACCTAAATACCTTTTAGGTATGTAGAATAGCTCACCGCACCTACATGGATACCCATTTCAATAATAATTATACTAACTAGAAAAGACTGAATAATAGATAGTAGTCTTGGGCCACCACATATTATTACTTTTCCCAATCTATGCGTATCTAGGGAGGTATGTTACTACCACATGCACACATCGAGCATCTTGTGACGTCCTACGTACCTAAACCTACATATATAGGTAGAAAAGATAAGAATAAGCATCTCCATACGTTTGTACAAGCAGGGAGGAGCAGAAAATGAATGGAGTATGTACGTATGTATGTATGTATGTATGCATGCATGCATGTATGTACTATACATTGCTGTAGTATTATTATACTATACCGAGTTTCGTAGTTACCCAGGTATGTATCTAGGATTTCCATGGTTCCTTTGTTTATCTGATTTGTAGGCCCACTCAAGTACTAGGTAAGTTAGATATAAGATTTGCACTATATGGCCAACAAGAACAAAAAGATTTATTATTACTATGTATTATAATCTTAGGTAGGTAAAGGGGAGTTTATTTGGAAAAGTTTGGTTTTATGTTTCACCATTTGATTTGATAGAATAAAAATGGCGATGAAAATAACCAAATAAACGTATTACGAGCGAGCCAGCGAGAGAGAGAGAGAAATAATAAATAGTTATCCTGATCTCAGGTAGTAAAGATAAAGAAAAGAAAGAGAGGAGAAAAAAGCTTTTCTATCTGGTGTGTTTACCGACACAGATTTGTCCACGTAGACAGTAAGTTAGTACTAGTATAGGTTCTAGAGATCGCCGTCTGCAACCGCTGTACTACTATCGTCCTACCTTAGGCTACCTACGAGGAGTTCCGGATTTCTTTTCCTCTTTGATCTGTTCATTCGCTGTCGTGTTTGGGCACCTCTCCCTCCATCCCGTATTGTCCTTTTTTTTTTTTTTTTTTTTTATCTTATTTTCTTTTTTTCACCTTTTTATTCCTTGGCTGTTAGTTATTGGTGTATGTACTAGAGTTAGGTATCTAATCTAATAATGATGGAAATTTCGGGAATATATTCCATAGGTAGGTAGGAAGGCTTTTATTAAATTAGAACTTAGAGAGTAAGGTAGGTACGTACTAGCCAGTACTTATATTTGAAGATTAGTGATCTGATTAGAAAGGATAAATTGGGTGAATTTAATCTTTAATCTTAGTAGGTACTTTACTATCAATAATAGGTCTCTGTCTAATGAATATTTGCTTCTATATAATAATATTGGATGCTGAACTATAGTAATAGGTAATTCAGTAGAAGAATCTCCCTGCTTTATTGTAGTGAAGAAAAACACTGGTCTTTGTCAAATAAAGTCATGTGGAATTTGTTAACTGGGCTACGCATATTCATTAACTAACTATCTAATCTTATAATAATCATCATGAAGATTGTCTAAGGGATGGGCTTTTTCTTTCTTCCCTCTTTTACTAGGGTCCCAATAGTGACTACCTCATGGTTAGTTACCTAGTAGGTATGTACCTGCTTGTGTTGTGGCGAGGGCCAAGACTTATCATTGAAGGTGTTATTGGATAAATAGAAAGAATTAAAGTTTTATTTATTTCACCATAAAAAGTACCATCCCCTACTTATCACCAGTAGCATAAGAATAACTGATTTTATTTGGGACCTGGGGAAGGATTTGATAACTCAGCACGCCTGGACTCATGACTTCTAAGGGCTGTAATAGGGAGGCGGTCAATAATGACTCTTTGTTTTTAAGTTAAGGATGAGGAGGGGTGGTGGCCTTAAGTTCACATGAGACGTTTTGAGTTTTTTTTTGTTCTCGAATAGGTAAACAAACTACGGCTAAAATACCTACTAAGCTACTACGTATTATGGAAAGTCCAAAGGAAACGGGGGGCGGAGTTGGGCGTACCTTTTGAACCTGACAAAGCACCAATTTGGGAACTCAGATAGGTACCTGAAGTAGGCAGGTAAGTTGGTAGGTAGGGTAGGTAGATAGCCTCTCGGTAGTCTGTAACTTCTCCGAATATCCGAAGGAAAAAATAAAAAAAGAAGTGAGCGGGGGTCTCGGTGAAAGATCAGACAGTGTTCCAGACAACTAGAGCCAACTATGTGGCTGCATTACAGTGGAGGAATATTACTAAGATACTGTACTTAGGTAACTCCGTGGATGAGGTAGGTAGTTAACTGGAACTCTGTCTACCCTAGTCCTAAACCTTCCTTTCAGGTTCCTTTCCCCTCCCCATCCAAAAAAGATTTCTAGACCCAGCCAGAAAGTAGTAGAAATAAACAGGATATGATTGGCCCGGAAGGATCCACATCTCGGCATGACTCAATGTACGTGGGGAACGGGTAAAGTAGGGAACTTTGGCGTCATATGTACGTATTTTTCCGTGAGGGGAAAAATTTTCATCATTATTGTGGTGTGGCAGTGACAGCTATTCTTAGGATGGAGAACTACCTACTTACCTGCTCTACACCAGGTTCCATCTATGATGCCTGTTGGGAAGGGGGAGGGAGGGAGGAGCGAGCATAACTTTCATACTCAGCCTTCTGGAACTCTCGATATCTTTGGTGGGGAAGTTTTTTTTTATTTTATTTTTTATTCTGATTTCTTTCCCCTCCACTGCCCCCTGGCTCTACCGTATACTCGGTATAGATATGATGAGGGATAGTTACAGGAATGGTGGTGTGATCGGATGGCTGCGCCAGACACAAATTAGTGTGTTATGCATGAGACAATAGGTTTTTTTTTTTTTTTATCATAATAATACAGAGCAGAATTAGAGAGGGGAAAGGGGGGTAGTCTGGATCAGAAGAAAAAAAAAACGTTTTTGTTTTATTGACTCTATATGCAAGAATAGGTATGGAGTAGAGACAGTATGTTGTAGGCAAATATATTTTTGTTTTGTTTTTATGCTGACTTTTTTCTTCCTCCTTTCTGGTGGTTGTACAGGGGATATGAAGATCAACAATACAGTACACGATTTTGAATTACCTACCTACCTACCTAGTAGAGCTGTGTTCCAATTAATTTGTTTTTCCTAGGGATAATTTACAAAGTATATACCTTTTAAGATTCAACTACGAAAATACGAATAAATAATAGAAGAGTCAAGGTTCTCTGATGACATTCCATACTCCTTAAATTAATTTTCCATTTTAGCTCAAACTTAGGGAGGTGAGCAAAGTCAGCTTTGGGGGGGAAGTAAAAAAGCGGTTAGGTTGGAAAGCTGAGTCAGGTTAAGACCAGCTGCAAACTGACTCCTCCGAAAACGACACGATTGGATCAAAGTTGCTCATCTGGAAAGAATGCTGCCTGGGATGTGGAGGAGGATGGATCTGGCGGGTTCCACAGACAGTTGTCAAGAGTACTAGGTGCTCCTACAACAGACGACGTATGGACATGCAAGAGAAAATAAAATATAATAATAATGGAAAAGAAAAAAGAAATGGTAAAAGCGATCTATATGTAGGCAGTGTGCATACATTAGTATAAAGAAAAAGGGAATAATAATACCGCAAAAGAAAAGGTGGCTGTTGTTGCTGATTGTGATCTGAAATGAGCCTACGGATACCTGACGGGGAAAACTACCCAACTAAGCCTTCATCAATAGTCCTATCTTTGGAAATCACTGCCTGCTTCTTTCCCACATGGATCGGTGTTGCTGCCTTTTTGTTGCTACCTCAAGTGGTTAACTCGCTAAGGCTGAGGCACAGTTGCTAACCTTCATAATTGGCATTATGACTAACCGAGTCTTGGTAGGCTTCGTAATAAGTGGTTAAGGGGTGGCGTGGCTGGCAAATCCAGTTCCGGTGGTTGGCTGACCACCGAATTTTTTTTGTGGTAGTTTTGGGCCGTCAAACGAAGGCGGTCGAACAGCAACGGCTGGTTGGTTGGAGTTGTGTGTGAGGACTTTGAGGGGGCCGCATTCAGGAGCAGGGGAATAATTCAAGTAGTACCTCCCCACCTAATCATCATGACGGGCGTTCATGTCATCCTGGTAGTCTTATCGAATTATGGCGATTCAGATGGGGACGCTTGATACCTACTTTGGACTTGCATACAGACGTCGCTTTCTTTCTCCCCCCCATCTTGCCTAGTGTACCTAGTCTATTTGTTAACACCTAGGTAACTAACTATACCTAAAGTTCTACCTAGCAGCCGATATCGCGGTTGCTGTCCCCATAGTCATGCCTACCGAAAGAATCATTTTTGCATTAATTCCCCATATCTACTCGATGGGGCCTTACTATGACGTTTGGGGTAGTCTTTTCCAAAAGAACAGAAAGTAGATCTATCTAATAATAATTATCTGTCTATCTATCTTGATCTTATTGTCTATCTGTCTGTTATCACCACATCATTATAGTGTTTGTGAAGAAAGGCGGACTGGGCTCATTTCAGGGTTTTATGCAACCAGGGTCAATCCAAAAAGAAAAAAAAGGAAGAAAAAAAGAAAGGAAAAAAAAAAAAGGGCCGTGGTTGTGTATTGGTGGTAGTGTTGTCATAAGGTACCTACGGAATAGGTAGAAAAAAAATTGATTAATTGTAGAACAACGGTTATGTATAAGAATCTAACTAAAAGATTGACAACAAGTTCAAATAATGGAAAAGGAAGTATTAGTGAAAATAAAATTAAAAAAAAGAATATATCTATCAATCAAAATAAAGAGTTACAGGATCTCCAACTGCCCAAGTCAGGCTGTGTGTGTGGTGTGTCCCTATCTCGGATACTCACAAGAGTCATCAAGAGTTATCCGCACCCGTCCTTGTTCCCGATCTCTCGCTCGCCCACTTCTCGTTTCTTTCTTGTTGCTTGCTACCAACAGGGCTGACTTTTTTTTCTCTCTCGCCCGTTCTGTCCCTTTCCCTGATATCTTGTTGTTTTCATATAAGGAGTGTATTCTTTGATATTTGTTCTTGTAGTTAGTTCTTAATCTGTTACTATTTTTTCTTTCCTTTCATCTGTTTCTTTTTCTTGTTGGCGCTCTGTTCTGCTTCCTCCGTCCGCTCGCCCTTTTTTTTCGCCATCGCGGTGGTCCCTGCATCCGCTCTATTCTTCAATCCCGCCACTCTTGCCACTGGCCACGGTGAGTAATTCAAGTCATTTCATTAAGATTTTCTCCTTGGGTGCCACTTTTCCTTGCTTCCCCTTTATTCCTGCCTGACCCGACAAGAAACATATTCTATTATTATTATTATTATCCGTTCTTTTGTTGAGCCTTTGACCGGGCCGCCCCCAAGTTAGTCATTCGTCTTTTACTCCGCCGCTCCCCATATACCTAGTGTCACCAGACGGCCGGCGGACCCTTGGTTTATGCCCACTAGCATCAGGTTGGGAGTCATAAAACAGGCGCCAAAGGAACCATAAATCTGGGACTCTTCTTTGCTGACTAGTTTTCTCTCTCTTATTCCCCTTGCCAGCCGACTCGAGCCTTACGATCTCTACTCAGCGCTTGATCTCGTGTTGCCTCCGGTAAACAGCTGACTGCCTGGACAAGCGCCGAACTACTCGGTACCTGCCTGCTTGTTGACAGTCCGCTGTTCTATCGGCTTGCTTCTATAACTTCTATTTCGCCCCTCCATCTCAAAATGTACCCTGTTGCCTCCAAATCTGTTCCGGTCACCTGTGTTGCAGAATCCACTACTCCAGATCTCCGAATTTCCTCTCGCAAGATTGCTGCCTCTTATTGAGTCATAATCCCAACAACCCGCATCTATCCTGAAGAGTCACGTTAGCTTTCGACGTGTCTTCTACTGCTCTACGATATTCGGCCTGATCTACTTCTGGACTCTTACAATAGGTGATCGGAACATTTTACACGGTGACTTCATAACCCTCGCCTTCCTTGCCACGTTCCCTCTCTCTCCTCCGACCTTTCATATACTTCCCCTAACCGCCGCCTTGTGTTGAATGAATCCCCATTCAACATAAGATTTCTATATTATCTCTATCTTGATACTCTACAAGCTGGAGTACCTTCGCTACTAAGGCTCGCCGTCGCCTGCGAACTCAAGACGGTATCTTGTCTTATCGCTTCACGTTCACGGTTATTTGCACAACGGTATTTTTGACAAAACACACGGTTATTATTATTATATTTTTTTTTTAAAAAAAAAAATCAAGATCATCACACACTCGACGTCATATCCGGTTAACTACTTTGGAAAACACTACGCCAAAAGTCGTTCTCTTGGATGACCCTATAGGATTACTTTCTACATAAATATTTTGTTCGAGAGTACTCTAAGTCGTTAGACTTGACAAAGATTTCGGATATGTCAGAAATTGACGTGTTGGGTTTGAAGGATTCAAACCCGAGCATCCAATTTAAAGCGTCATATGCGCACCCATATGCTTCGTCAATTTCTTCTTCAGCATCCTCCTCTTCCTCGTCAGTTTTCTCCCTCGATGGGCTATCCACCCAGAGTTCTATCTCCTCTACTTCTACTAGCTCGGTGGACGTAATCTGGGAAAATGAGGCGGAATACCAGCCTACAGGAAGGGGATTAAATATTGCTGGGGGTGTACGTGGTTGTTTAAGGGGAAGTGTCCCCAAGGCTGCCGACGCTGTTGTTCCCGCGGAGTTGCGCAAGCATCCCCGCCGGACAAATAGCGGAGTCCAGCCAAATGGCGTATCCTGCTCGCGGCCTCCCCCCTGTCTCATGAGACAGTCTGAGAGGAAGGTTAATTTCGTTGACAACCTTGTCGGTGAGTTCTGAGACCATAGCTAACATCTTGCGATATTTTCGGATTGATACTAGGATGCTAAGAAGTTTTTATGAAGACACCGCGTCGCAGATCGTCGAAATCATCTGGCCTCTGTCCGCGATATCACTTCGGAGTGATTCTACTACCGGGTGCAAGGGCGTGTTGCCCCTTCGTACTTTCATCCAAGAGACCCTCCGTCGCTCGCGGACAAGCTACAGCACGTTGCAAGTCGCACTCTACTACTTGATCAAAATCAAGTCGCACGTGCCTGGCCATGATTTGACACAGGATCAGCCAAGAGGTAAGCCGGTTTGTCGCGCCATGCAATGTGGCCGACGCATGTTCCTGGCAGCTTTGATCCTCGCATCCAAATATCTCCAGGACCGAAACTACTCAGCTCGCGCCTGGAGTAAGATTTCTGGATTGAATACTACTGAAATCAACCAGAATGAGTTGATGTTTCTGAAGGCGGTCAACTGGCAGCTTCATATTTCTGAGAGCACGTTCCAGCGATGGACCGATATTGTTTTAAAGTATACCTCAGGTGCAGGCGGTATGCCTGCTGTTGATGGACAATCATGGCGTACTGTAATCCCGAAGCTTACTCCTGAGCTCGAGGAAGTTGATGTTGAACCTTTGACCCCAGCGAGTATGGGAGGGTTTGACACTGGGTTGGCCACGGATTCTCTTTCACCTCGTAGTACCTGCACCAGGAGATCTGTCTATCCTAAGCCCACCTCTAGTGAAACCAACGGCCTGACAGCTATCCTTGAGGACCCCTCAAGGATCAGTTTTAAGCCTTCCTTAGCCTTAGAAGCAAACCAAGAGGTGGAGAACTCGGCTCCATCCCTGCCATCGATGCCACGACTTGCTTTATTGCCAACTCCGCAGATGACCCCCCAGTCGAGCACTGCTTCCACTCCTGCTGCGAGTGTAGGCTCCGCCGCAGCTCACCGTCGCCATATGTGTGTAGCTATGTCTCAGGTGCAGAGCATGTGCACGGCGCGGTCGATCTTTGACCAGCGCCCACCACCACCGCTTTGCCCAAAGGCTAGCACATTCGATGGTTACCCAGCTTTGATGCGTCGGTCCTCTTTAGCTCGCTCAACGTCATCTGCATCGTCTCCAGATTCGATGGTTTCAGATGTTTCAACACTGTCTTCCCAATCCTCTCGGTCATCCTCCATGTCATCGAGCTCTTCAGGAACGGGCGCGTCTGTCCTGCCTCGCCTTGCGGTGCAAGCTACGCTTCGATGCACTGGTAACTCATTGAAAGAGGGCCGAAAACATGTAGCTATCGCGTCTCCCACTGATGAAAGTTCGTTTAGCGATATCTACAGTTCGCCAGAGTCCTTTTTAGGCTCGATTGGCAAGGTGCCGGATATGTCTAGCTTTTCGCTGGGCACGCCAGTAGACATGGCATCCACCCATGAGGCGGCTCAGAGTCTCTGCGAATTATCAGGCGCTCTTTCTCGCTCCCAAAAGACCATTGGTGCAGGGCCTCAACGACGTCTTTGCCGAAAGCGTGGTCGAACAGGATCTGAAGATTTGCAGCTGCAGAATCATGTCCGTCGTTTGATCCGCTCCGACACTGTTGCTGATAGCGCTATCCTGCCTGATGGCAACACGATTAACCTATTTCATAGGTCGTCGGAGTCGAGGCCTAAGCTGTCCCCTTCAGTCTCCCACCTTAGTGCCCTCGGGTTTGGGGTTCCACTTTCTGGTCCAGTAGGCATGAAGCGTGCCTGCTGTGGCAGTGAAGCACGAAAGATTGCCCTCAATCCTGGCTTGCGCGCCGACTATCTGGGCTAGATGTCAGGTTCCCTAATGGTAGAAGATCTTCTACCCTTGCTCGTATCCTTGACCCTATTCTACGGAAGTGGTCCCCTCTTCCTCGCGTTTCTTTCTTTTTTTAAGGAAGGAAAAGTTCTTATTATTATCCCCATTATTGCATAATTTTATTCTTATTGACCCTCTGAACTCGTCGACCGAGTGACTCTCTTTCTGAACTTCTCTCAACGTCGCAAAAGGAAGAAACGCATACAATGGGTAGGGAAAAGTTTTTTGTGTGAACTTTCTCCGAGATTCTTTTTGCAAACGGGAAAAACAATGTGTGCCGTTTTATTTTTCTCAATACTGTATATACCCCTCCAATGTTGGTGGGATTCGGATATGGGAGTCTGTTTGTCTTCACTTTTACTTGGTGGGCGTAAGTTGGCCCACTTGTGTATGATGTATGCTGGGGTAGGACTATTGCAATCTTTTCATATTTCTTGACATTTATTGAATATTTTATCATTTGAACTGGAGTGTGGTTGGAATGGAACGGGTTGGTCTTTCTTTCATTATTATTATTTTTTTTTCTAAAAATGTCTTGAAAAATTCTTCTCTTTTCTTTCCATCTTGCACCGTTATTAGACTACCTATGGGGTAGCGCAAATAATAATGATTGCGCAACTTGCCTTGGGTCGTCCTGTGGTGTTTACTAGGCAAAACTGGAGTCTTTCCTTGGGGGGGGGGGGGGGTGTTTAACTGTCCAGCCTCCTACAGCTTTTTCCCCTTTTCTTTTTGGAAATCCCTTTTTTTTTCTTTCTTTTAAATCTATTTTTCGTTTTTGTCGTACAAAAGGTAAGCTAAAATTTATTTATGCTAATTTGGGAATTACTATATCAGTCTCAACATACTTTAGGGGTTCATACTCTAGCACTTTTTAAGGTTCTCTTGCGAGACTTGTAGTATTATCCAGTTTAAGATAAGACAAAGAATGTAATCATGATCTATTTGCCGTATAAACTTAAGTTTTGAGTAGCATGACCATGGGGCTTACGCTTACAGCTGTTGCAAGGTAACTAGCACTCAATGAACGTCACCACCTCAAGTTACACTCTCTTTCTCAGGTGATGCAAGTGCAATGACTCACCGCCAGTTCTTGTGCTCCGGTGACCGGGGAGGCGATGAGTCAATCATGGCAGTGGTGGCAACTGGCAAGGCAGCCTGGGTGCCCCAGGCTGCAGCAGGTGTCTTCCGGAAATTCCCGTATTTCCCGGAAGATATCGGAATTTGTGTCATGACATAAGCACTGGATGGTGCCAGCCAGAATCATCTGATATGAGCTGATCAATCTGATAAGATCTGGCCACCAGCTGGGGCAGTTTTATCCCATGGAACCAAAAGGTCAGGCGCTAGGCCTAATGTGGGCTCAGTCGGTGCGTTACGGGAGGGAGAATCGAATCCCTCCTTCCCCCTCACTTCAGTCAGTCACTTGACTTCCTTCACTCCATTGAAAGGAAAGGCCTTTCGGGGACCCAGAGTTACACCTCCAGCACCTTTCAACTTGCCTCGAGAGATCTCTCCTCCCGTTATTGAACCTCGTAGTTGGACTAGCATTTCCCCTTGCATTATTTTGATGAGGATGGTGATGGCGGGTCAAACCTCGGTTGCTGTTGTGTTCTCCGCCCTGACACTCCTCGTGGGTCGTTTTCCCTTGCAAGCAACGGCTACGCCATTGAGTGTCTCTGAACATGAACGTCCGGGCCAGACGCTGTTAGAGGATGGATCAGTGATGGGAGATTGGTCCACTCCGATTGCAGCTGATATCGACTACAAACGACCCGACGCTATATACGTGGACACCAGCTCCTCTACCTCTACGGACGAGGACATCATGAAAGCGCCCTCGTGGTTTACTTCTACACTTATGGCTCGAAGACTTTTGGGACTCTCTACCTTTGGAGTGGTGTCAACCATCTTTCCGGACCCGCTGCCTGCTCATTACCATGCGCCGTCGCTGATGGCTGGCCAGTCTATCAGTCTCAAAGAATACTTTACCGACTGCGATGAAGCCCTGCCATCTGACACTGGCAATGGTGGAGATGGAAACCCGACCTTCCTTGCCCTCCGGGTTGCGACCACTTTCCGGAATACCGATGCAGGCTCCAACATTAGTCTCTCTATTGATTGGTGGGATCATGTAAACAAGACCAAGCCTATTTTCCCCGGATTCCCCCTGAGTGCCGCTGGTTTACCCCGGGTGACCCTCTTTGGATACATTGAACCCTTTGAAACTCCCGTGCCAGAGGAGACAGAGGCGGCCCTGCGGTCATGCTACCTGGATGCGCATCCAGACGCTAAGGTGTGGCTCCCCGGGCGACAGTGGTCCCCACACTCCAGCTACTGGGCGAAGATGGTAGTTACGCAGGTGTACTGGATTGGGGGATTTGGTGGATTCCAGCAGATTGGATGGATAAATGTGACGGAGTGGGCAGGTATTCGTCGAGAGGGAAGCTTGGCTGGTATCGGAGATGGGCGAGGATGGGCTGATGTGAGGCTTCCTGGAGAGGAGTAAAGGCCATACATAGCATCTCACCAGTAGAGTTATTCTTTTTTTTAAAGTTTTGGACTAGATAACTGGTTCGCCCAGGGATTCTGTTTCTGCTAATCACAAGTGGAGGCGGGCAACCCGACGAATGAAGATCAAATGATATGCAATAATCAACCTCCATCGACTCCAACGATTAAATTAACTGCCTTGCATTATCACTGCAGACCAGCTCCAGATGGATAAGAAGATAAGCTATACGAGACCCCTGACGACGCTCATCCAATAGCAGTGGCGGCGCGGGCAGCATTATCGCCTCGACTTATCAGCCTTATCTCTGCTGCAAGGGAGGTTACACAATACAAAAAAAAGCCATCAGCGTCTGGTGTAAGCCGGGGTAGGCTTCATTTTTTCTTTTCTTTTTCTGATTCTCTGTTTGTTGTTCCTTTTTTTTCTTGCCGTGCCGACTGTCGAGTCCACTGTCGACCACAAAGCCCCCCCTCCGCTTGGAAGAACGATCACCAGCCACCAACCATGCGCCTCCGTCGTCCTCAACTCCGCGTTGCTCAGTCACAGTCGGCGTTCGCCGATGGTAACGCTCGTTGGACCAATCTCGATCTCGACCCCGTCCCCCGCGATGGTCGACTCTGGGGTCCTCTTAGTTTCGTCTGTACGTGTCATCAACCCCTTATCCCAGAATTTACGTTTCCGGGTTAATTGACTCGCCGTCGGATTCTAGCATACTGGATCTCTGATGCCTTCAACACTGCAACTTGGCAGTTTGCCAGTAGTATCATTGCCGTCGGTCTCACCTGGCGTGAATCACTCGGCATTGTCGCTCTCTCCTTCTTCATCATCTCCTTCGTCATTTCTGCTAATGGCGCTGTCGGAGCGATTTACCACATTCCCTTCCCCGTCATTGCCCGCGCTAGCTGGGGCTTTTGGGGTTCCTATATAGCAATTATATCACGATCGATTCTGGCGATCTTCTGGTTTGCAATCCAGAATGTTAATGGTGGCAATGCTGTGAAAGCGATGATCGGCGCTATCTGGCCGAGCTTCTTGACGCTGAAGAACGACATTCCTGAGAGCCAAGGTATCACAACCAACTCCATGGTTGCATACCTGATCTTTTTTATCGTGCAGTTTCCCTTTCTCTGCATCCACCCTAACAAGGTCCGGTGGCTATTCGTAGCCAAGAGTATTATTGTCCCGATCGCCTGGATTGCTATCCTGATCTGGGCCTTTGTCGCAGAGGGCCCAGGTCCTATCTTCGAGCAAAAACCGACCGTCTCGGGAGCAAACTATAGCTGGTTATTCTTGGCTAGTATGACTTCTGTTCTTGGCAATTATGCCACGCTCAGTGTAAACCAGGTAAGTCGTTATCACCATGTTATATTCTTTTCTACTCTTTGTTCTTTTTTTCTCCTTTGCTTTCAATGCCCTTTTTCGATCATATATTCCCGGTCTAAATAATGATAACAATCATAATCAGAGTGACTTCTCCCGTTACTCTCGGGTAACCCCGAAATGGCAACTCCTCTACGTCCCCATGCTCCCCATAATCTTCACCTTCATCTCCTTCATCGGCATTGCTGCCTCCTCCGCAGGTTGGTCCCGTTATGGTGGCGACATCCCCTGGGATCCGATCGTGCTCATCAGCAACTGGTCCGACCGAAGCTGTCGCTTCTTTGGTGCTTTCTCTTTCGCACTTGCTTCCTTGGGTGTGAACATCTCCGCCAACTCCATCTCCGCCGCAAACGACCTCATGGCTCTATTCCCCGAATACGTTAACCTCCGTCGCGGCCAGATCCTCTGCGGTCTGATCTCCTGGGCCCTCGTCCCCTGGAAGATCCTCGCCTCTGCAGGCAACTTCCTGAACTTCATGTCCGCCTATGCTATCTTCCTCGGTCCCATCGCCGCCATCATGCTTTGGGATTACTGGCTCCTCAAGGAGCGCAAATACGACACCCTCGCACTTTACCAGCCGGAAAACCCCACCTATCGCTATAATAGCGGTAAATGGTTAGTCAATTGGCGGGCGATTGTGGCCTTCCTAGTCGGTGTCGTACCTAGTCTACCGGGCTTGATTCACTCCGTCAACACAAATATCCCCGTCGGGGAGGGACTCCATCCCTATCAGTTTGGTTGGTTGTTGGGCTTCGTTGGCACAAGTATCGTCTATGTGGGACTGTCAATGGCATTCCCAAGTCCCGAGACGATCATTGAACGACCCGTACTTGCCGATGAGATTTATGATATGAGAGGAGTAGGGTTGGTTGACGGAGTGCCAGCTGGTGAAGAAGAGGAAGGTAAAATGCATACAACTACTGTTGTTGGTGGTGGGGCTGGCGGTAGCAGTAGTGAGGAGACGGAAAAGAAGAAGTATAGATTATTCTAAGAATATTTTCCCCTCCATTTTATTATATTTCTTTTTTTGCTATTATTCTTTGCTTTTTGCTTTTGCCTTTGAATGTATCACCTACTTTGATAAATCTAAGTTTTATCTAAGGTTTATATAAAGTTTGCTAACTTATAATAAGGTAACTAATAATAATATAATAAAAATAAAAATAATAACAACAATAATAATTCATAATATTATTGTTATTGTTATTATTATTATTTTAAGTTTCCTCCCCAACTTATTGTTTCCTCTCGCTAGTCACCGCATTATGACACATGGCATATGACATGTATAGTCTATTTTGATTTTGGGTTTGGGGAGGGTAAATATGCCCCTCACTCTTGTTTTGCTTCTGCTTCTCTTTCTCTTGGAATTTTTTGGTGATCGCAATCGACTTTGGATTTGATTGAGTGAAGCAAACAGAAATATGAGAGAAGGAGAAAGAGTTCCAGACGGATGCAAACAAAGCCCCAAGGTTCTCAAGTCGAATCCATGAAGGCCTTGTTTTAAACAGATCACCCGCAATTGATTAGAGGCAATTCGATTTGCGTTGTTGCATTATAGTTGAAGTAGCTGCTAGGGCTTGGGTTGTTGGTCCGGCTAGGGGTGTTTAGACATACGCGTGCGCACACACACACACACACACACACACACACACACACACACACACAGAGAGAGAGAGAGAGAGAGAGAGAGTAGATGCTAAACTTGGAGAGATTTTCTCTTCTTATGGTGGCGCGCGCGTATGTGTGTGCGCACAAGATTCCTTGCCTTGCCTCGACCTTTTAGCCTCTTCATGGCCGCCTAGGTTCCTGAGTTTCCATTGACATGCGTCATTCAGAATTTAGTCACTGCTTCTTCTCCTTTTATGGAGTGGAGTAGGAAAGTAGATAACCAAAAAGGATAGAAGAAATCACAATTGACCTTCTGACAAGGCCTTTCGAACACTAGCCGAAGCGCGACCGACTTCTCCACCCTCCTGTCTAGCATTTTCGACCCCTTTTTCCACCGCGACAAGGAATTTGTTTTCGAACACTCGATATCGATCCTCGCGCGTTTCGTACATCTCACCGTCTTCATCGCGCGGTTGTCCGAATAAGTTTAGATAGAGATACGGCGTCGCAGTATGGGGGATCATCTGAGCTTTGGTTTGGAGGATTGGGAAAGAAGATGATCCTATATCATACGCTTGTGTACCCGCTGATGCAGGGTCTTGAGATGATGAGAGGGATTCTTCGGGGCCGATTCCGGCTTGGAGAAATTCGCCGAGGACGGTGAGAATCCGGACCTGCGGACGGCCCTTGGCGCCTGCTTTGCCGAAGGAAGCGCGGCTTGTCGATGACGACGATGACGATGTTGTTGTTGCTGCTGCTGTTGACGACGAAGAGGAGGCGAGCGAAGTCCATTTAGAGGAAGCTTCAATATGCCAGCCAAGGACGGAGAGGAAGCAATTCAGGGTTTTGATCCAGCCACCAGCACAAGAGACGACCTCCGATCCTGCAGCCTCAAGGAGCCAGGAGAGGACGTCGATGGCCGAGAGACGTATGTCGGCAGCGAGGTGGGTCATTCCGGCACGGATGTAGGGCAGAAGCTGTACAACATGGTCTTGGATATCGGATGTGGGGAGGGCGCGGAGAAGCTTGAGGAGGTTGGTGCGGACTCCGGAATTGGCGTCTAAGAGGAGCGGGAGGAGAGCTGGTAGGATCATGCTTACTGGTTGTGGAAGGGGGGAATCCACAGGCCGGGAGGAGATCGAGGTGGTGAGGTGAGCGAGGGAGTCGCGACGCTGGGCATCTGATTTGGAAGAGAGAAGTGAGAGATGATGGGTAAATTGAGCATTTGAGGTGGGCGCCGTGAGCTTGAGGGATTGCTGGTTGAGGGTAATTGCTAGTTGGGGAAGGTTAGTTCTAATTCTGCCCTCAGAGATAATTTAATTTATTCATGACCCGCCCGGTGGCCAGTAAAGCCAAGTTCATGAATGCATGAGCTCTGGGGATTGATTGGTTGTTGACTACATACATTTAGATTTGAAGCTGGTGTCAGTGAAATTGTCTGGTTTGGCCTTGGCCTTGCCCACTTTCAACTTTGCTTTCTGTATCACTGGTTAGCTTGAGGCCATTGCGATTGAGGACGTCGACAATCACCTGAAAATCCTTTTGCTTCTCTTTCTTCCTTTTCTGGCTGGCGCCCATGTTGACAAGAAACTTTGTAGATAGTAGGTAGATGAGCTCAAGTCCAAGTTTTGGACAAAGCGGATTAAAAAAAAAGTTCAATATTGTTTAGCCAAGCTTCCCGTTGCAGAATTTCCACAATAAAAAATGTAATTGATAGGATGTTTTTAGGAATAAATAGTGGTGAAGTGGATGAAGCTTCAATTAGCCGCAGCCTAGATAAGTTTTTATGCCGCCACGTGATACACGTGATATAATTACTGCCTGAGGCAGTTTTTCCCCTTTAATATTTTTTTTTTACCTTTTTACTTTAAAAGTCTCGAAATTACGGTTAATATGCAGTAGATTCAAATGGTTAAGCATCACAGATAATCTCTATTATTCACTGCCTCGATGAGAAAAAAAAAAAAAAAAAGCAAGGAAATGCGCACTTCTGCCCGGCCTTGAGTCCCGCATGCAAATGACAAGACAAGGAAAGAACAAGTAAAAGAAACCAGGAGGCCAAGGTCCGGGACAGACGCGATTGTATCAAGCCATAAAATCACAATTAAATCAAAAACAGAAAACATAAACCGATTCCTCCCGGAAGACAGACATTCGTGAGATTCGACTAGGGTCGCGTCCACATTATGAACGGGTCAAGTCCCGAAGACAATTAGTCGAAACGAAAACGAAAATCGCATCACTCGTCAACCATTAAAACAACGTTACCAAGCCATTGTGGCTTCCGTTGTGCGTCGTATTACCAAACGCCTGCTCGTTCTAACGAGAATTCCCAACTCAGCAGCCGCATAGTCATCAGGTCTATAGTCATGACATAAAACATCCACCTGAGGAAGAAAAAGGAATAACAGGGTGGGTGAGGTGGACAAAGGGGTCGAATAGTTAAAAATAAAAAAAAAAATTTAAAAAAAAGGGGGGAATGATTAAAAAGGAATAAGAGGGGAAACGAGTTTATTGTTGATCACAAACTCATCGTCAACCACTCCCACTCCTGGCTCGCTCCCTGCCCAGCAGCAATACTATGATTGGCAGGGTTTGCCGCAGCTGGAGGCATTGCCGGGGCTAGTGGAATCACCTTCGATCGACCGCCGGATGAGGTGCTAGAGCGGCTCGCATCGTCAGCCATGTCAATGTCTGCAGCTTTTTCTAGGCGACGTTGACGTTTGGGAGGCACCTGCACCGAGTTACGACCGTTAGTTGCACCAGGAGATGAGGTTGTTGGGCTGGACTTGGGTGGGGCGGCCGCAATCGGAACAACGCCCGAGCCTCTGCCGGATGAACTTGGGAGGGCGGGAGGAGATTCCGAGGCTGTACCACTGTGTGCCCTGCTTGAAGCGGGGGTAGAGGATGGCGGTGCCTGCTGGACCGAATTCTTTCGAGACGATTTCTTGGAAGCACGAGATGTACCCACAGCCAAACTGTTTGCACTGTTACGGTTCCGCTTCTTGATAACGTCTGTCTTAAGTGACAGGGGGCGTACTACTCCATGTAGCTTCAAAAACAACCCACATGCATTACACAGCGGCTGGCCCTCGGGGTTGCGTCGCCATAGAGGGGTAGTCTGCGTAAAGCAGTTGGTACAGGTGGTCGGGCCATTGCTCTGATCGCCACCCTTCGTGCCTCCAGGGCTAGCCGGGCGGGAGGGAGCAGCACTATTTAAGCCAGATTCTGGGGGAGTATTGGGAGAGGTATGGGACGTGGGCCCCGAGTTCATGCTCTGACGCAACAACTGAGCAGTATTGGGAGTGGATGTAGTGCGTGCAATCTTCTGTCGCCGAGGATCCTGTTCACGGTTTCGCACTTCGCTGACAGACGCTGCTGATCCATGTGTGCGGCCTAGACCACTACCCTGGTTCCATTCACTTGGGGTATCCATCATATCCGCAGATCCGATGGTGACGTGTTTTCTATGTTGGGGAGTGAAGCCAGGCAGTGAGTGGAAGGAGCCAGGGAAGGAGGCATCCCATTGCATACCACCATTGAGATCGCCGACACTGTCAATATTGTCATCACCAAACTCGGCAGGCATTGAGAGTCCAGCTCGACTTGAGAACTGATTGCCATCATCATCTTCATTATCGGAATCAGCACCGAAGGAGAACATAGCAGCGTTAGTTCCACCAGTGGAGAAGTCGCTCGGGCCCAACACCTGCGTGGGATCAACATGCTGTGGAATAGCGTAGCCAGGAGAGTGAACGGTGGAAGGAGTGTTACTCGTGTGACCTGGTTGCGAAGGGTCCTGGGAAGAGCCTCCCTGGTTATACAAATAACGGGGCTGGAGTGACGCGGACAAGTTCGATTGCCTCTGAGCGACATAATTAGGTACCCTTCGCTGAGGACGAGCGTCAACGGTCGGCACATCAAAGTAGATAGAATGCTCCCCATCATAGACAGGTTGGGGGGTCGACGCGGTTGACTGGTAGCCTGAGGGTGGTGGTGAGAAGAAGTCTGTTGAGTTTAGAGAGGACGCAATAGGGGTGTGAGCGTATAGATTGGCGAACGGATTTCCTGAGGTCATAGGGGATTCGCTTGGGGAGAAAGTAAACTGAGATTGGTAGGCGCTAGCAGAGGGAAGGATGGGATCTTCGCCCAGGCTGAAGGTGTCCAGACCGAAGGGTACACCGGGCGAGGTGTGACTATGAGGAGTAATAGCATGAGATTGGCCATTGAGTTGGTTATGTAGCGCAAGGCCTGCAGGGGCATCCAAGGTATAGTCAGGAACGCCACCCGACAGTTCCGGGTCGTGGGCAAGCATACTGTTGGATACGGGTGGCACCTGGGGTGAAGACTCCGCTGGTCGCTTGCGGGAGGGGACCTGCAAGTTAAAGAACTGACGCTCGTCTATACTAGTCTTGCGTACCCTGCGTGGCACGTAGCCAAACTCGATGTTCTTTCGTTGATCCTGGGGAGGGTGGGGGAATGATGCAGGCACGGGGGTAGATTCCGCTATTTGCTGGTCCTTGCGTGACTTGATGGGGATCGCGCCAGTGGTTAAGTCCAACCCCTTGGCGGTAGGTGGAGAAGGATTATCAGAAGGAGATTCGAAAGGGACGATAAATTCATCGAGGTTCATAGGATCAGCGGATAGGTCGGTGACTGTGGTTGGGTTGTTTGAGATTGCCCGGTCGGACAGACGCAACTGGGCAATACCGCTTGTGCCAGGGATCATACTACTTCTGATAGAGAGGCTAGAACTCGTCAGAAAAAGAAAAGAAAAAAGAAAAAAAAGAAAAGGCAACAAAATTTAGCAAAACTAAGAAAGCTCTGAAAAATTAGACCCGAGACAAGGAAGTGACCTACCTAGATTGCTGAGCACGTTCTCTTTCTTGACGTTTCAAGCTCATTGCCATCATTCGCCAAGTCAAATTTTCCAACCGTTCCTGGTTGGGCAACTGAGCCTTGGTCCTAGAGTAGAGCTTCCATATCTGGGTGGCTAGCGGATCTCTCCTCTGCATTTCATCGGGACTGTCGATCCCTCGCGAGGCACCAGATTTCCATTCAGGGAATAGTGAGTCACGGAGGAGGTTATCGTGAAGTTGCGAAGAATCGGGGGGACTGATGGGCTCGCCCAGCGAGAAATCGTCAGAGAGCTGGGAAGAAGCGGGGAAATTGTGAGAGTTTGAAGCGGAGCTGTAGTTGAAATAATAGGCCTGATTATTAGGAATTTTGATGGTTGTCGAGTGATCCGGGTCGGCGGAATCTTGGAGATTGGAATAAGCAGCGGTTTGTGTCGGTCGCACACGGCCAGGGCCTCCTCCGAGAATCAACCCAGACATGATCTTGGGTTGGTAATCTCGTGGGCTTCTCTAATTGGAAGCCCGCAAGGAAGAAGGGTAAGAGGGAAAATAATTTAAAAAAAAAAAAAAATAGTCGGAGCAATAGATAAGAAGTTGTTTGAATGAAGCGAGAGATAGGATAGGACACGAGGGAAGGGGTAGATAAGAGAGACGAGGACGAGATTAAAGGGAGCAATGAGGAGGGAGAGATGAGCGAACGGAAAAAGGTCGAAGGAGGGGAAAATAATGGAGTGGTCGATTGGCCACAGTAAGAGGCAGCAGGGAGAGTCGCAGTCGCAGCCCCAGTCCAGAAGCACGAGCAGTCGCCCAGAGCAGCAAGATGGAATTCTAGCTTACCCGCCGTAAACGACCAGAACCCCGGCTCCAAGCGAAAAAGGATGGAAAAGAATAAGGATAATAGTAGTTCAGCTGCTGGTGCAGAAACAACGGAAGCTAGGATCGGGTCAGTGTGTGAGATCAATACAAATTTAATCAATCATCCTGGGCCAAATCATCCTAGCGAGAACGAATGAAAAATAATCCTCTACTCAAGAGGGATGCATACCCCGGTTTTTTGCTCCAATCCCGACAGTTTTGGGAGAATGCAGATGATTCTGAGTGTGTTCTTTGCTTTTTTCTTGTTTTTATTTAATGTATTATTAGTTGTCTTTTTTTGGCTTTTGATTTCCTTGACTGCCTTTTTTTTTTCTTTTTTCTTTTTTTTTTGGGGGGGTTTTCCCTTGGGTTAATTTATTTTTGTTTTTTCCTTCAGTCCCAGTGGTGGGGGGGAGTGGCTCAGAAAAAAGAATATGCGGATAGATGTAAGGTGGTGGTTGTCGGTGGCTTTTAGATGGTAGGAATAAAAACGGTTGGTGGTAGTCGTAGTAGTGGTGTTGGAGGTGGTTGTGATGACGCTGAGACTGAAAACACGGCCATGCAGATACACCTTAAAACGAGGATGAATTTAATTTAAGAGAAGGAGAGGGAGAAAGAGGAGGGGAGGAGGGGAGAAAGGAAGAAAGAGAATCAAATCAAACCAAAAAATAAAACATAAAAATGAAATGGATAATCCCAGAGGGAGGGGTATACTAGTAATATTGAATTCGTTTAGAGATGAGAAAATGGAGGGATACGAGAAAGAAGAGGGGAAAATTAACAAGCGATCGCTGGATGATGACGGAGACCAAGCGGAATCAAAAAGTAAAACAAATCAAAATAATTATTATTACTACGTCAAAGATATAATAAATGAAATCAAATAATAGAATAATATAATAGCTACCTAGTCGGTAGTTAGCATTCATCTGTACCATGAATTTTAACCTAACATTCCTTAAGAAAATTAAAAAAAAAAAAAAAAAAAAAATACCAAATAAAATAAAAAATACAAATAGAAAAATCATTTATGATGAGAGACCGAGCAAATCACTTTACTCCGGATTCTTTCGACAGTTCTACTTTTCCTACTTTTTCTTTCTGGCTTCGTTCCCCTCTACTCTAAACTAGGTATTCCACCTAAGACTTAGAATGAATGAATGGAGTTTAGTATGATTTGTTATTATTCCTCCACTGTGTCGGTTGAACCAAATAATGACGGAGCCAGTAACCATCGTCGTCCCGTCCCAGACGGACGGTCATTTTCTTTTCTGGTCGATTTTTTGGTTTCCCGCCGTAAGAAATAGAAAATTATCAATGCGGCAGCACCGACACCTTGCTCAGTCAAACTATAGAACTTAAAGAGTAGATGAGATTAAAGCCATGTCGGCGAGTTTAAAATTAAAAATGTGATGGTTATGCCTTTTTTTTTTTTTTTCTCTCGTCTCCCCTCTTTCCTTTTAAGATCATAAATTTCCTCCTCGTCCCTCTTCAACATGAAACTATGTTTTTTTTTTTTTTTGAAAAAAGTATTTAATTCAAAATTTAAATTATTCTGTCCATTTAACTTCATCCGTTCCTGCCCGAGTAATTCCCCATACGATGTATTACCGATACAGGAAGAAAGTGGAAGCTCGGTGGCAAGCCGATATTCTTTCAGGGTGGGTTTTAAACTTTACCGGGGAGTTCTCGAAGACACTAAGATAGAATTAGATTAATTTCCACTCTTTCAGCACTAAATCCCCTACAAGAGACTCTAATCTAGCTTAACACACTGTGAAGTGTGAACACTGAGCAGCCATAACGAATTTAACTCAAACCCCAAGCAACCTCATCCACAAGGGCCTGTTCAAGCTCTCGACGGCACCCACTCATGCAGCAACTACCTTGATCCTCACAAGAAAAAAAGAAAGCAAAAAAAAAAAAACACCTTGCCATTCTGTTGTTACATTTATGCTAGGCTTACAGATGTAGAAGCATAGGTAAGTTAACTTGTTCATTATAATATAGTTTTTAAGGTACCAAGACATGGGGAATACATGCTCCTAGACATCATCAGCCACTAAGAGGATCAAATGAATAAAAAAAGAAAAAAAAAATTAGAAGGAGATGCTACATTCTCTTTTGTACCCAAGAAATTTGTATAGGCGTTAACTAGTCTGAGAAAAACACCTTCATTTTCCTTAATGATCATCCCGGAACTTCCTAAGACATAGTAAGGATGTCAAGTAACAAAGTACGGAGTCGACTTGCAATACCTACGAAAAGTACCCTCTTTGATAATAATAGGTACTTAGGGATATCCAACTATTAAAAAAAAAAGAAAAAAAAGCTAACTACTAACTAGAATACTGACTAGGTCACTTAAACCTACCATGGTACCAAAAAGAGTCATTCATCTAAAGGCTGAGGGGGGACGGGGCTAATTCCACCAATCACATGTATTGCAGAGTAGGCAAATCAATGATTTGCTCGTTCTAACTGGATGATTAAGATGTTGGTCATGGCTGTTAGTGCAAAGCCTTAACAATAAAATAGCGATCATTCATTATTAACATGTGTCTGTTATCATTGCTATTGTTATTTTTTTCTTATTATCACTACTTATTATTATTTTTTATTATTATCTGTCATTATTTGTTATTTATTATTTTTATATTTCAACCGGGGGGGGAAAGAGCACCTACCTACCTAAATCGTTCCAGGTCTTCGGGCCAACTTCCACTTCTCTTCTTTCCTCGAGTACTCGGCCCTGTTGTGCCACCCAGATCCTGACTCAAGCTCCATCCTTGCTCGCTCTAGGCCCTTATACCAGTTGACTCGTGGATAACTTGTCCTGTGCCACCCCTGATTTTAACCCTGCCCTGCCACACCCCCTACCCAATAATGATACTCAAGTTAATGGCAATTTTGCCAATTTCATCAGTTTGACCCAACCGAGCAAGGGTAATTATTCCATTGCCTTCCCCCACCCCCCTCACCCCCTTCACCCTTCTTTTTTTCCTCAGACTTTGTCTGAACAAGGATTGCTCTCGTTCCACGCTACGTATGCCGTACTTTTCGTATAAATACAACAAGGGAGGGAAACGGTAAAAAAAAAAAAAAAAAAAAAAAAAAGGAAAGAAAGAAAGAAAAGAAAAATAGCTCTAAAACTATTCAAGTATATTGCACGAGAACCCAAGCAAGTATGATAGTTACCTGTTCTCTCATCTATATCATGTCCCTAAGTATCCACTTCTGTCAGACTTAATCCTCAATTAATAATCTAGCTAGAATTAACTAACTGACTAGCTAGAGACGAAGGTGTCCTGACTCCGGCCAGCGGAATCATGCATAAAATGTCCGCTCATCGGAGAGGAGGTTGGAGCTTCGTCCCTTGGTCTTCCTCTCCCGATATAGGAGAATAGATATTTTGTTTTACAGACAGATCGGGTGGAACTCTGGGCTAAAAAGGTTCCCTTTCCTGGGTACCTAGGCATCCGAGCATGGATAATGTTAAACAAACGGTTGTCGTGGACACCAAAAGCGGCGGGGCGGACAACATCGGGCAGTCCGTCTGGTCCGGACGACTCCCGAGTTGGGGACAAAGCAGGGAGACGGAGCTAGTCCTTAGGTACTTGATAGAGTGAATGTGAATGTCGTTTGACTACTAGTGTCATCGGAACTATCTCGGGTGAACATGGAAGTAACAACGTTCTTTGCTCTTTGTTAGTGGGGTACTTGGAGTTCTAATAATGGTGAGAAGGAAAGGGAGGGGTTGGTGAGGGGTGAGGGGTGAGGCAGAGGCTGTAGGTGTCCAAGCTTCTTCCCTGCTTGATTATTTTTTCTTTTCTTTTTTTCTCTTTAAATTGCTCTGCGGTGCGATATTTCTGCAAGAGCTTTAGGTGATTCAATCATTGTCGAACAAGAAGCATAAGAGCTCCAAAGATTACTTCCCGGACGACATTGATCCAGAATAACCGAAGAAGGTTTCTATCGGACGTTCCTGAGATTCGGGGAATACTTTGGGATCGATAATAATGGGAGGATGTTCACCGAGTATGATGGATCCCTATCTTACCCGTGTTATGTATGACCCGGTATTCAACATCCGTATTGTTTGTTTCGTCAACCCGTTTCAAGCCGTGAATGCAGTGACTAGCGGGCACTGCAGGAGTTAGTGACCCAAACATGCCACCTCCATACACCATCATAGAATCTACGAGGATAATGACTCCGTCATACCTCCAGCCAATCCCCATCCGAAACGGAATCTCAATGAAAAAAAAGGGCTAGGCTATTAGGATCCACAACCTGCTGTTGCGGGGTCCCTTGTCAACTCCAAGTGGTATATCGTTCTCCGAGACGATATTTGTCGGACGGGCTGACGAAGGTGGCTCTCCGTCCGTATAGGTAGCAGCAGTTGCTTTTCCAGCCCTAATTTGCCCTGGCAGAATGCATCCTGTCCGATCGCAAGGACTCCTGATTTTAAGGCTTGTGGGTGTTTTAATCAGGTCCTGAGTGGCACACAGAGCCTCCTCATATTCCGTGAAGCGCTACCCCCCTGAACCGTCCCCTGTTGGTGGCAACCAGAGGGCTCGAATCAACAACAAAAGGTGGGATTGCCAAGGCTAGACAGAGTTGACCAGGGAGCCGTTAGACCGACCATCAGCCACCGGAGCTATGCAGAAGTGCCGGAGGAAATGGCGATTTGTGCCCAGCAATTTGAAACAAGGATCATAAGCTGGTGGCAAGCACTTCGTAAAAAATAGCTGACAGCTAGTGCTCCGGAGAGGCACCCAACTGGGACCATTTTCTGGAGATAATCCAGATTCCAGAGTCATTAACTCCAGGACAATCCACATTGGCAGCAAGTGAGAGCGATGACTCGGCCCCACAGGATAGTCAATCGTGAGGGTCCACTGGCATTAGTGGCTGTAATGGAGCATTCGGCTTGAGACTAACATTTATCCCACGCGGCTGCCATATGAAGATGCTGGTTTTTGATTGCAATCTGTCTGATAAGCTGATAAGAACGATCTTGAGGGACTCCGTAGGTAATTAGCCTTGGTCATGTTCATCCCTACCCAATGAACCAATTTGGGCAAACTGCCGATCGAACATAGATCGAGGTTTAACAAGTGTTGGAATTTCGGCCGTTAAATTTGGTTTGCACCTTTTGTTCTTTTTTGGCTTAACCAATGGAGAGACGGGCAAGAAGACAAAAAAAAAGAAAGTTAAAAAAAAAAAATCCATCAAACTGAAAGGCAAAAAGAGCAACACCTAAATGAATCATGTTAGTTCTTATTATTTTATTTCTTTTTCTTTTTTTTTTTTTTTGGCTTGTGTGGCAAAACAAGAATAGAGTTCACCATTCAACTGGTGAAAGGGGGGGAGGCGGAAAGGTGACAAGGCTTCAAGTGGGCAAGTGGCGGGCGCAGCTCTCTTTGTCCTCCACTAAGGCCCCCCCATTCGCGACACTACACCTGTAGCGGAAGTACTGATCTATATCCCTAATCCCCTCTCTCTTATTATTACTCTCCAACAAGGGAATTGATTCAATCAATCAGAGGCTGTTACTCGTTGGAGGATTTCTGACACCACACCCACCACACCACACGCCACACCATCCTTAGGTCTCGGATGCAGCATCCATACTTCCGTCAAGGTAATCAGCCGGTTAATTGTTGATCTCGACTTCCGACTGGAGACTTGAATTGCGGGCCAAAATAAACAGGTAAAAAAATTAAAAAATAAAAATAAACAAGGAATCAAGTTTCGAATAAAAGGAATAAAATAAAATCAGGACGCGCACAATAGTCTTTGTCGCGTGCCTCACCTACCGATCTCCCCCCAGAGGCGAGAAGCAAATCTGGAACGGATCAACCATATATCGCAGAGCATGCTTCTCTCTCGAAACATTGCTAGGAAAGTCTTAGACTGAGTGACAGTCAATCTAGCTCATTTCGCTGCAACTTCCGCAAGCGAGAAAGAGAGGACCCAAAGGAAAAAGGGCCAATAATTCCTTCAGGCACATAGACCCCAAAAGGGGAAGTCAACAGGCCACCCAAGCGGCTGACGGACGGCTCGCCAAACAAATTATTGAAATGCATGGTCAACATGATTGGTACAGGCAGTTGAACCGATCCCTCCAGACTATGTCCATGTATCTGGCTTGATGAAGGCTTTTCCTTTGTTCGGACTCAGATGCAGGACAACTATTGATGGGATGGATTGCTTTCCCCAGCCTGCAGCCAAAGTGGATCTCACGCGGGCTGCGCCGTCGCTAGGAACAAGTTATGACCATGGACGGAAATGAAGCAAATCATCTGGCAGTTATCATAAGCATTGCTGAGGTTGTCCAACTCAATCAAGTAATCCTCCAATTCGAAAATAGCAACCATCACATCAATTGTGTCTCATCTGAAGCGGCTTTACTCTGATCCCCCCACACTAGCTTGTGTTTCAATGCCTTTTCTTTTTTTTTTTTAAACTCTCATAATATTTTTTTTATTTTTTTTCTTGATTTTTGGGTCTTCATGATTTTGATCTTTATTTTTATTTATTTTTTCAAGGCAGGGTTCATTTTTCGGCGGTTGCGGCGGAAATGGGGAAAAATCAAACAGGAGCGATGAATACGATGAGACCCCTCTTTGGATCGGGCCTCGGAGGAAACCGCAGGAATATTGCAGAAAGGGAGGGAAATAATAAGACGCACCTTTAAGGGTCAAGCAGAGAGGAAGGATGAATATCCAAGACGCAAAAGAAGAAGGGAGAAAAGAAAGAGAGGGAAAAAAAAAATTAAAGAATTAAAAAAAAAAAAAAAAAAAAAATAACAAAAATAAATCAAATAGTTCAATCGGCAATGGGAAGCTATCCATTCTCGGGGATATGCTTGCCCTAATGCCGTAATCCTAACAGGACGACGTAGGTGAGGGTCGGGTGGATGCCCTTGGAGAAGGAAGATGGAGCCCACGGGGTTCTGGGGTCTTCAAGAAGGGGGGCCGTGGAGATAGTCGAGAGAGTCTGGATGGACCACACTGCACTATATATATAACATGACGGTAAGGTCATGGACTTGGTAGGTTGGTCTCATCAAGAATGATTGATAATGAACTCCGAGGAATTGATCAAGTGAAAATAATCGAAAAATAACCAAACAAGAGCTGAAGATGGGAGAAGGGGGGAAAAAAATTAAGAAAAAAAGCCCCCCCTCGGCAAGCACACTACCGCATATATACACCCCCCCATATATCAATCGGCGAGGAATGAAAGTTACACCATAAATCAACCTCCACTCTTAGGTCAATTCCCAGGTGAAGTGAGATATATATGGTCTTGGGATTCTCGCCACCCCACAGCTCTCTTGATAAGGGCGTGCAGAATTTTCACCCTCGGTGCTTCACAGGAAGACCGCACAGCCCAATGGGAATCAGACCGGGTTTTGTACTGGAGACAAGCTCCTCGCCATCTGAGAGGGGCACGAAGAAGAAAATAAAAATAAGATAAAAGGAGGGAGGGGGGAAAAAAATAAAATAAAATAAAATAACAAAAAACGCAAATCAAACCAAAACGTCGCCGACCATCGGCCTGGAGGAGTTGATAGTGTGAAGATAACCACCAAGGGGTTGCATTATTATTGCTTGCCAGCCATCCATTCTCGTCGAGATAAGACTGGCTCGGACCACGTCAGATCTGTCTGCCTTTCTGTCTGCCTGCCTCCTGCTCGAGAGGAGAGAGATATCATTGATTTTATCGATTTGATTTGATTTGATTTGATTATTATTCTTGCTTCAAATAGACACACACGGGTTGATATCTCATGATATCCGGGCTATCTACTGGCAAACACCCCAATGGCCTCAGTTGGGGAAGAGGCAATGACTGTCTCCGCATTTCTACCCCAGATGTTGGGCTTTGTTGGATGTTTTTGGGCCTCGTCAATCGAGATTCGCACCATCCCAGATCCTTTACGGAAATCTTATCCCTCCCTCCTTTAAATTCTTTATATGCCTATGCCTCTACTCCCTTCCAATACCCCTTTCATGGCAACCTCCTGATGGATTTGACCAGCCGCTTGAAGATGGGGTCTTAATTTCTTATCAACAGTGAGCTATACACCGCGGAGAATTCGAAAAAACTTTTTTTTTTCTTTTACTTTTTCTCTTGCCTTTTTTTTTTTTTTTTAACCCTCCTGGCCCCGGTCCCATCCGCACGCCATGCGTGTCCGATCAATAGATAAGCAGGGGGGAATAAGCACCAGGAACTCTTTTCATTGGCAGAAGCAAGACAGCGTACAGATGGTTATCATCAACCAGCAACAACACCTTCCCTCAGGATCTATTTCCTTGCCGGTCAAAGACTTCTACCCCTACCCGGTTGAAGACCTTATTGCGTCACTTTGCCTTGCGCCAACATTTTCAACAAATCTCTTCGCTCAGAAATGGCACAATCCACACTATCGCTCTCCTACTGGCCCAATAGATTTTCTATTGTTGACTTCAGGATGCTGCAAGGTAAAGCATGGCAGGGGAAACCGATGTCGCACATCTTTCCTCTCACTCTCATTATCTCCCACCTCCCTCCGAAGACGGCAACGATAGAAATGAGGCGGGAGGGGGAACACTGTTATGGTACGACGGTACCTGATATGATTGTTCTTCTGGGGAACTATGAAGATCAGAGGGATCATTCTCGATCGCTAACTACCTAACGTCAATCTAGCTCCCGTGTCGGGGCGATTAGGTAGGTAGAGATAACAAATAGCACACGACCCACCATACCCCCCCTAGAGACGCATAAAACATCCCCAACCCCTCTCCTCCCGGGGAAACTCCGTTTGCCTTTCGAGTAGGTATACTAGGAACTAAAAAATAAAAATGTAAGCAAAAAATGAAATAAACAAACAAAACCCCCTACAAAATATAAGGAATCGTGAGGCGGAAAAGGGGGGGTGCATTGGTAAACCTGTAGAGAATTCAGAGTAGTAAAATTCGTGACATCCCACTCTATTCCCGAAGTATGATAGTTAGTTATGGGGTTTATCTTCTCCATCAACAACAAAAGCTGAACACCTGTCCTTTGACGATCGTATGATAAGGGTGTCACGTAAACAATCCTGTAGATTGCCAGCTCCCTACGTACTACTTAGGCAGGTAGTATTACTGGTAGCACTAAGATATGATGGGAGGTACCTTCAATATCCCAACAAAAGGATATCAACCAATGAGAAACTGGTATTTCCTCATCCTCGAACAACAGGAGGTTCAAGATGCAGCTGAGCTCGAGATACGTACTATGATAGGTATGTACTTACCTATCTAGATATCTTTAGAAAAGTCGCCACCTCATTAGCAACAATAACCCCTTAACGAAATCCCAAGATAATAACCCAGCAGGTAATTATCATCGAATGAATATCAATCCGTAGCTGATACCAATAGGAGACTGTTGATAAAGATGGAAACTCTCGGGTCGCTATTGATAGGTTCAATGGTGCGAAAGCTTACCAATCTAGGTTAGTGTGGACTTGCCTACCTAGGTAAGATACCAACCTTACAGGTACCTGAGGTAAGTACTAACTACCTAATTAACAGGACCAGTAACTTATACTTGTAGATACAAGATAATAATGCTAACTACTTGCCAACCTATGTGATATTTATGTTATAAACATATAAAAGCCCATCCCCCACGCAGTCCGTTCTTCTTTCTTAAATTTACTTCCCAGCACCGCTATGCGAAAAGCACCGACATATGCCTGGGTGGCTACTCCTCGAGATCGACCAAGGTCAGGTCGTTCGTCTGGTTTCCCTTTTACCTATCTACCTACCTAGAGCCTACCTATCGAGCAAACAGCAGCTGCTTCACTCAAGGTACGCTAGGTACTCTTATTGTTATTAATGGGTGAGTAATGATGTAGGGATGAGAGGGTGGGTATCTGGTTATTAAAGTCCACTCTTCCCCCCCCCTTTTCCTTTTATGCAATGAATACTAGGTAGGTACTGTACCCACCTACCTTGCCCAAGACATGGGCGATGAGATCTAGGATTTGAGAGAGAAGAAGAACAACAAGAAGAAGATATCTCAATAGCCTCTTTCCATTCCTTGTTGGCCATGGACTAGAAACCCTCGTCTCCTTTCTTTCTTTCTCTCTTTCTTTTCTCTACAGCATGCTACATATAATCTGGAGTACATGTGTTGCTCGCACGTTGATATACAAACATGCGTCCTCAAAAAAAAAAAAGAATTCAATGGCCATTATTCTACCCCTTAAATATTTGAAGTACTACAGCAGTGACCTCAGAATTAGCAGGTAGATTGCTTGATCAATCCACGCTCAAGTGCTATTTCTGCCTAAATTTCTCTAAAATCTCTACCGCTAGAATTCTCTCGGAGACCGGTAGAGAAAGAGGGTAAGTGGGGGAAAGGGAGGGAAAGGTTCATTCTATTCTTCATCCCGGAGAACGATAACTGACAGACAGACAAACTCCCGAGATGGAGTATACGTGTATTTCTTTTCCCTTCTTACTTGCACCTAGCACTAACCCGAGATATGAATAGGTAGGTAAGCAGGTAGATATCTACCTTTACCTATGTAACCAGGCCAAGAGGCTCAAGCATGAATCTGGGCCCAGGACGGTAGGCACAGGAACCCCCATCTCTTAAATGAAAGAGAGAAAGAAGCAAAGAAAGGGTCATGTATACTTAGGTAGGTACTAACAGAATCGTAGAGATATTCCTAGATATCTACTCACCCTGGCCCACTCATCTCAAGAAGCAAGCTACACCCTCAGGTTAACCAGCTAGGTACTGGGTATATAGGTAGGTACCCAGATACCCCATATCCGCTGTAAAGGGGTCAGTCATGCATATCAATCACCAATCACCGGCGAGTATCCATCGCCGAATTACGAGGGTACTTTCACGAGATGCCATGATTTGGGAGAAAAATAAACATATCTTACGATATAAAAATATTAATATATCCTGGGCTGGCCCTATAGATTTTAGAATAAATCTATCCTGGAAGCATTTAACTCATGTAAGATCCCATTTCTACGGCGCAGTATGTTCCACCCACCTGCTGATCAACATCCATCAAACGTCGGCCTCCTGATCTGTGCATACTCCTGGTGATCCGGGTACCTACTAGGTACTAATCACCCCGCCCATTCCCAATCAAGGATGCCAGTGATTTTGTTTTCTTCGCCCACCGTCATATTCCGAGGTGCAATATCAGCATGCGTGAACACACTGCGGTCTGGTTTGGTGGGTCGGCTCTGAGGTATTAGCTCCCTTTCTAAAGATTTTGAAATACGCAAGGTACCCTGTTAGATAGAAGTGCCATGGCTGTAACTGTCCTAATGTGTGATGAAGATACTAATGAAAGATGCAAAGAGAGATAAGAGATGAGAGATAGGCAGCGTTACGGCGGGAGTGCCATAGGTCAAAAGTAGTACGTTGTGTACCTAAGGTAGGTACCTAGGTAGGTAGTATACAAGACTCGCTTACCGATCGTTAAGCAGTCATCTTACGTGCGTAGGTACTTACTTCATGGTGTCTTCCTACCTTACTACCTCAGGCCAGTATCTGTAATTGGCCACCTTCACTAATATATATTCGGTATTTTCTAGAGAGGCATTCAGGACTCTTTCCACGCTGCAACTAGTCTACAGGAACCCCAGTACCAGTTCAATTTTTTTTCAATTGCCTAATCATTTCTCTTCTCTCTTCTCGTTTAGTTGGCTCCGGTAAGAGCTACCTACTATCAGTATTTATGGTTATGGATCATACCTAAAGGAACGGTGATGATTGCTGCCCTGCAGGACGGGAAAATTTCCCGCTTGTGACTGACTGACTGACTGGCTACTTCCTTACCTACCTACCTACCTACCTAGTTAGCTGGACATGGGTGTTACTTGCGTCTATCTAGTCCTTTGTAGACGGATTATCATATGGAGATTTAGCGAGGGGAAGATTGGGGAATATGAATATGATGAAAGAGAGGGGAAGGGAGAGGATGATGGAGAATCCTCCAAGAGAATAAAAGTAAATAAGTATACGTATATAGATGTTGGGAACATGATTGTCATTACCGCGATAGTCATCCAATCTACCTAGCGTCCATCCAATCTATCAATAAATGACAAGTAAAGGGCAAAATTTCAAGTGTAGTAAAAAAGAGTAAAGAAAAGGGGGAAAAAAAAGGGCAAGAAGCGAATGAGAATCACGAAATGCTTGAAAGCGTCCTTACATCCGGCTAGGAAGCGATCATTGAGTAGAGAGCCATGATGGAGGGTTATGATATCACTCGCCTTTTAAGGTTGTCTACTCACTTACGCCATGCTCTGTAGGGGGTATTCTTTCAGTGGTCTGGGGCTAATTAATAGACACCTGTCCTGCCAGTGCCGATATATCTAGCTCGTGAACTCTGTATGGATATCCAAAAAGTAAAAGGAAAGGAATAGCAAGAGAGAAAGAAGAAGAAAAAAGGAGGAGGGGGGCGAGAAATGAAACAAAAAAAAAAAAAGGAGAGAAAATGCATAAACTGAACATAGGAATCTAACCCCAGTCAAAAGTTGATAAGGAAAAATGACTCAGTCATAATGAAGAAAAATGAGAAAAAAAGAAATGAGAAGAAGAAGTGTCTCATAGAGGAATAAATAAAAGATGAAGGAAAAAAAGGAAAAGAAAAATGCCGCCCAAAAGATTCCTTTGCGCCCGCTAATGACCAGCTGGTAAAGAAAAGCCCACCACGAAAAATGCGTTGGGGAATATATATGAAGAGAAAGTGATGCAATAATACGCGTATCGCATTGGGTATTATAGAACGGAATCTGGTTTCTGTGTTTTTTGTTTTTGTTTCTCAACTCGGTTGGTTATCTCTCTTAGCTTTCCTTCACTAAGCACTTTTCACGGCCCTGAAGACGGTCCTGGACCAGGATGTCCCATTGGAGGACTGCCAAAAGCGGCCTGCTGCGCTGCCGCATCCCCCGCATAAATAGGGTATTGCATCATGCCCATGGGCGCCATACCATTCACATCCTGCCACGCAGGATAGCCCATTGCTGCAGGCTGTCCAGGATATGAGACCGATACCGGAGCGCCCTGAAGATCCGCTGGTGGGGGGCTTTGAGGATTGATAACTGTCGGAGGAAACGATTGCGGACTAGTCATTCTCCGCTTGAGGTCGGCGGCCATTGGCTGTGGATATGCGGCCGGATTGGCATATGATGCTGCCATATCAGGTTGCGCCGGGAATGTCATTGATCGTGCTGGGGGTACAGGCCAAACCGAGCCATCCGCTTGTATAGTGTATGATGGAGTAGCGGCAATCCCCTGTGTCTGCGATGGTACGGTTGGTGCTCCTGGAAGCGAAGAATTGGATGGTATAGCGACCATGGAGTTGGGTGCTGGGCTCCACACGTTCGGCGGCATATTCACTATTGTTGTTTTCCCCGCCGCGGACATAGTCGCTAGCATCTGAGGGTCTGAAATAGTTGTGAACTCGTCCCATGGTACGGGGGTTTCGATCGAGTGGGCTGTGTCTAAATATGTGATTTTGTCAATACTACTCAGAATTTTTCAAGTCGCCTACAGAGATATCACCACCCACCTGGTGAGAATGACGCCATTGGATTCCCGGCAAATGTCCCAGTATTGAAGGCTCCAACGTCTTGAGCAGAACTTAAAGCAATCGGCTGATAAGGGAAATAGGCCTCGGGTTCCCCTCCGCCGTTGACTGCTGGCGGGGAAGAGGAGGCGGTTGAGGGATCTGTCGATGCCGTCTCTACTCTAGAGTTGGGGCGAGATTTCTTCTCAATAGGGGGCTGCTGATCCACTGGGAAGAACTGGCATTCCTTTCGCAGTCGAATACAGTTCTCGCATCGCCCCTGGGCATCATCTGCGGCAACAAGACATCGGATTTTGCGCCGTCGACAGTGAACTAGCAACTCCAGGTATCAGCAAATCTTCCCATTTATTGAAACTAGAAAAGGGATATCTTGGAGAGTCTAGGGTGTAGAAGAAGACTAACCACATGCGACAGATGTGCGATGATACCCGAGCTTATTGCGTTTCTTGTCCGCGGTCGAGGGTTCCATGATGGTAGATTGTGAATTCGGCGTAGAGGTCATATTTGCGACAACCGCAGGCATAGCTCGAGGGAGCAAGAGGGAATGGGGTTGAAATCCTCAGAGCGCAGGCGCATCAATTGTACCGGGGTGGGGGGCCACGAGAGGTGCAGGAGTAAGATATGAGTCCAGTAAGCGATTCCTCGATACTAGTATGTTGAACAAAAGTGTGGAAAGCAAAGAATAGTCCATGCAAGCGCAAACACGAGGCGAATGGGTCGTAGGTACGATTCTATTGTCAAGTAATCCCGGAGGGCGAGTTAATGAGGCACAGTTGTACGGCTCTCAAGTCCCCCGTTTCAGCAAGGTTACTCCACACTCGATCCGATGCACGCAGGATAATATTGCAGCCAACAGTGTATGAAATGGTTAAAGTGGGAGAAATAGTTGTTTCACACAATTAGCCCCGAGGCGCGGCACTAAACGAACGGGTCTATCTATTTTGGTTGATTATCGTCGTAGTCGTCGTCGTCGTCAAGCGAAAGAAATGCAGGGTTCTCAATGTCGCAAAATATAATTTGGTCCAAAAAGACAAAGCTGTAGAGTATTCGCGTCGAATTAATAATAAAATGGATGACAGCGAAAGGAAGTCAAATAACGAAAGAGGGGGAGGGGAGTGGAAATAAAATAGAATAATAATAATAATAATAATAAACGATGAGGGTAGAGGGTCACCGGTAATAATAGAGGTAGTTAAGAAAAGAAGTAACAGTAGTCTAATATGTAGTAATCAAAGCATAGACATGAAGTAATAAAATAAAATAAATTAGAGAAATGGAGATATATTAGGAGGAGTATGAAAAAAAAGGGTCCGGATACGAGAGAAAAAGGAAAGTCAAAGAGGGCAAAGAAAGAAAGAAGAAAATTAAAGAAACAGAGGATGATAGAAACAGTACTCTCAGTTGTAGGAGTAGCTCAAGGAGTATACCATAATACCCAGTGTTATTTCAGGTTCGAGGATCTCGGGACTTTTTTTGGTTTTATTTTTAATTTTATTTTTTTTTTTAACTATGATTCTGTTGGTGGTTTTTGGTTTTGTGTTGTATTATGGGGGGGTTTTTTTTACAAAATTTCTTATTTCGATTTTGAATTAAGATTAGAGATTTGTTTTTCTTTTTTTTTTTTTTTTTTTTGGGTTTTTGTTCCTTTGGGGGATAACTAGAGAAAGGGGCTGTAGAAAAATAAAATAAAAATAAAGTAAGATAATTACAAAATTACTTTTAAAGAATAAATAAACAATTACACGCAAATAATAATAGCCATATGAACAAAAGTGTTACAGAGGAAAGAGAAAAAAAAAAAAGTGGATAGTGGATGGATACTTCCTAGGTATTAGAAGAAAAGGGAATGGGAAGATTTGTTTATTCAAATGTAGTAAGTATATTTCTTCTCTCATAAAGTCAATAATGATAATTATCCAGATTATTATTATCTTTCAATCCTTCCTGTCAAAAATATCATCAATAATGTAAGCACAAAAAAATAGAGAGAGAGAAAAAAAAGCATAGAAAGAAAATAATAATAAAAGAGGAATGAATAATAATAGTAATAGCAATTAAGTTGGATATTGCCGATGTCCTAATAGCTAAGTAGTTGGAGCACCATCCTCACTAGGTATATGATGAAACACCTAGCCTTTTTATTTTTATTTTTATTATTTTATTTTAGTTTTGGTTTATGATTCTTCCTAAGCACCTAGCATATGAGACTCCTCACTGATTTATTACTTATTGTCTCAACAGATGATCCCTACTAGACACGCAAATTAAGTTAATTATCTGGAACCACATTCCCACATAATTTATGGATGGAGCCATCTATCCGAGAGTAGGTGAGTGGGATAATTTTATTATTCTTATTAAGTCATGTTTGGTGGGAGAGGAATGAGCGAATAAAGTCAACCTATCTCGGGTCTTTGATGTCTGATATATAAAATGGCTTTTGGAAAGTGTCGTAATCGCACTACATCTTTTATCAATCTCCTGCTCCTGAGTCCCGACCTATGAATAGAAAAGAAAAGAAAAAAAAAATACGTCAAATAAATCTTCCGGTTGATAGGCCTAGAAGCACAGGTCGTTTTTCATCATTTTAACTCCTAATCCCCTCCAAACCCCAATAATCTGGCTTTCCAAGTTAAAGCCATCCATGGAACCAGAGGTCTGTGACAGATATTCTGTATTAGGACTAGCCAGGGTGGGGTGAAAAGTAGGTAAAAGAAATGAAGTCCCTGAAAAAAAAAAAAAAAAAAAAAAAAAGTATGCAGACAACAACAGCTCCTTAGATACCTAGGTGTTTAGGTTCTTAGAAAATAAAAATTAAAAAAGGGGGAGGGAGGGATTGGATGAAGGGGGAGAGGAGCCTGAATAAGGAATTAGGTATCTATTCTTGATTGTCAGCATCTTGAATATATAAATGAACAATAGTAGTAGTGGTGGTGGTTGCTACAAATAATAAAGATTGTTGGGGTTGGGTTACTACCAGTTACCACCACTAAGACCTGTCAACCATTTACTAAGTAGAGTAGAGCACTAATGTATTCTTCCCCCATTCTAGATGGCCTACTTCTTTGATTGCAACCCTTTATGCTGGCCAGGCATTGTTTGGGGCTCTGATTGGATCGGTGAATGGATCAGGAGTGGGGGAATAATATCCAATCAGAAGGTGACTGGGCCAAATCACCTTCCCCTTCGAGCCCGGGGCACAAAATGCCAGGTGATTTCCGGCGACCACCTTCGAAACTCTCAAATAAAGTCTAGCGTGATTTTTGAAACGGACCCCTCGAAGTTTGCTGCCCTTCGAGAAGCCCTGCGGTGTAGTCGTCATCGTTTGATCAATGTGGGTATGATTGGTGGGTAGGGGGGAGGGTATGGCTAATCGTCATCATCCTAGCCCCTACACATTCCACAGATGAGTTAATGAAGATGAGCATTTGGGCTTCTTTAGACCATTGAGATTGCTCTTTTTAATTTTATTTTTTACTTTTTTCCTCCTTCACATTTTCCCCTTTTTTCAGTCAGTCTTGCGTTTATCGAAGGGGTTGACCTAGAATTTCGACTAGATTCTATAATTATAAGGACAACTGGCAAGTATTTAGGAGGTACGTACCTAGTCTCCGAGTGAGCGAACCATACACTCTCAAACAACGTTGGGATATTTGTGCGTCTGGATAGATAATTTTTCTCCCCCCTCGCTATGTCCATTATTCTAGTGCATATTATTACAATAGCGTTTGGAATACAGATATGTCAGAAAGGGGTGGGCCTCTCTGTCAAGGTTTGATTAAGGATCATATCTGCATCCTAGGGTGTCTGGTGGGTCTTGGCTCGAAATAACTACATGCGTGTCTGTAAGGGGGGGTACTCTTGATACAAAGAAGTATTGTATCTGTTAAAGGATAAAGTTGTAGGATTATTATGTATAATAATATAGTATTGATCAGTACATATGTACACCCCAGAGTTGACCATAGAAGCAGTATTTCTTACTTCAGTATGAAACCATTGACAATAATAATCCTAATTAAAGTAGGGCCCTTCACAATTATCAATAGAGAAACTAAAGTTTTCTTCACGCCTATCATAGCCACTTTGAATAAGTCCCTAATCAGGGCCATGGTTTAACGAACTGGAAATTGGGCCTGATTGGGGAAAGCGTTGGATGTAGGTGATGACCAGTAATAATAATTAATGTTGTCATCTCAGCAACTGCTAATAATACAACCTAAGAATTGGCCCTGCTAATTCTATTATTATTATTATTATTGTTTTTTTTCCTCTCCTCGTCTGATGCTTGATGCCTCTGCAAGAATCAGTCTCATTATTATTATTGTTGTTATTATTATTACTCAGTATTTAACTATAGTTAACTATTTTCCGGCTGTATGTACCTATGTATGTAAGTAATATACATGAGCACGCCACCTTACTACCATTTTAGTACTTTAAAAATGAGTGACCTGCATTAAGACTAATCATCTGCCTCCTCCTCCCCGGGATTGCTTGGCTCTCCAGGGTCTAGGTCAGATGTTGGGTATATCGTGGTACAACTGTACTCTAAGTGTACACACTCCTACACAGTATGTAGTTACAAGAGGTGACTAGTTATTTTGGAGCTTAAAAACTTAGTTTTAGTTTTTCTCCTTTTTTCGTTTCTTTTTGTCTTTTTATTTTTATTTTTTTTTAATTTCTTTTAGTTTTTAACTCTATATGGTTCATGGCTTATGCCGATTTCATATGTTGGACCCTGCTAGGTTAGAATGGAATCTAGTTACTAGGTATATAGCTAGTTTTTCTTTTATTTTTATTTTTTGGCCTGAAACAAGGGAAGAAGAAGAATAAATAATCTTAGAGGCAATCGGCCCATTGTTATTTTGCCGTCGTAGATATTGCTCCTTCGGTCATTATTTGCGTCGCTAGTGGGATCGGGCTATCTAGGTGCGTAAACGAAGTAGGCTGGAGATCCTCATACCCAAAAGCGAACTTATGACCGAGGTCAGCAGCCACCATCATTGGGTGGACGGAGAGAGATGTCTAAATTGATGTATAACGTCTTGGGAGTATCGCTTGTGAGTGAAGGAGACGGTGGTCAGTGGAGGAGGAGGAGGTAGGGAAGGATGGAAGGAAGGAGGAAGGAAGGGGAGAGATGAGAGATGCGTAAGTTTATCTATCATCATTATTAGGTTATTATGGTATACAGTATCTTGGATATCACTTTAATTTTTTTTAGCCCCAGATACAAAAAGTCAAAACTCTCCCCCTTGATAGTTAGTTACTGCACCTGGACTGATTCAGCAACCATTCCATTCGAAGGGAAAAAAAGCAAACCATGTAGCATATCTTACCAATTATCCCATGTTATACCAATGGGCGATATTTCCTCATCAGCTGCAGGGATTATCTGCAGCACGAGACGCCATGCACCTGAAAAATTCTCCGAGGGCAAAATCTTAACCCCATTAACAGCCTCATGATTGGCTCACTACTAAATTAGGAAAACTTAAGTACCAATTAGGGCGTTTATTAAAGAGAGAATAAAAAGCGCGCACAAATTAAAGAAGAAAAATTAAATTAAAAAGTAATTATTGTAGAAGTACCTACTAGCATCATACTCTTGGTCTTGTTTGTACATACAAGTAAGGCTTCAAGAGAGCAATAGAATTCGAGAAATAGCAAATGCGACTGTTATTTTTTGGACAGAATAGAATACCTCTAGATGTTCTGACAAACATGGTGATAATCCTGTTCTTTTATTAAAGAAAAGAAAATAAATATATAAAAATAAAAATAAATTAGTACTCTATATCTAAACGCTAGGGTCTTTAGTATCTACATGCAAAGTGGTGAGAGAGTTCTAGAGGGAGAGATACCCCCACTTCACATGAACCCTAAAAAAAAAGAAGAGAGAGAGAAAGACAGAAAGAGAGGAAGAGGAAATAAACGACGGTCATCATTTTCATTGAGTCAGTTTGCTCTGTCAAGCTGAGATATTTTAGTGACTTTCCTACGAATTTCGATCTCCATGGCTGGTTTCCCCGTTTGGATCCGATGGACGAACGGTGGCTCCGTGGGCTTGCTTGATAATCATGATGGCTTTTTATTTTATTTTATTCTATTTTTTTTTTTTTTTTTTTAAAAAAAAAAAAAGTAGTGGTAATCATAATCAAATAACTAACTAATACACAAGTGACAAGATAATACATAGTTAAATATTGTTAATGTAGTGAGTGGTTTCGCCCCAATCTCGCTGCCTTATTGCCTTATTGCCTTGTCTCTCTCTGCAGGCAGGAGGCGAACTATTGTTGATAAGCAAAAACCAAACCAAACCGCTCATTAATTAAAAAAAGAAACAAAGAAACCTTCGAAGGAAAAGAGAAAGGAGTAGTAATAACAACAACAAAAATAATAATAAATTACAAAGATGAAACATTATTAAAAATAATTAAGGGAAAGTGAACAAATCAATCTAATGCAGAAATAAAACTGAGACTCGTGTAGTTATACGATGTCGCCCATCACAAAGTGGGATGCAATTGTTCCTGTAGTAGTAATCGTGTCATAAAAACCAATAGTGCTAGGCTCGTGACTCTAGAACAAAAGAGCAAAATTCATCTCGCAGCCTTTGCCTTTTTGAGAGGCAGTCCGATACACCAATAATTTCCTCAGATGTTCCATCTTCCTTCTATCCAATCCATCCTCCTGACACTTTTAACCCCTTTCCCCAGTCCACTTGGTTCGACGCGTTCTAGCTCGGTGCCGACCGGCTTGTTTCACCATAGTCGGGCACTTGCCTCCATGTGGCCATGGTAATGCTAAGTCCTGCGTCATGCTTACTTTAAACGAGATCTTACGTGTCCCTTCTGCTCCCAGTTCTTGCTGTTTCGCATCAGCTGTCCGAACTCGAGGACAGGGTCTGATACTTCAAACAGGCTAGTTGCATAATGCTTTTCTTGGCTTCTGCTGCTAATTCTTACAGCGAATTATTCTCAACCTCCCTCAAGCTACCGGAAATTCGATGCTTCGCTTCGATCGGACGAGAGGGCCCTCTTGTGTCAGGCTCCAAAGTCCGGACTAATCTGGCGCTCGCGGTCTCCCCGACAAGGTCAAGCTATCCTTGTCGCTATCTCCAAAACATGACGAATGCCCCAGAGCCTTCGAGCCCTCAGTATGTACCAGCATCCCAACCGAGGATGCGCATAATCCTATACGGAGAAAACTTCCCCGTGGAGGATTCTCGACGGAACCCAATTCCGAGGCCACGTGAGCCGCATCCTGCTGCCGATACCATCCTGTCTCTCCTAGCATTCGGAGTTCGAATTGACTTTGGATAACGGTCGACTGGGGGCTGTAGTACCGACTCGAATGACTACTCTCACTTTGACGGCCCGGGCTTCTCGGATGCAGCACGCTAAGCAAGTCCTCCCAACCCGGCCAAGGATAGCATGATATCCAAGCGATGCACACCAGGCTCTTGCAAACATCTCCTTTTCTGAGCAGCCACGGGCATCCAGCACAATTATCTGGTGTCGCGTGAGATGACCGGTCCCCATAGCAATACTGCTGCTAGACTCAGTGAGTTCTTGCAGAGAATCAAGAGGTATGACTGTATATGCATATGACTGGTGCAAAGGGTGTCCCGGTAGACGGTGGTGATTCTTCGGTAACGACATGTTCGGTGGGCCGGAGGTTCTTCCATTATCAGCGGGGATAGCTGGGCCGGAGCATGATATAAATCGGCCCGGTGGGCGGCATTCATGAGATGCAATGAATTGTACATTGTATGTCAGTGGGAATGAGACGGTCCTAGGTAATTTCTTTTTACCTGAAATAATAGAGAAAATTGTGGACGCCTGAGGCGCAATCACCAAGTGCTGATCGCCATCGGCCTCCTGTTCTAGAGTGTCCTTGGTAGTAAATACCAGCCTCTCGAACTTGATTTTGACGTCGGACTCTTGATCTCTTGGGCTATCAACTGGCAGTGAAAACGCTCCACTTGTTAGGTCTCCAAGCCCAAGTGGTGTTGACTCGAAAGAGATCCTGTTTGCCTGCTTGATACGTGGCTTTCCCGGCCAGGCCAGTGCCTCTTTAACAGGGACCTCAAACCAAGTATTATCCAGCTCTTTCTTTGTCCGAAAATCATGCGGAAGTATACCGCTGCCTAGCCAACCCATGCATGTCTTTGTGTTGCTAAGACTCGATAAAACACGACCTACAATGCACTCCTTGCTCCACCAGCTCCTTCCCTTATATGAGAAGCCGCCGTAAAGATTTGCAATTGGCCCGAGCAGCGCCATTGCATCGGCGTCATTTTCTAGGATAGTAGCCATGAGAAAATCGCTGATACTCTCACCTGGAAGAACAAACCCAGAGAGCCAGCTTCGACTAATCCAACCTCCAATATTTGCGCTTGTCGGGCTTTTTTGGGTACATTGAAGCAGCAGAGGTCGATATGACGAGCTTCTAGTGTACATGGAGGATTTAGCATACTTCTTTCCATACCCCCCAGAGACAGTATTTTGAACAGGATTATTATAAGTATCTTTGACTTTTTGATCATTTACGTTTTCAATCTCCGACTGAAAATGCATTTTTAATTCACTGAACCGTGGCCAACCAATATCCTCTGCGAAAATGAGGAGCCCTTGGAGTTGCTGGTCCATCTTCTGCGGGGAGTGGTTGCATCTCCATGCTGATTCGTCATGAACTTTGGCTGGACTCAAGGGCTTACGAGTCAGGCTTTCGAAAAATGAATGATGAGTTCGCTTTTCAATTGGCCCACCCGCTTGCGTTGAGTGGGTGGTATGTAAGGGCTCGAGATCAATGGGATTGTAGCTAAAGTTGAAGCAGTCCATATAACGGCGAACCGTGACTAGATCCCAATTAACTTTAGCCGTCCGGATTTTGTCAAAATCGTGGATATCCCTGGCAGAAATGTCCAATTCATGCGAATTTTGCAAGAGTCCAACCCTCACAGTTGCGTCCAAACGCAACAATAGTTCCGCGGCCAGGATCATCTGGATGAGAAACCATTTGCGCTCTAGGTTTGAATGAACCCAAGGTTTATCGCTTGCGGAAGGGTCCAGAAAGTCACCCTCTGCATGCGGAGGGGCTTCCCATAATAATTGTCCAACACGCAATCGCCATTCAACCAGGCTAAAGTCAAACCATGCGCCGGGGGTGGCCAACACAACCATCAAAGCCTTGATCTGACACTGGATACTCCACCGCTCCTCACCATCAATGAGCATAAAACGGGGAGGAGGGTAAAGGAATTTGGTAAACAATCCACTAAACAGCTCCCGAGTCCCTTCCAAGTCGAGAATTGTTTTCGTTTTTTTCCCATGTAATATTTCGTAACGGAGGTCCTTCAGAATCTGCAGGCGTTCGACCAAGTACTTTAAATCAATGTCGCGAACCCCAATTCGCTTCCATGCAGCTGGGCCATCGCGCAAGAGTATCTTCCGCTCGTGAACCGTACCATCGGCACACAAAGCATATGGTTCATTGTAGTGTTCCATTAGCTCATAGGTCTCTGATGCTGGTAGGGACGATAGGCGTAAGAAGTCAGCACAAGCACTTGCTTTCGCCGGCCCAGTATACCGGTTGGAATCCGCCACTGGCATTTCTAAAAAGTAGTGAAATCCAATGGACCCAGGCTCCTTGCCGTCCATTGAGAGCATATTGGGCACCTCAAACATTCCGATATCAAAACTAGCCCTTATTGGGCCCCTTGCTCTTTTCCAAGCATCTAGGTGGACAGGCGCCTCTCCGTCCATCATCCAGTGATTTGGGATTGGAAGGTGTGCATGAAGGGTGCATAGAGTATATGAACCATACGGGAGGGCCCTTCTATCCCATAGGCTTTGAATGGATGGGTCATGATCGTCAAATGGAAAGATCACCTGAGGATACCAATTATCTTGCTTTCCCTTTTCAAGCATAAAATATGGCGCGCCCGAGAAGAGCACCTCAACATCACTTTTAGCAAGGTGGTATTTCGATGATGTCTCTCGGGGTTTGGTGGAACTTTTTTCGATTGAGTCGGGAGATGTACTGTGTTGTTGATCATGCTGACTTATTGTATCCTTGGCCTGTGACTTGCTAGCAACTAAGGGTGATGGGTGGCTGGTCTAATCCCAGAGCGTCAGAGACTTGCTTCAACTTCAACCCCCCGCCCCGCCCCCAATTCTACAGGCAGAAACATATGAGCAGGACATGCTTACAGTGTCTACTGTGTCCGTGACAGCGTACGGTGAGGCTGGACGATGCCTCCGGAAAAAATCGCGAATCTTTCCATGGAGGCCAACATCTTGAGCGCCGCGAATGTTCGGAGTTGAAGCCCTTCTCTGCCGAGCAATCCTAGGGAGAATACCGTCGCCATCGGTTGTGGCATCACCAGAGATGGAATGGCGACGACCAAAAAATGACTCCATGGTCCGTTCTTTCGTTAATTGTCAACAACCGTAAAGTATAATACCTGTTGTTATCAAGACTCCCCCCTCTTTTGGAAGCCGGAATCAAATCACAAAGCCATCACTATGATCCAAATGAGCGCAATTCAACGATGTGTAAGATTTTAGGAGATGGAAACTAGGTAGATTTGAGGGGATCGGTCGGGGGAGTTCTTGCGTGATGACGTCCGCGATTTATCTTGTCGCCCCCGCATGTACCCGGACTTCCCCAACTCGGCAACGCTCACAAGCTACTAGGTACCACGCTACACAAGAACTATTATCAAACACTAAACCTGCAAGAGAGGAAGTGGCATGATCACAAATAAGGTACTTTTGATAAATCGGGTCATTATAGCCCGACGAGAACTCCAGAGAGGATATAGAGATGATTTTTTTAATTTCATAGATTTATAATTTACTTTCTTTCAATCTCTGAAACGGAACCAAGTTTCAAAGTCATGTAGAGCGTCAACAAATAGAGCATGTTGCAAATGAAATTGAGTTGCACATTTTATATATACAATATATATGAGCGCAATTGCTTTTTAAGCATGCTTCTGGAGGAACTCAAGGGCGGTACGATAGCCCCTTTCGTACTCCTTAGAAACCTCAGGATCTTCGAGGTTTGAACGAGCGGCCATCCAGCCATGAATCTGGGTAACAAAGGTCTCAATATAGTGAGGAACCTGCAGATTTGATCCGAACGCCTCGACATCGGTAGAGTTCTCGTCCTTCGAAGCCAGTACCGCCATAGGGATAGTCACATTCTTAGCATCATCAGGTGCCAGCATGGCTGGGTGGCACTGCACGGCAGCCTTGAAGAGGGTGCCCGAAGCTGCGGACAAAGCGGTAATCTTGCCGCCCCAGCAGTAGCCCAGAATGGACCAGCACTGAACGCCAGGAGCAAGCTTATTGGCTTCGGCGACAACACCAGGGATCTTGGAGAGGGTGCTTGGGGGTGCAGCCTTGGTCTGGAAGAAGTTGCCTAGCTTTTGCTTGTGGTCGTCATTCTGGGGAGGGAACCAAGTGATATCGGCGGGCTGGCCCTCGAAGAAATCGGGCATGAAAACGCGGTATTTCTGTTCGCTAGCGGTGGCGAGGATATCGGCACCTTGGATGGTTTGGGGGAAGAAACCGAAGATATCTGGAGATGTAAAACGACGGAAAAAAAGTGAAAAGAGAATTGTTAGAAATGTCAACCTTTATTTAGAAATCAATACTAATTTTTCTTTGCTGGGTGGGGGGGGTTCTCTCGGCCGTTGTTTTGGGCGCTTATCATTACTTCTTTCCTCACATATATTTATATTTAAATATATGCGGTGGGTGGAATATGATTGATCGATCATGGGTGACTTCATGACCTACCATAAATGACAAGGATAGCCTTGGAAGCGGACTCAGGTCCAGTAACATCTAGAGAATGGCGTTAGCAATTCAGTAATTTCTATCGTTCTCTTATTCACATCCCCAACACCAATTCCAAGAGGAAGTCTCCCTCTCTGAAAAAAAAAAAAAAAAAATAGACCTACATGTTTTCAATCCATTGATTGTCTTATATTCACCCTTTGGCTGATAGTCCTTAGCGATGATTGGGGGAATACTATGGCAGAACATCAGTTAAAAAGAAAAGAAAGAAAGAAATGCGGGGAGAGAGACGCGGGGCGGGGTAGTTGAACGGGGGCAAAAAAAGAAAAGCGAAAGAAGGGGGGCTGGGGGGACAAACGAGCAACAAGCCTTGCTGATACCCGACATGGTTGTATATGGGGAGTGGTGAATTAGACGACAAAGAGGATGGTGAGATTTGAGAATTGAAACCGAGCTGGAGCTGGAAATCGACGCGATTGTTACACGGCGGGGTAGGAGAGGGGAGAGAAAGGACCTCTGTAGGGAATAATAAGTTGTTAGAAGCTGTCGAGACGTCATATTTCTTTTCTATTCTTCTTCTTTCTTTTTTTTTTTCCTTATTCAAGACTCCACGCTCCAAATTCTGGGCGGACGTAAGACTGATTTCATTGCTTTTTTTTGTCGAGGAATCGATTCAGTTGGAGGAGACGTACAGGCAGGACTAGAGATTGATGGTTTGGCTAGATTGATGGGGGTAGTTTGGATTAATCTTGGTTTGGTTTGATGATAGTGATAGAAGGGAGAGGAAGAAGAAGAAGAGGAGGAATAAAATAATAAGAATAACAACAACCTATTGAGGTTGAATGAATTAATTTGAATGTACTTCCTACCCCACCACCCGCAAAGACGTCATTTTTTTTCCTTCGGCATTTTGGGCGGTTACTTTTCCGGCCCGGATGAATTCTTAGCTTACCTTGAAAGCTCTCTTTTTTGGGTTAAAATTTATGGTTCGGTGGTAAGTCGGGTAGGTTTATGGGGTGATAGAGTGGTAAATTTTTATTTTATTTTATTTATTTTTTGTTTTTTCTTTCTTTTTAGTGAAAATGGTTGGTGATGGGAAAGTGTAGAGGGGAGAGGTGGTTAGTGTATCCGGCTAGAGTATGTACTTAGTAGCCTAACCTTCGGCAATATATATTTTTGTTGCTTCAGATCTTTATGGACCCTTTTCTCTACTCCTTCTCGCAACAATTACCTGCCGACTACCTCGCATATAACCATAAGGATAGTTCCAAAAACTTGATTGTTGGATGGATGTTGTTTTTCTATACGACCTCAAGGTGTTGAGACAAAGCTAAACCATCCTATCTTATATTTAATCTGTACTGTAATATTTACCAAAAGGTACGACTGGGCTAATCCAGGTATTCTCGAGCAATTAAAGGATTGAACGTCAGCAGAGGGATAAGATAAACTACACTTGATACCGAGTATATTTTGCATATGGTTAATTGGGGACGGAGGTGAGAATTTGTCATGTGTTACGTCAAAGATGATATCGATATATGGGGTCAGAGTATGTCATTATTTTGTACAAGCTGTTCTACACCAATAAAGAAAGTACAAATGATCCGCAAATATGATATAGTCTTATAGGCACCTGGTAAAGACTGCCATCACCCAGAACACTAAGTGGTTGCAATTTACAGCTAAATATCTCATGGGTATGTGCGGCTATGATATACGCGTTGGGATATACTCGAAAATAGCGCGGGAGGTCAGGAATGAAGGAAATGAGGGGACGAAAGCATAAAGATATAATCCTTTTTGTATTATCTCTTAGTTAGAGCTATAGACCCTAAGAAACCTTTATTCAGAAGCACGATGCTACCATATAGGGATTGGTTCACTCTAAAAATGGGGGCAATGGTTAAAGGGCGTGTAGAGTGGGAGTATCTCACATTAGAAAAGGAGCTTCTTAGTTTCTGGCAGTGGGCATCTTGACTTGAGCCTACTAGCGAAAGCTACGTAATGTCTAAGAGGACCTGAGCACCGTGAGATAGAGGGGTTCTGGGACTTGCGCTATAATGGTTAAACTGCTGTCTGAGCGGTAATCCCTGGTAAGTCCAGGGAAATATATTCTAATTGTTGTAGCATAAAGCCGTCCAAACAGGGAAGAGAAGGCCATGGGCTGGCTCAGGGAAAACGGGGGTGCTTTTGATATCCCCTCTTGAAGAAGCATCCCTAGTAGCCTAAGTGTCAGCAGGAAGCACCCAAGAGCTACCATGATGACTATGAACTGACTGTGCAAATGAAGATACAAAAGACGGCAGACGATCTATTTCCATTAGTTTTGGAGGGTAGGTATAGGATATCATGAAGAGAACTGACAAATGCTAGCTCGGCTCTTTTGTCTACGACGAAGGCCCCATAACTTCAGTGGGTCGTTTGATACGACTTCAATCTGGGAAGTTTTTGTCCCTGACTGATTTCAAGATTATCGAAGAACTCCCTAGTAGTAGATAGCTAGTTCAATGCTGGCTGGAGGATGAAAGGAGGCAAAAAAAAAATAAAAATAAACTTAAACCAGTTCAAAATAATGATAGGAATGTAGTCTTCCCGACCGGAGAAACGTCTGTGGCTGGATGTGATGGGGATGAAATAAACTACACGCAAGACGAGACTGCAGACGCCATAGGACAGCCACAGCGCCGCCTCGTTGATGGATAGTCTGTCATGGCTGCCGAACTGCACAGTTGGTGGCCGATTTCTATCTGATCTGGGGCCTTTCGACTCGTTTTGCGTGAAAGCAGGTTGTCTCTGGGGGCTGATCTGCCATGCGATGGAGTTGGGTCTTGACCGTTAATTCCTGCCCGACATTGATTGACATTGACTGATTCCCCCCCGGTCTTTCGTCCCTTGATTGTCTCTTTGTGCCTCAACCCCGTGATAGGTCTCGTGATATGTTTGGATGTTTCACGTCCTTTAATTGATCTAACTGTTTGTAGTCTGGTACTTTATTTCTCTCCCTTTTGTCTTTGGTCTACAACTAACTATACTCCGGAGTAGAGCTTTCCTATGGATTTTAAGAAAACAAAATAAAAAAGAAAAAAGCTCAAGAAAAAAACCAAACCAAAAAAAAAAAAAAAAAACGGGGTTCTAAATTAATACCATACCATGACTCTGTGCGATAAGGAGAATGTTGGGGGGAATTGGAGGGGGGAAATCTAGACCGAGCAGCCTCTGTTTTTATTTTCTTTTTCTAAACAATACCGTTATTTTTTGTTTCTCTCGCGCTGATTTTCCCCTCTGTGTAGCCCAAGAAAAAACTAATACTATTACGGAAAAAAAAAAAGCTCAATAATCCCTCCCTCCCAAAATACCCCTGTCCAATGTCCACCTGGATGGTTAGGCATCCCCTGTTTCTAGCACTAAGGGAGGGAAGAACACTCGTACGCTAACCCGATTATTCAAGAAAATAGATTGCAAGCAAATTAAAATCATCATAAACAACTAAACCAAAGATGGACGCTGACCAAGGCAACCTAAAGTTAAGTAGTTATTGATTGAAATTAAGATCAAAAGTAAAAATTACCATCGTTGCGTGAATATACTACCCACCTATTAGTGCGTGGGTAGGTATAGGTAGGTCTAGGACCGAATGAGGTGTGAGAAAAGAGCTCCTCCTTAAATACCTATTTAAGACACCAATGGAGGGATAGGGAGCTAACACTCTGGTCATTCAAAGCATTGTTACGGGGAAGTATAGCCAGGGAGGTGCTGGTGATAGGTTTTGAATTTCTATGACAGGCATCTTGCATCATACAGCAAGCAGGTTGGCACTTCGCCTAGCGTTTGGGGGAGCAAAAAAAGGAGTTAGTTACCCTCTTCATCCTGGTCCCAACTTCCAAGGCGACCAAACTTACTATTCTAAGTTTCTAATCCTTTCTTGAGAATTGTTTAAATGACCCTTTCCTCGACAGGTCGCCAATTTTAAAGCCCATCACGACAATAGTTAGACCAGTCAAAACTGAAATGCTAGTGGAAAGTTTCTCGTTTTAGCCTCCTGCGCGCCCAGCAGTCATTCCTCATTATTGGATGATTAATTAATATTATTGCTCCGTTATCGTCTTTTTTCTCTTTTACTCTTTGGCATTGATTTTTATTTTAGTATTTTATTTCATTTTTATTATAATTATTATTATTATTTATTTATTTTGGGTATGGGGCCATCTTGTGTCGATTTTCTTTTTTCTCAACGGTCAGTCTCTCACTAGCTTCAACTCAATACTCGATCCTCCGCAACCTTTTCAAGCAAGAAGGAAGCGAGTAGGTCACTCGGCCATATACTAAGTCATCCTGTCCAATCTAATCTAGAAGGGCACGCTAAGTTAAGGTCCCAAGCGTGAGACAAACTCGAAGTCGATAACTCCCAAGGAAAAGCCTCTGCCGTGAGGCGCAGGAGATCGTCGAGTTGGATTAGTGGTATGGGTCCTGGCGCAAACCCAGAGTAAAGGGTGCGTTTCTGCAGGTGTTATAATTTTTTGTAATATTATTTGCAGGAGGAACGCCTTCCGGCGAGCCTAACGAACCAAATTATACATGCCTATGACTGGGGTTTATCTAGGCAGGAAAGCAGGTATGGTGGGTAGCCTGCTGGTAGGTAGGTACCTACTAGGTACTTGGTAACTACTTCGTAACTGAGTAGAGAGTTAGGTAGGTAACCATTTGACGCTTTCAACCTTCCAGATTTTTTATTCTTCGTCTTTTCCCCTCTGCTCTCACACAAAAAAGGTTCTTCTCCTTCCCTTCCCCCCCTCCTCCTTTTCACCTCCACGGCGTAGTAAATCTAAATGATAAGACCAGAGAACTTTGAGAGTCTTTGCATTCATATTCTTCGATTTGGTTCGTGGTTATTGTTGGTTGGCTGGGTCCGATAGTCGGCAGATACCCAGAGAAAGAACAAGCGCGGCAAAAGAACTCAAAAAACGCTGATAGTCGCTACCCCAAAAAAAGTTTTGAAGACTCCGCCCTGGACGATAAAAGCTAAATCCTGAGGAGAACAGCACTAGGAGTAGGAACGGGCTTAGCCTCTTGATGAGTTGACCTCATTTCCGCCAAGGGCGAAAAATAGCCCACAGGCTAATTGCAATTTCTTCACGAGGTCTTTGGTAGGGTCTTCCCCCCCCCCGCCCGCCTCAATTTCCTTCGCATCCGAGCTAGCCAAAATGGTCTATTTCAAGCGATAACCCAAGCAGCAGAAGAACAATAGACTCGTTTGGGTTCCCACCGATGGTTAGCTCAGATCAGGAGACGGCCGGAGTCTTGCGGCAATGGAGATGCATCCAGGCCACACCTGTCATCCAGGACCGCCACCTGATCTTCCGACAATGCGAACTCTCCACTGATACCGACAGACTGGTGCTTTTTTCATTTCCGGGCTTTGGGGGGGGATTTTTTTTCAGAAGTAGTGGACCATTGGAACAATTGCTCGGGTGTGTTCATTAGAGTTCAGCTGTTTTGGCTCACTTGGGCCGTGCGTAGAGTCTGATTGGCAGGGAAACCGTCGATAGGCGACAGTCTGTGGCAGCCATACCATGGGTCATCTAAGTTTGGGAGCCGGGGACCAATAGAAAGTGAGTGTTTCGATACCAGACGTCTGGATGGGCTTGGGCACGGAGTCACACACTTTGCTTTTTCATCCATTCTTTCTTTTGCTTATTTTCCCCTTTTCTTTCCCTCTGTCACTCGTACAATGGGTATCTTTGAGTTATGCTGAGGGGGAAGGATTTTTTTCCGTTTTTTTTTTGTGTTTAATTCTATTTTTTTTTTATATTTAATACGTAAACGGTTGCCCTACTGCTTTATTTTTATTTTCATTATTTATTTAGATAAAAATGATAGTATACTCTGTAGATCCGCTGGATTAAAGGGCCAGCTATTATTATCTTAATTCGATAACTTTTTGCTCGAAGTGCGAAAAAGGAGGGGGGGTAGTAGGAGAGAATTCATCATCAACAATAGTAATAATAATGATGATAAATGAGAAGGGGAAAAAAAAGAAAGGATGCTTTTTGTCAACACTGTCAAGACTTCAACAAATGATGTGAAGTCGACAACTTTTCCTCATCCATCGCTGGGTGGCCAAGGATGCAGGCCGACCGGCCGGGTAAGTCTAGGTGGTGGAGTCCTTGAGTCCTTGAAGCAGTTTCACCGCGCTATACCTTATTTGACTAGCATCACACTGGACAGGAACGGGGAGGCAGCTGGAAGTTCTCAGACCCACCCTTTTTTCTTTCGTTGGCCAACCCAATTCCAGCAATGCAAATTAAAAAAAAAAGAGCCAACATCATGCGCGAAAAGTTAGGTAGGCTTAACCTAGGCAGTTCGCTGCCATCCTCTCGCTTCACTCTACCCACCAGGGAAATCACCATACCGGTATCTGCTCCTAAATATGTTAAGAACCTTGGGTTCATTCGAGCGGGTGCAGCTTTCACTGTTCCAGACGGGTTCCCTCGTATCATAGAGGAATGAAGAGGAATGACTGGAATTCAATCCTTGGCAGCCCCCCCCCAAAAAAAAGAGAGGGGAAATGTAAATTACCTACATTTTTTTGGTTTCTTGTTAGGTTAGGTAGGGTTGGGGGAGAGGATTTCTAGAGCAGGTGACCTCAATCTTGCACCCAATATGTCGCGTGGGCTGATTGGAATGGACTACCTATGAGAGCGAGCTATGGGTCTATTTGCCACCCACGGTTCGAATAATAATTATTTCGAGTAGTTTACTCAGATCAGTTAAGTTGGCGAGAAGAATGATGGGGTAATTATCCTAATCATTATTTTGAAGAGGGCTGAGATGGGTGAGGTCTGTGTCCGTGCGAGAGCCAGTCATCCGAAGTCCAGAGCATTCGATGAGGAGGACGCAACAAAAACTTGGAATTCTTCTTCTACCTATATTTTTATTATTATTATTATTGTTATTTGATTGGAACAAGTAATAATATGATTATCATATCATCTTCTTTCTAGGTAGCCTCATCTTGGATCTGGGATCTTTGCATCCTCATTTCCTTTTTTAGAGGGGGGGGGTTCCTTGTTCTTATCACAACACCGACCAAGAGGAACGATTCTCTTGCTGTTGATTGTTATTGGATTATCGCCTTCCCCCTCCCCAGCCTGTTCCTAATAGCCACCAGCCTTCTAAACTTTCCTAACTCAAAAGAAAAGAAAGCCTGGTCCAATTTTGATGGGTATCGTTCGAAAAGTAAAAAAAAAAATCAAGGATAACTGTCAAGGGACTCTCTCTTCTCATTCACTATTATTCCCCCGTGGAACCTTTGAGGCCAGATTTGCTTTTGCATACCGGACAGAAGACCTCCGCCATCCCGCATGTGTCATGCATTCCCGGACGCAAGGAGAAACGATCGCTTTTTTGACCCCTTTTCCTTGGGTATTAGGAGTATTTTTTGGATCAATTTCTTCTCTTTTTTCTTTTCTTTCTTTACGGTATTTTTCTTTCCTTTTTTTCATTGCTTTTTTGGGGAGGTTGGTTTGAGTGTTCTAGATCAAAACACATGATCAGGTTTGGATTTGTGAACAAAAACTTTTTCTTATTCTCTTTAATTTTCCCGTGTAGTTGATATATTTATATATTGTATATAATTACAAAGGAGAGGTATTAATTATAAGTAGTGTTGTTGATTGTAATATAATAAATTGAAGGGAGGGGAGGGGTTTGTTTTTTTATTTTTCCCTTGTTAGTTCTTGTTTGACTCTCCTGATTTTTATTGAACCTCTTACATACCTATTAGGAGGTCTCCGTATCACTCTCTGTTATGTTTCCTTATGTTGTGGAAAACAGTCTCTTGCGATTTTGTTTTTGAACCCCTCAGGTCCAGCTCCCCGATCCAACCATCGTCGATCGAGAGGAACCCTATGATCTCTTCTAGGCAGCGAAACAGATCGTCCACCACTTGCTAAGCTTATTCTCTTCTCCACCAAACAGGGAAACACACAGCAACATTCCCTGCTGGGTCGGGATGGCCGATCGTCAAGACTGCGCTCCACACACATGTCTATCTTTCTAACCTAGTTTTATTTTTATATATAATTATATTTTATTTAACTGTTCCTTTAGTTTTTATTTTTGTTTATTTTCAAAATTTCCCCTCCCCCCTAACACTTTGCTTTTTCTCTCCCCTTCGAACCAGGCAAATGGTACGGGGGCTAGGCATGTAAGTACCCTTGAGTAGCTTGTCGAAAAGGTTAGCTAGGTACTTTTTTCCCCCTCTCTCTTTCCAGCGGGTACACTGTAAAAGATAATGATGAATCGACCAATTGTATCTACTGTTAGCTGTCGAGGGAGAAGCCCCGCCTAGGTGATACCTACTCCGTACTAGGTAAATAAGGAACCGAGGTCTCCTCGCTTCCCTTTTGACCTCATTTTGGAGAAAGATTCCCGCCGAATCTGAGGGAAGCTTAAATAGACACACTCCTCTCGTTGTTGATTTGAGGATGAAGAATACTATTACTGGAAAGCTAGCAAGAGGCTAAGTGAATCGGTCTTCGATGGTGGGAACGGCCAAGGGTGGACACGACTGGGACTTGGGCCTCTTAAGCCCTGTCAACCACGTTGCCGTAGGTTGATCAGTAGGGGCATAGTGGGAGGCGTAGGAGAGAGGGAGAAAAAAAAATAAATTAAATAATATTACTCCTCGTATTTTTTTATATTTTTTTTTTTAAAAAAAAGGGAAGATTCCTCCTCCTACCTCCTCTCTTCCTCAAACTAAGACTATCTGGGAGAGCTCATGCTGATGCTGGGTGATGACTGATGCTGATGGCTACTTCTCCGGACGAATAATAATAAACATCACCACCATACTAAACTTCTTTTCGGTTGGCTTGTTTTCTCTCCTAAATTTTCCTTTGCCTTTGCCTTTATTTTCTTTTTCTTTTTCTTTTTTTTTTTTGGGTCCTGTCTACCGTTATGGCGTTCCCCCCCCTCTCTCTTATTTAAGTCTTACACAAAAAAATAAAAAATAAGAATTGAAAAAGAAATTCAATTTATTTTTATTTATATTTATGTTTTTAATTTTTTTTTTTTTTTTTCTTCTTCTCTCCTTGAGAAAAATAAGACCTCACCCCTTTAGCTATTCACCTCAAAATTTGGTTGGCTTCATGTCGAAATTATTCTTGACTAAATTCCGACTAGCTTTCCATTTCTTTCGTTTCCTGTGTCTCTTTTGTATTTTTTCATTTATTTATTTATTTTTTACATTTGGGAGGGGGTGGATTTGGTTCAAGTTAAAAAGAATTATTATTTATGATCATTACTTTGTTTTTCCCCCTCCCTTTTCTCTCCCTCCCCTTCCCATTTGTTTTCTTTTCCTTTTTTTTTTTTTTTTTTTACCCATCAGTCTGGTATTTTTCCCACCCGATTTCACCCCCGCGTTGGCTAGACCCATCGCTGGAACGGGTCTGGATACGTCTCCATTCCCGGTTGGTTCGGACTCTTGATTTCGAACCAGAGTCTCCAATCATCTAGACTGCTTCGATTCGACCTAATCAATTATAAGAAAAGCAAAGAAGGAAAAAAAAAGATAAATTATAAAAAAAAGAAATAATTATGATAATAATCATACTGCTAATAATAATAATAATAATAATAATAATAATAATAAATAAGGAGAATAAAATAAAATAAGAAACCGTACATGACCAGACCAGACCACTCAACGCCTTCTCTCTCCACACCTCGTCAATCTACTCCAGAACGCTTTGCCTTCGTATTGTCACCATCGGCATCTGCGCCCTCATCGTCGTTTTGATTTTATTTTATTTTTTTTTTACAATTTGATTCTCTTTCATACCTTTTTTAATCCTTTCTTTTACTTGAATTATTATTCTTAGACGCTATTTTCCACTATATTCTTCTATTCTCTTTATTGTTCACTTTCCTCTCTCTCACTTTCTCTTTCTCTTGCTCTTTTTTCCCTTCTTTCTTCCCCCCTCTCTTCCTTTCTCTCTCCTCTTACTTATCGTATTTCTTGTCTACATTAAAGGGCACTCGGATCTAACCAACCACACCCGCCCACTTCGCCTCGACGAATGTCTAAAAACTACCACTCCATTTCTTTTGTGACCGCCTGAAACTGTTGACTGACATCGCGCGTCGGTCTATTGAATGGGCAATGCCTTCATCTTGACATCTTAATTTTCCAACACTCACTTCTCCTGTTTTTATTTTCTTTGCCGGTCGAAATTCGGAATTTGATTGTGCTTTTGGGGGCCTGTCGGGAATCGCGCTCTACCATCATTTATTAACCTATCGCCATAATTTTCCTTTAAATCCAGATTAGGATATGTCTTCCAGCTGAACATTTGGGGTTCTTTACTATTGCGCGCATTCTCTGTCAGAAAAACTAACCCAAAAGGAGGTTTTTTTTTTTTTTTCTTTTAAGAAAAAATAAAAAAAGAAAAGGGAAGGGAAAAATAAATTAAAGCAACCATACATCCCACTCCTCTCGGGTTCGCCTCCCCTCTCAAGTTCGAACCAGCCAGGTTCAAACCTCCTCTCTCCCTAAGAGATCGCTTTTCGCGATCGACTGCCCCTCCTGGATCCTCCTGATCTCTCTGGGGGCTTGTCTGGTAGTCGATACTGGGCACTGGGAGCCGACCAAATCTCCTTCCCCCAGGGCCATCCTCACCTTTCAGCCAATCCGCCCGTGGAATCGGGCGAACTCTACCCTCCGTTAGCTTATTCAAGAGATACTTCCGCCAACCTGGCTACCCTTGCACTCCCTCCGGGTATGGGGACAGCGCTTGAGGCGCTGGGACCTCCTCAACCGTTGAATTCACGGCGCCCCGCGGCGCCTTCGCTCCCCAGCTTTGAGCTTCCAGCTCCTAATTTCTCCTCGTCGTTCAAATATCCCCAGCCAAACACCCCGCATCATCATACACAGCAGCACCTTGCCCCGACAAATCCTAGTGTTAGCAATCTCATCACTTCACCTGCAACGACCCAACCAAACGACCCAATCTCAGCCGCTACGACGATAACGACGACAACAACGACCACTACCGGTGCCGCAGGCACTCCGGTGTCCGCACCGCAAGACCTGAATTCATACTGGGCCGGCCAGAGCTCATACGGTAGTGCCTCTGGAGCTGCAGCGCGCCAGGCGTGGAATCCAGGACTCAACTCGTATTCAAGCCGAGATACCTTCTCTCCACCCTTCAATCCACTCCATCGCAACCCGGTCACTTCAACCCCCAGTGCTGAAGCTATTCCCCCAGCTTTCGACATGAATCAATTGCCCCCATTCCAACAACCGCTGCCGGTTTCTGCCACGCCACAGCACCATGTTATGACACATGCAATGATGACCGCATCGAATGGCCTGCCGAATCCAGGAACCTCCCCTCATGCACTCCCTTCAAATGATCCATATATGGCTAAGTCATCTTCTGCACCAACATATGGAGCCATCCAGCAACTCTCGAGTCCTTCGACAGGGGGGTACCAACCCTATGGAGCCCCCCAGGCATTGGGAATGCACCCTCCTGGAAGGGTTGCTTCAAACCCGCCTCACGCTGCTTCACATCACCTGAATTACCAACGACAACCTTGGCCCTCGTATTCACTACCAGCGATGAACGGGCCGGTAATGTCGAATATCCATAGCCCGAACAACCAGATGTCGATATTAGGACCGCTGCAAACTGGAATGTTGCCTGGCTTCAATAGCGGACATGTGGCTAGTATGACGCAGATTTATGGAACACACCCCCCACATCCTGGGCATGGACCAGCTGGCCCGACAAATGACCGGCCATTTAAGTGCGATCAATGCCCGCAAAGCTTCAATAGAAATCATGACCTGAAACGACACAAGCGGATTCATTTGTCGGTGAAACCCTTCCCATGCAACCACTGTGACAAGAGTTTTTCACGGAAAGATGCATTGAAGGTGAGTCTTTAACCCACTTTATTGCCTCTCATTCCCTATAGTGTTAAGGTTGTAAGCTAACTTTGTTTCAGCGACATATTCTTGTTAAAGGATGCGGGAAAGACGGGTCGGATAGCAGTTCCAGACCGGTGAAGGAGGAGGACAAGGGCGAAGAAGAAGCAAACGGAAGCAATTGAGTTTGATCCTCTATACTACCTATATAGCGGGGTAGAGCAAGGGGCTGTTTCAAATGGATGGCATGTTTGTCGGCGTTTTTTTTACCTCCGGGATTTGATTCATTCCACACGTGGAACATCCGGGATGGTGTTTGGGTGATATGTTTGATTGGGATTTATAACTTTCGTTTTGTATTTTGTGTATCTGTAGCTAATTTTCTAGGCATTTTCTCTGGGGTTTGAGGAGTGAAAAGGGCCGCACCTCGGAAGTGGTTGTACGACGAGGATGCAACTGCGAAACGGGGAAAGGCAAGGGAGTCCGTCGGAGTTATTCTATGTCATTTTATTATTCCTTTTTCACCTCATTATTTTCTTTGTCTTGTTTATTTGCGTCCTGAGCTTGAAAGGCGTTGGTGAAGACATATATAGTCCAGCTATTTTTTCCCCTTCTATTTACACGATGAATCCATCATCATCATCCTGGTCATCCTCCTCCTTAACAAAGTTTCTCTATCCTTTTAACTAGTTAACTTAGAAAAAAAGAAGGCAAAGATGCACCCCAACAACCTTTGGATAGCTATGATGAGCGCCTCCCTCACATCAGCACGATATATAAGGAACCTCCCAACGACATACGGACCCGGACCTGTCAACGTCGACTATGCGACCCCAACCCTCGATCAATCGGATCTGGATGCCCCAAAACTGGACCGTGTCAACTCGACCGTGTTCGACTGGTGGTACTTTGACGCCATCTCGATGGATAACCCTAACGTGACGGTGGCGGTGACGTTCACGTCGACGGGACCTAACGGGGCGCCGCCGCCGCCGTCATATCCTAGCACCAACTCGACAGAGAATAACAACGGACTGAATGGAACAGAGTCCCTGGTGGCGAATATCTGGGTGACACTTCCGGATGGTCGGTCGGTAGTACACTCGGCACCGGTGTCAAGCGCAAGGGTTTCTGGGAGTGGTGATACCACGATCGGTATGTGGAGGGGTGCTGGAAGCTGGGTGGGTAGTGAGGAGGGGTATGAGGTTTCGCTTGAGATGGCAGGGAGTGGTGGGCGTGGAAGAGGAATTCGTGGAAGAATTAGTTTGGAAAAGGTATGTGGCTTTTTTTTTTTTTTTGTTTTGTGTCTCCTCCCCCTTCTCTGTTACTGTTATTCTACACTAGCCACTCTCGTACTTTGGGAGAAAGAGAAAAAGAGTGGAGTATACCCATACTCTGGCTCAACTTAGGGGGGGGGTCTAAGATCAGATCCCGACCATCCATGCATATATACCATACCTACCTAGGTAGCCTAACACTTGAAACTAATTTCAAACCAACCAAAAAGCTTAAAAAGAAATAAAGTTCTGATGGATTAAATCAACTGATTGATATGATTTCTGATTTCTGATTTATGATTATGATAGATCACCCCCGCTCATTCGCACTGCTCCACCCCGGACCAATTCAACACCTCACTCAATCTCGGACAGGGATCGTCCATGGGATGGGTGAGTATTCTTCCTGATGCGATCGCAATGGTAGATATCGATGTTGGTGGGCAGAGGATTCAATTCGAAGGGTATGGGTATCATGATAAGGTATTTATCTATTTCGTTCACTCATCCCCCCCCCCCCCCCCACAACCACCCCTTTATGAAGACCAAATATATAAATATATATATATATATAAAAGACACACCTACCTAGTTAACGTGAAAATAATGCTGATAATTTAATTTAATTTTTTTTTTTTTTTTTTTTTTTAAAAAAAAGAACTGGTCCAATCAACCCCTCCCCCGAAGCACCAAAGCCCTTATTCGCGGCCACGCCCATCTAGGCGTCCACACCATCGTCTGGGCAACTTACCTCCCCAGCAACCATGGAGGCTCCATCGAAACCCCACCTATCAGCAGCGCATTCATTGCTCGGGACGGCACCCCTGTAAGCGCAGGCTGTCAATCTGGCTCCGTCACTGTGCGGCCCGTCACAGCTGATACACAGGGGGGACCCGTATCAGGGTTCCAGATCGAGATGCCTGGGGCGACGGTGCAGGTTGCGAGTGATGTCTTGGCTGAGTATGATATGTTGGATCGGCATGTGCGGTACAATGGACGGGCGAGGGGGATGGTGGAGGGGGTGGAGGTCGACGGGGTGGCTATGTTTGAGAGGTGGATGTATTGATTTGGCTTTGTTAGGGCTTACTACTACTACTACTACTACTACTAGGCTTTTGCTTTCTCTCTCTCTCTTTTGGTGGTGTTCTAGGAATAGGAGGGGGATATTTTATTTGTGATATCTCGCTAAGCTGGGTATGAATGGGTATGGTATGGGTATTGGTATGACATGATAGGATTAGGATTACCTATGTAGTAGGGCAGGATAGTGTAGGTCAAGACAGACAAGCAAAACAAGAAGCATGACTTGAAAAGAAAAAAAAAAAGAAAACTTTGCATGAGTAACGGGTAATGGGTAATATGGAGAGGGCAAACAAACGCGAAAGAGAAATAGAAAGTGTGGGAAAAGGAAAAAAAAAAAAAACTAATGACTAGCCTTCCATTCATCCACGACACCAACATAATCCTCCATCCCATGTGGTTCAAACCACTGTTTAAAACCCTGTTTCCTTGCCCCGGAGAGACCCAGATCCTTCAACAGGAGATCGATATAAGGGATAGCATCGAAGACGAAATCGGGGTTGCGTTTACCCATGCCGCCAGGACAACGATAGACACCGAATTGAGTATGCAGGGCGGTTTCCCAGAGGAGGTCGAGATGGAGATCGGACATGTCGGATTGTTTGAGGTCAGAGAGGGAGGCTTGGACGTCTGGGGGGCAGTGCTCGTTGGACACGAGGTCGAGCTGATGGGCGAAGAAGGCGGAGATCCAGAGGGCTTGAGTTTGGGCGACGAGGGGGGTGTTGATGGTCATTGCGAGGCCGATGAAGGCGATGGAGCGGTGGGCGGCGAAGGGCGGGGGGACGATGAAGCGGGCGAGACGGTAGGGGTGTCGGGATTGGGATTGGGATTGGGCGTCTGGGGCGAGCGGGGCGAAGGGGGATGGACTGGCGCGGGTGGGTTGGTCGGCGAGACGGGGGAATCGGTGGAGGATTTCCGAGTCGGCGGCGGAGACGAGCGGGGCGGGGAGGGAGTCTTCCGCTGTCGGGAAGCCGAGGTCTCGGGGTAAGGTGGCGGGGCGGAATTCGATGTTCGGGGTGGGTTTCCAGCCGGTAGCGAGGACGAGGGCGTCGACGTTCTCAAGTGGTGATGATGATGATGCTGTCGCGAGGTGGATGGTGGATGGGGTGAGGTGGGTGATGTGGTCGACGTGGATGCGGACCTGGCCGGAGGTGACGAGGTCGAAGAAGTTGGTGGGATAGTTGAGGATGGAGAGCCCCGAGGCGACCCAGAAGGGGGAAACCCAGGGCTTCAGCTTGCGGGTTTCGGGATGAGCGTCGTAGCGGTTGAGTGTGATGACATCGTTTCCGAGGATCGACCAGAAGGTATCGGCGATCTTGCGGCCGAACCAGGAGCCGTGGAGAAAGGAGCGGACGCGGGTGCCGCCGTCAGAGGCCGGCTGAGACCAGATGCAGGGGCTGAACCAGGTGAGGAAACGCGTGGTGACAAGCTTCTCGAGCCAGCGATGGAGCGGAGTCACGTAGGGGGGTGCCATCCAGACGGGGCCGTGACCATTGTCGCGGATGATCCAGTCGACGTGCGCGCCTGCAGAGGCGGCGGTGTAGACTGCATCCCAGGCCGATTTGGTGCCGCCCAAGACGGCAATGCGGTTCCCAGGCTGGCGGAGGATGGAATGGTAACTTGGGAGATCGCTGCTGTGGAAGATTGGGCGGTTGAAGGTCTCATCGCCGTCGAGATGTGGTTGGTAGGGCTGTGAGGTGATGCCCGTGGCGACGATTAGCTTGCGACAAGAGATTTGCTTCTCTTCCTCCTCGCTCCCATCCCGTGTGACGACGTAGGATAGTGTCCACGAACCATCGTCACGGTGATCGACGACGGTGACTCGTGAGTTGAGTCGTATAAAAGGGTAGACCCCAAAATGTTGCGCATAGCGCTCTAGATAGTTCTGGACAACGTGGCCTGGAATGTGCTCGCCGAGTTTCACCCCAAAGGAGTCATCCATGGGGAAATCCGAGAACTCGTAGGTTCCTCGCATGTTGTTGGATTTGAGTCCATCCCAGAGCCGATGCTTGCCCCAGACTCCTCCCACAGAGGAGGCCGCTTCCAGAAGGGCAATGGAAGCATTTGGATTGAGCTGATGATATGTTTTGAGGGCAGCCAGGCCACTCCAGCCTATATTTTTTTTTTTTGGAGAGGTTAGCAAGTAGATCATCCCACGAAAGAAGAATCAATGAATGATAAATTCAGAACATGGATAAGGCTGTCAATCAACATCAACATATCACTATCCTAGCAGACATAAACGTCATGCAAAACAGGAGCTAAAAAAAAAGGAAAAAAAGAAAAAAAAAAAAGAAGGACAGAAAAAAGAAATACTAGACTAAAGCAGTGGGCGTTGGGTTAGGGTTACCAGCTCCAATCACGACCAGATCGAGAGTCTCCATGATGCACGACGATTTATGATGGATAAAAAAGAAAGACGAACAAGGAGTATCGAAGAAGGGGGAAATAAAATAAAAAAAAAACTAAAGTCCCAGTATCGGTTCGATAAAGAATGTAATATATTAATAATAATAATAGCTGCCTTTTTTTCTCCCCCTCCCTCTTTTCTTCGCTCGATCGGCAAGCGGGATTTAAAATTTCACCTTCCAAGCCTAATCTTCCTTTTCATCGTGTCTTCAAGGGATAAGTTAATAAAAATAAAAATAATAAAAATAATGAATAATAATAACCAGATTAATAAATAATAACAGGCCGACCACTTCCCTTGTTCGGACCTGCTCCAATTACGGTGCTCGGGCCCTGTTTTAGTCGGTCTTTAGTTGCATTCGTCTGCAGGCAACGGCCAACTTAGTTCTCTCCACTCCCCACTCGCCAACGCCGCTGTTTCGTTTTAGTCTCTGTTGATAGGAGGAGTAGACGAAGAGAAGGTTACTCTAGTTCGAGTGACTGTGCGATACGTTCCAGGCCCATCGATGGTGTGTGTGAGGTGTCGCTCTATCTCGCGATCTAGCAGGAATACGAGGGGGTTCATTCTCTTTCGAGTTAGACAATAATGAAGGTCTATATTAGCCATAGAGATGAAAATGTAAATGTAAATGTAAACGTAGATGCAATTATATTATATCCATAGCGAATCAGGTGCATTCGATAGCGTTCAATCTGGAGGAATTCTGTTGGAGTTCGCCCTGAGAGAGCCCATTTTGAATGGATCCTGTCAAATTATCTTCATTTCCCCTCTGAATTAAGTCAATTAAATCATTCTTGCGACGATCATCGAGGGAATAGAAGGAAAGACAATCCCCACCGCTGATCCGACAACTTCTTCAACTTTGTCTCCAGTTTAATATGGATCCCCGGCATTTGTTTCCAACGGTTAGAACGGGGGTCCTCCTGTCAGAATGTTTCTGACCTGGAGCTTTTTACTTTTTCCTTTTCTTTCCGCGATGATAGGTAATAAGTTTAAAAGTACTGGGATGGGGAAGAATGAATCAGTTATGGGGAATTCTGTTGCATCTTTTTGTCAGTCTTTCTGACTGGTGTCATCTGTCCATACATACCTACATCTCATCCATCCATCTATCCATTCATCTGTGATTAAACTTATTATTATCACTATTATCGTCATAGTCTATTTCTTTCCTTCCTTTATTTTCTTTTTTTTTGCCCCCCCTCTAGTAACAGATTATTTGGATCTCCTCTCCTTCTCTCGCTCGGCCCTTTTTCTTTTCTCCCTTTCCTTTTTTCCCCTAGTCATTCTTTTACTAAACTAGAAGAGGGATCTTTTTTCAAATGTCTTGTCCTTTAAATTTTTGAATATAAGTCTCGCCTCTTCATGTTGAATTGATTAATTTATATTAACTGAGCCCCACGAACGAACGCCTCTTCTGTCATTGACAAAAAGCCAACTTCTTGTTCTTGTTCTTGTTCTTCTTATTATGGCCGACTTTAACGTGGAAGCCTTCACCCTACTGGGCGTCGCCATCCTCACAATTGGCATACGAATGGTTGCGCGATGGACCACCTCTGGCCCGAAGAACTTTCAGCTTGATGATTATTTGATGCCCCTGGCAGGAGTATGTTTTATGCAAGAGCCCTTTGTTTTCTGTTTTTTCTTTTATAAATGAATATCTCAATAACGGGAAGCAATCAATCAACCATCTATCTGCGAAATTAAAAGGTGGTATATGCTCTCGAAACTGGAGCCGCATACTGTGTCGGGGCTTGGTGGAAAGGCCTGGCCAATAATTCCATGACTGATGCTCAACGCGCGGCTCTCGATCCATCGTCTCATGAATATGCCATGCGAGTTGGCGGCTCCAAGACTCAGGTCCTGGGCTGGTCATTGTATACTACGCTGTTGTGGTTGTTGAAGGCTTGTATGGCCGTTTTCTATTCCCGATTGACGTGAGTTACTTTCTTCTTTTTCTCTTTCTTTTCGTCGTCTTTCTTTTCTTGATCATGGAAAAGAATGAAAAAAAGAAAAAAAAAAAGAAAATAAAAAATTAATGTTCACTCCAGATCTGGTCTCGTCAATATGAAAATTCGCGTGCAAATTTCCTATATCCTCATCGGAGCCACTTACATCGCCGTCATTCTCTCCATTCTTTTCGGTTGTTCTCCAATGCATAAGAACTGGCAGATTAATCCCGATCCGGGTAATTACTGCCAGCCAGCCATCTCCAAGATCGATGTTTATGTGACAGTGACATTGAATGTTGCCACGGACATCTATCTAATCTCAATCCCTACTCCGGTAAGCCCAGACATCATGGTTTCAGGGCAGACCGAAGCGCCCCCGGATAATATTAATGTATTCTTGATATAACAGATCCTATTCAAAGCGCGTCTACCGATTCGGGAGAAACTTGAACTTCTCGTCCTCTTCAGCGGTGGAATCTTTGTTATGGCTGCTGGGATTCTCCGCTGCGTTTTGATTGTGACTGTAAATGCCCACCCTAGCCCTAACTAACCAATCCCATCCTATATATACCAACTCTGGTGGGACAACCAACCCGAAGGGCAAAAGAAAATAAAAAAAAAAATAAAATAAATAAAATAATGCTAATTTATCCACCCTAGGCCGGGGCGGACGGAGCCTCCCAAGCAGGCAGCTGGGCCTGTCGTGAAACCTTTGTGGCTGTCGTCATCGGCAACGCACCAATGATTTATCCACTGGCACGTCGCATCGCCCGTCGCGCTGGGTGGTACATGACTACTAGAGGCGGAGCTACATCACAGTCCTACCAGTTGACCGACGAGCGACACAACATGAAGATTAATCTGAACAATAACCACCACAATAACACGGGCGATCATATCTCCGTCGCATACAGCAATAAGAAGCGACGGTTCCGTCATCCACTCTCTATCCCCGATACCCACTGGAATAACACCATGTGTGATGAGCAGATGATCCTCCCGACCAGTCGCCAACAGCCCCCGACATGTACGAGTACCATCACCGACTGGGAGAGGGAAAGTCGAAGTAGTGGTGGGAGTCCCGTGGAAGGGGGGATTAAAGTCGTACATGAGACGATCATTGAGAGGGAGATTAAGGGGTGAAAAATGATCATTCCTTTCCCTTTTTTTTTTTTTTTTTATACAACCATTTTTTTCCCTTCGTTTCTTTTCTTTTCTTGCGGTTCATCCCCCTCTTCGCTTTGGATTACTCTGTATAGGTACTAGATAGCCATTTTTATTTTCTTTTCTATTCTATTCTTCTCTGATCAACGACCTTCCTACTACTACTTACATTATTCCGAGGTAGAATCTACATATATCTTCTTCACTTCTCTCGATTTCCAATTCCAAAACCCAGGGCTTTCCATAAATTTATCATTTCCTTTAATTTCTCATTCCCCTCCCTTCTCTTTGCTTCTTGAGCACTATTAGGTACTCCGTAGTCGAGGAGGTAATCCGGAGTATTATAATTTACTTGGGTGGCGGCTATTCATTCTTTCTCTTTGTTGCCTTTATTTTTATTTTTTCTTTTTCTTTTTCCGACAACCACCAACTATGACAACCCACCTCCTTTTTCCCATTTACTATTTGCCTTTCCTCTATTTGCTTTTTTTTTTTTATTTTTTTTTTTATTTCTAATAGTCACTATTTCAATATAGTGTGATAAGATAGGATAGCGTAGCTAAAGTTATTTGGAATTAGTTAGAATAGAAAAGGAGCCATGTCACTATCACCTACAGCAGCAGCACATTAACCAATCCGAATTAAACTTTTTGAGATATCCTATGAAACTGTAGATTTATATTTATATTTATAAGTTTATTTATGTACGTACGTATGTATGTATGTATGTATATGTCTGTCTGTCTGTCTGTCTGTGTATGTATGTGGTAGTGCACGGTGTACAAGCTCTCGTACAGTCCGATCAGGTCCGAGCCAAGCAAGCAATAATTAATTAATAAATAAAAAAAGAGTATTTGCTTTTTTGCCTTTTTTTTTTTTTCCAATTGCTTTTTTTTCATCTCTTTCCTTATTTCTTTATTCTGTATTTTTTGCTTTTTTTCTTTTTTTTTTTTTTTCCTCTTCCTATCATTATCGGAATATACTTCCATGCATGTATGCATGCATGCATGCATAAAAAGAGAAGAAGGGGAAAGGGAACTATAATCATAGGTACGTTACCTACCTTATTTGGGTACGTTGTTAGTATATAGGTTGATGGGGGACATGGACATGGATATGAACTCTACATTGAGATTCCCCTGTTAATGTATATATATATGTAAATGCTAATGGTAATGCTAAATAAGGAAAGAAAGAGAAAAAAGTACACTTTTGGTAGCTAGGTAGTATGCTTTGCGAGTCAGGTACTAGCATATGGTACTCCCTGTACCAAGATGGGAATCCATAATGTGAGATGTGATACACCCAAAAAAAGAAAAATTCATCTTTAGATCATCTTCAGTGAGCCATAAATATCTAGGGTATGTTTGCGTGTGTATGCATATAGTGCGTAGGTAGTCATGTATGTACAGAATTCATAGTGAATGGGGATTTGAATTTGGATTGAGGTATAAACAAAATAAAATCAGAAAGGCTTGATAGGTTTAAAACTTAGTGGTAGTATTTTCGAAGTTCGGCTGCGCCCCCGCCGTATATGAATACTTCCTCTTGGCTTAACGACGCTTTGACTGGGTTTCCTGATTGGAATATTGAAGTTAATTCCTCTAGTGTGCGACGACTCGTCTCCACGAAGAGGAAATATATCACGATGACCTCTACTGTGTCCCAGCAAATGAAGAGGAAGTAGTATTTCCAACCGGCACCTGTGAAGGCGATACCAGTCACGAATGTATTATAGAATTGAGCAATGTTGACGAAGAACTACATAGTGAAAAGAAAAATAAAATGTTAACAAATCATAAATCTGATATGGGAAGCCTAGGAAAGGAGTGGGGGAACCTACATTATTCATAGCCATACCCTTTGCTCGACTTTCATACCGCAGACACTCGACAGGATACATCGCCTGGTTGGGTGTCCAGCCGGCCGAATACACGAATCCGAATATGAAAATCATGGCGATCTGAGCGCGAGCCACGATGCCACTTTTGGCGATGTGACCTCCATCAGCGGTCTGGACGACGTTGGTCGCATTGAGTGCCGTGATGATCGCGAAGAGGACTACAATGACTGAGGTCGAGGTGAGGAGCTGTTGACGTCGTCCGACTCGATCGGTGACCAAGGCGCCGAATATGGCCCCGATGAATTGCACAACGTTCTGTAGACCTTGGAGCAGGAGTTGGGTGTTTATATTTTCCACTCCTGCGCCTTGCAGCATTTGTGGGTAATAGTAGGAGACGGGACCGTTTCCAGACCACTGACCAAAGAATGCTGCACATACATATAGGTTAGCCTAGAAGCATTCCATAGACATGCACGATTTGATGGATTCGTTTCATTGACGTATAATAATTTTTCACTACTTGGGGAAGACATACCCATGAATAATACCAGCATTGATCGATATCGCACTTCGCGGCTGTTGAACAGCTCTCGGTAATCCCACCATCGCTTGTCGGCTCCTTCATTGGAAATGTCTTCCACCATCTCCCTGTACTCTAACTGTACAAGAGGTGAATTGCGATCTCCATCACCGTGGTACTCAGCCAGAACGTTGATTGCATCGCGATGCCTATCCTGGGAGATGAGCCAACGAGGAGACTATAAAAGAGCATTAGCATGTTATCCTCTGATTTATTTAGGGGTTATCCGTGGTATTTCTCTCTGCTTGAGGTCAAAAATTCTGATGGGATACCAAACCTACCTCTGGAATCGTGAAGCAAAGCACCAGAACCAAGCCAGAAAACACCATCTGCAGCCACACGGGAATGCGCCAGCTGTCAGTTCCTTCAATGTAGCTTGTTTTCCACGGGATAAATGTGCCCGGGATACCGCCACCGAACCAAAGCACGTTGTAGAGACCTGTCATGGCGCCACGGTAGGCGGGATGAGCCATCTCCGAGACATAGGCCGGGCCCGCGGTGGCCGACGAGGCGACACCAAATCCGAGGATGAATCGCCCAGCCATAAAAGTGCCAATACTGGTCGATGTGGCTTGGACAGCAGTTCCAATGACTATAAACAGTGCTCCCAGAGCCATACCGACACGGCGACCTAGATAAGGTATACAGTTTAACACTGTCGTCTTCACCAATACAGACAAGTACTCCATATTGCAAGGGGTGAAAGCAAGAGAAAAGAAGATATATAAATACCTCGCACATCAGTAAAAGGACCCGCAAAAAAGGACCCGACAATATTGCCGATCGTATAAATGGCATACACAATGCCTGTTGTCGGGGTTCCAGCGTCCGGATCGAACCCAAAATATTCGCGATATTGAGGGTAACTGTTGATCGAGCCCATTAGGGAGCCATCATATCCGTTGATACAAGAATTGAGCATGGCCACGGCGATACACCAGTAGAGCTAGAGATTGCATAGTTTTAATAATCTTGGTTTTACACGAGTTGAATCACTTCCATTGACTCGCCTTCTACGTCAAATGTGATGATGAAGGGGAAGAAGAACAAAAAATATATATTTCTATACACACCTTCATCATACTCTTACTGAACAACCGGGGTTTATGCTGCACCAATGCCACCGCGAGGGCGGCATTGGCAACGCCCATAACGCGCGCATCAGGATCGTATGAAATAGAGGTCTCCATCCTCTCCATGGCAAAGAGCCAAAAGAGGAGACGATAGATGGAAGTGAGCCAGGACGAGGGATGGATGAGAGAGAGAACACGCAGTCGAGGAAGGTGAAGGGGGTAGTGACATGGGGGTGGGGGGTGACTTTTGAAACTTGCCGATATATATTAGTTTTTTTTTTTTTTTTTTCCCTTTTTCCTTCTTCCATATTTCTTATTTCTATTTTTCATTTCTTATTTCTTATTTTATTTTGTTATGATTTTTATTTTATTTTTTTCTTTTAGTGCCGGAGGTGGAAGAATAGAACGCGACCAAAGAGTCTGAGAGCCACTACCTCACTAGCGAGGAAACAAGAGGGGAAGGGGGGCAAAAGGAGATCAAATCCGGTCAAGTCATTTCCGAACTGAGCCAGGGCCCTGGAATAAGATACTACTAGGTAGGTAATAATAAGTTTCATTAGGCAAGAATCATCCTGGCGAAGGGACAGTTGGGGTTTCAGGAACTACGAGCGAGAATGATCAGCCCTGCCCTGACCTGCGTGACCACGAGGGAGCAACTTGCCTAGTTCCAAGCAGCAACGAGGGATGGATGTGGATTTGGCCTGGGCACGAATCAGGATGAAGAAGAGACGAGAGAGCCGTGTCTGGTCCGTCTCGAAACGGGCATGGTGCGGGGATAACTACCAGAAAAAGCCAGCATTCAAGGATCATTGACGCACACTAGAGTACATAGGCACCAGGGCGTTAGTTAGGAGGACGTTAAGACGCATTTGTGTTTCGTGTTCTTTGGGATCATCCACCACCGCCTCCATAGCTCTCAATTTGCAATTGCAACCTATTTCTGCTATAGAACTGCGGGTCGAATCCGTGGGAACAGGAACAAGAAAACCAAAAAAAAAAGTAATCTTGTATAGAGCAGGAGCAATTGAGAATACCAAAACCAGAGACACGGTCAACGGGCCGCCCTCCCGTTTGACTTTCTGCGATCCAAGGGGAGAAATCTGGGGGTTGAGCTACAGAAGCGAGACTAGACTGATGAGGGGGGAAAAAGGGAATTAACCCGTCCAACCAGCGGCCAGTCTAGCGTCCTCAGACCCTCCAAATGGCGCACTACGTCAACGCTCGGGATTATCTGGTGGAGGCTGGGTCTTCGATGGGATTCGCGAAGCCCAGGCTTTTAGGCTGTCGGTTGTTATATGTGTGGGCTGATAGCCTGATAATACAATACAATAGTTGATGATGATGTGGGTGTTGGTGCACCACCGCCATACTAATTACCTGTGAGGCAGCACTTGTCTTGGAGTCATTAAAGCCACCGCACTGGAGATGATATCCCGACCTATGGTATCTGGTGTATACTATAAATCATAATAAAGTTCGGGCTGCTTGCATTGCACTACTGCAGGAGAGACGAGATTCTTCTTTCTCCTTGTCCTACACCCGGAGTGGAATCATAATTTGAAATCCCAATTGTATGTCGTAGAGAAGTGAAAGGAGCTCTTTTTTTTTTCTAGCCTATTGAGTCATTACACCAAAATCAATTATAGTATACAAAATACAAAACCCAGACCTTCCTCCCATAACCGTAACCGTGGTCCTGTTTTTTTTTTTCTTTCTTTAGCCGGTTGCAACGAGAACGAGGGCGAAAGAAAAACCAAAAAAATAGTAATGAAAAAAAAAAAAAAAAAAAGAAAAAAAAGAAAAAGCTACCCCAGACTCTCCGCAATAGTTTTCCGCTCCTCAGGACTGATATACAAACTCAACGTATAATACCTCCCCTCGATCAACTCCGACTCACCCCCCACGGGCTCCTCTGCCAACACTAACCGTGTGCCCCCCGCAAACGGCAAACTATACCACATTGGTTGCCCCGTTCGACTTGCACCCTCCCAGTGATCATGATGGCATGACATACTACTTCCCACCAGCAAGGGATTGAACCCATTACACACAGCCTCAGGGATATGTAGCACATCTTCCAACACAATCACATTGGTCTCTTCTGTTGTGATATCCTTATTGTTGTTGCTCTGATCTGTTGGCTTCCGTCTTACCCGGAGATGCACCGTACCCACTCCCGCAACCTGCGTCTCATCTTGTGGATTGAAGACGTTTTGCGATAGTGTCGCACGTACCGGTCGGTAGGTCGTAAAGGCGGCGGCGTCCCGCGCGTAGTGGCAATTCCCCGAGACGACCATCCAGTCGTAACAGATTCGCTGCGCAGGGTGTAGGAAGCGTCGGGTTTTGGTTTGGCGTGCGTCCGCTTCCGTGTGCGTGAAGGAGGAGGAGGTCTGTGTGGTGAGATCTCCGTGATTATCTAGGTCTTGGGTGAACTCATCGTGTGTGCGCATCTTCCTATTTTTTTTTTTTTTTTTTTTTTCCTCCCCTTTCCTTTTTTTTTTTTGTTCTTCTTCTATGATACTGATTAATTTAATTGCTTATACCTCTATGGCTGCTTCTGCAGGGGCTGGTTGGTTGTTGGTTAGCTAGCTCAATTGACTACTTGGATTGATTGGGTCAGTAAGCAGTAAGCTCGGGGCATAGTCCGTGGATAATTTGGGGGAGAAAAAGACTTCATTAAATAAACTCCGACCGGGGTAAGATAGATCAATTGGGTGGATACGAACCGGTAAATTTGGGTGGGATAGGGAGAATCGATTGACCAGGTCCTGGTTCGTGATGATTGTTTTCTTGGGACAGGGAGAAAGAGAGGAGAGAGAGGGAATGAGTGAGGTGCAATTCAGCTTGTCATGGATTCGGATACTTATTCTGCCGGTGTTACTAGTTCCGTGGTCTAGACCGCCCTCAGAATGTCTTACTATGATATTTTCGTAGCTATTTTAATTATTATTAGTATATTCCACCTCCATTTGTCGAGCCGTTGCATTCTGGCAGATTTAATATAGGATCCAAAGCTAATTTCTGACGTAATTAGGATGGCCTAACTAGTTAACTATTCTAGATTGATCAATAACAAGCGAGACTAGTTCTCTACTAAAAAAAAAAATAAGGAAAAAAAGAAAATGAAAAGGCACAAGAGGGCGGTGTGGCTCTCGGAGCTGACTGATTTGGTAGGTGATAGTGTGTGTCATACTGGCAGAAATTATACCACAGGCCCTTGGACCATAAGCAGAGGTGAATGAGTACTAGTAGGATGGGAGTTTCTTCTCAGTTAGAAGCCACTATCCTTTCTTAAACAATATCATAAGGGGCGACCGTTTTGCGATTTATCCTCCATGGTGATCCTGGCTATTCGGGCAATCAGGCAGTATTGAGATTTCCTCGGAGCTAGAATAGGACACGTTTCTTTCGACTCAGCGAGCAACAGAATCAAAACTCCGTTGGACCCTCGATTATTGCATACCCAACTAGCCAGAGAACTTCCCTTTGCATCTCAAGACATGACAAATAGTGATTGACCCTACACTGCATGTTTGCCTTTATTGATGATAGGTGCAGGTCCATCAAATAGAATCGAATTTTACATGCGACCACAAAGTACCGTGTGCAACGCAATCAGCTTCGGGCTCGGTTTTCCCGGGGTGTCACCTGTCCAAAAGGTCTGAGCGTATCTGACAGCGGAAAATGATGATCAATAGACCTACCTAGGGGTATGAGCTGACCGAGCATGTGCGGTTGATTTTCGGGGTTGAAATCTTCCTAGGTGGTGATAGGTAGATACATACTTTGATAGTTGACTGGGTAGACTCGAGTCCTGCCGCACTCGACTCCCGACGGCCGATCACCCGGATGTGGCAGATGGTTCCATGCCGTGAGTGCTTATTCTTCATGCAAGGGATGGAGATGGAATGGTAGTGTCATCTGTGCAATTAACCTGTCACTTGGCATCTGTCTGGGGCCGTGATGGTGATTCCAAATTCTTATCAGAAGCATAATCGATGGCTTATTGAAGCTTGTCGGCATGCATGAGAAATTCCATGCATTTCACAGATCACATTTTACCATCAGTTTTTGGCTATTCAGGATAAACATGCATCAATGTGTTGACGGGGATTGCGTCACTCATTAGCAATAAATGGAGTGTGGAATTCCAAATATCAGAACTTCAAAGGTTGAGAAAAGTCCCATTATGATCTAGCCGTCCCGTGAAAGTGTTTTCCTAATTTACGCTTGAAATGGACGGCTACAATATAGAATGAGATATAGCATTTTGAAAATAAAGAAAATAATAACCAAAAAAGCGAAAACGAAAGTACAATCTGGCTTTAGCGATAATAACAAAAGATAGTCTTATCGTATCAATAAGGGATCGTGTTGAATTACCTTAATCTTATCGCTAAAGGAAAATAAACTTGTCCAGATTTGGTAAAAGATACGCTGTTGGAGAAAGGCCTATATCTATGGAGTTGAAGGGACTCAATATAATAGTAAACGTCTCTCCCATTCCGTAACCACCTCCATCCTCAAGACGTAGAACAAAATGTCTGAACAAAAACCTCTCCAGGGCAGGACCGCCATCGTCACCGGCTCCTCACGAGGAATCGGTGCCGCAATCGCCCTCGACTTAGCCCGAAAAGGCGCAAACATCGTCGTGAACTATGTCTCTGAGAACAGTCACACGGCCGCCGCAAAAGTCGTGGATGAGATTTGCCGCACCGGATCGAAAGCGACAGTATGCCAAGCAGATCTGACCAGGCTTGAGGATATGCCCAAGTTGATTGTAGCGGCGCTGGAGATAAGTGAAACGGGGAAGATTGAGATTCTCGTCCATAAGTAGGATATTTCATCCCCATTCTTTGCTTGTTTTTTTGGGGGGGTGGTGGGGGCCCTACTTCTTTGTGATCGAAGAGCCAAGTATGGAGAATAAATAAGTAATAAATAAATAAATACATTGCTAAGTGAGAGAGATAGTGCTGCCGTGGGCCGAGATGCCCTCCTCAAAGACACCACGCTAGATTTCTACAACGATCACGTCGATTGCAATCTGCGTGGAGTATACTTCCTCACCCAGCAGATTCTCCCACACCTGCCCCGTGGCGGAAGGATCGTGATGGTTACCTCGATCTGTGCGCGGATGGGTCTCGCCACACAGGGCATCTATTCGGCGACAAAGGCTGCAAACGAAGCGTTGGCGCGGGTTTGGGCCAAAGAACTCGGGCAGGAGTATGGAGTGACAGTGAACTGCGTCAATCCAGGACCGGTGGTGACAGATCAGTGGCATGCGAGCACGGATCTATTCCTCCAGGAAATGAAACCTGTGATTGAGAGTACACCCGCGGCGGCGAGGGTGGGTGAAGTTGAAGATATCGCACCCTTGGTGTCATTTCTGTGCTCCGAGGAGGCAAGATGGGTGACTGGGTCAGTTTTGTCGGCAAATGGCGGGCTATGTAACTGATATTCTTCTAATTTAAGATATAATCGTAATGATTTTGTTTGGGTATATAGTGTAGTTTATGAATGGCTATTCATCTGATAAAACTGGGGGATTATGTCTTGCTGAGAGTGTGGGGGGGCGTTACCTACCAGGTAGTAAGTATAGTTGTGTTGCATGTAGGTAGGTAGATTGCAACCATAGAAATGACTTATTGGATGGAACTTTATCAAAACCTTCTAATAATAGAGCATAGTATACACCCATATAGCGTATAACCTACATTACTTGCTTTACATCGCCTACGAATAAACAGCCGTCGATAGAGCTCCCCTTAAAGCCCGAGTTAGTGATGGAGATACAACTTCAGCATCTTCCACTTACGGGGGCAATGACCACATATTTACTTCATGGACCAAATTCAAAGCGCCTCCATCCCTTAGCATTAACTAAGTAAATAGTTCATCCATCATTGAGAGGTTTATTGTTTCCCAAGTGACTCACATATTATTTATTTCGTTTGTTTAACGTCATATCACCTGTGGTACGGGATGGCAGACGGCGGCTGGCTTTCTCTCTGCCCATCTCCTCCTCCTCCTCCTTCAAGCAACTGATCATCTCTAAATACACCAATCCAACACTCACTGCCTATCTTCTGCTCGTCTAATTTCAAGATAAAACGTCTTACAGTATCCTACAAACCCAAGATATTACTCAAGTCTATATAACAATGAACTTGTCAAAAATGGAGTTTTCCATCAAAAATTACTACCGCGACTTTATCACCAATATTCGTTGGGAACTAGCCCTGATACGCCTGGGCCGTAGCTCATGGAAGAGCCAGGAGAGTGGCACACGCCAACTCCTCAAAGTGCTTATGGCTACGGACCACGAAGCCAAACTACCCGAAGCAGGCATCTGTCCTCTGTTCCCTGTTAATGGAGGAGAACAACTCGACACCACGGATATTTACGAAATGCTATGGCTTGATGGACCATGGAAAATTATTCCGGTGCTAAAAGGACGATCTGAGATATCTAACCAGCTTCGTATGTTGCTGTACCCCACCCACATCATCACCCTTGTCCTTCTAATAAACGAATATAAAGGATTATTCCGACAGTACTGACAACAAAGCACAGGATCTTCGCTCAAAAAACTAGACAAGAAATTATCACCTTCGAACTCCAAAATGGTTCAGCACCGCCGCAATCGAGTGAAACTCGTTCTTGACGCTTGCCTCGCTGCAAAGAAGGGGTCAAATTCTTCTAATTCATCTACGAAGTTGGAGCTTTGCAAAACTCCTCGAAAGGGACGAACTGTCCGGTTCGACTCTGAGATGCGATATCTGGTATCCCAGGCCAGCTATACGGTTAGGGCTAAGAGTGCCAATGGAGATATCAGGGATGTATTAGTCATTCAATTTTCTCGGGATTTGTATGATTTGGACAGCTGCGAGGTTCCACTTCTCTCATATATGGGTAAGTAAACAAACCTTTTTTGAATACATGTGTATATGAAAGAATGAAGAAAGAAAAGAAAAAGTGACACTAACATTATTTTCAGGAGTTGTTCACCGCAATCTGAAGGAAAAACGGGTAATTGACACAGTTGTATACGGAATGTCGACAGATGGCTACCAATATAAGTTTTGGAAGATAGACCGTGACTCACAGGTAGTGTTCATCTTTCCTCTACTTGCTAGTTTGAACGGGGCTCATTTTTGGATACTTTTGACTAACACTGTTGGATGGGCTATTAGGTATCGGTTAGCGACGTGCATGTCATGGATAAACTCTACTGGTGCGCGGATCACGGTACTGTGGAGTCATACATTGAATACATTTTGGGAAGGACGGGATAAATCTGGATGAAGGGCCCTAGGGAATTTTTGATTTGTATTGAGCTGTTTGTTTGCTGTTGGCTCGAACTCTATATATGTATTTGAACAGCTCATAATTTATGTTTTTGTAGTCCTAAGGGGATATTTTGGAACGAAATCGAATGAAAAGAGTTCTCCAATACTCAAACAACACCAGATAAAACTAAATTATTGTACTTCTCGGTTTTCTATGGAAGCGCCTTAGGCCTCCAGGCTTGATACCGCCTCGTTCAAGTAGTCATGCGCACACACTACTATACTAGGCTAAATCCAGTCATTGATTGCCTCTCTGCTAGGTGCTCCACCAACTCAAGTTATCATCTTATCTTAAGTCCTACAAATTGTGGCTTTATATAGGAAACAATGGGTAATACATATGGTCCACAAGGGGACTCAGACGATTCGAGAGCCGAATACAGCATCTCAGGGTACCCAAATGGGCGTGTCCTTCCACTCCTTGTTTGATGCCCCCCTTAACAATGAAAGACCTATTGTGACTTTCTTTGACCCCTAGACCTCGGGCTCCAACTACTTGGGCTCCGTCTAGGATGGAAAATCCGCAGAAGTTTAGCCATTTGCAGCCATTCAGGGTCGTCCCATAGATGCCCGGGCTACATTAAAAAAAGGTCTCTCATGCTGAACGCTGTCGAGATACGGCAAAGACTACCTAATGGAGGGCTTGTCACCACCCACCGATTTAATAGTCAGTACCGCAAGGTAGGGAGGCAAGCGTGTTTGCGAACTGCGAACCACAAAGAGTGACAAGGTGACAACTCCAGAAAGATGCGATATTCTGCCTTCAAAAACGATAATTCACTAGAACTAGTGTCTGGCTTATTCGTATTCAACTCGAACCGATTCCCGGAAGGCTACCTCGACGTCACTAGCCCGAAATCCAGGAGATCTTCCAAGGATAACCATATTTTTCAAAATTACTTAGAAACATGTCAGAACGGTTAAGCTAATGGGATCAAGAAAAGAAGTATTGTTAGTTTACTTACATTTAAAAAACCGGTCCACGTCCAAGCTCAAAGAAGCTGGTATAACGGCTTGACCATTGGCCCCCGGTGAGCTTAGAGGAGCATTCAACGCCCTTGCCGACGAGGGAAGGCTCCCATCGCTTGAAAAGAACTCACGCCAAAGACTAGTTAAAAAGCCAAACGAGGTGCCATATGTTTGGATGCCCTTCTCTCGCAGATAGCCCAGGACATCCTGACAGTCAAACCACATTCCGTCTAGTCCAGCTAGCTTGAGAAGTGTTTGCCGGTCGGTTGAAGAGACATCCTCGCTAGAGTGAGCACCAAGCAACGAGCCTAGGATACGTCTGGGAAGCCGCATTTTTTCAGGATAAACTGGCCTTCCATCCTCCTGAAGCCGAGGATAATGCATGCCCGCACCACCGATACAGTAGAAGGGCAAAGCTGGAATCTCGAGGGTTTCTCCTGAGCCCGAGCGTACGAGACAAAGAAGATAAAGGCCCATTTTCTCGCGGTATTTGACACACGGCACAAGGCGAAAAACGCGAAAGAACTCCTGAGGGTCGGATCGGGGGTCACTGAAGAGACGGTAGGTATATTCCAAGCAGTATCGTTGAAGAAGTCGAGATGGGTCAGACTCCTGGAAACTATAGCTGCATGTGGCACTTCCATTGAGCGGCCTTTCTATAAACAAAGCTTTCTCACTGGGAGGTTTCGGGGTCTCGTGAGATTGTGTTTCGAAATTCGCTGGAGTTTTGCTCCCGATCATGTATCCAAAGGATGTTGTGACATCTAGATCAGCCCTTGTAAAAGGGTGTAAGGTAGAATGCCTGGGCTCGGACGGGACGCCCTCCATCGATCCTCCGGCACGGTCGATGCAGCTAACAGTTTTCCTGAGCTGCTCAAATAGTCGAGGATGAGTAACATGTATATCAGACTGAACGGCCATATGATAGAAGTCCCTAAGCGAACCCGACATTCTGGACATGCTTTCTTCAAGCTCGGCAACTTGGCTTTTCATGCTCCGGATCATGACCTCCTTCTTCTTGCGATACGTGCGCTGTGCATGTCGAATTTGGGTGCGACGGTCCTACATAACCACGAGCAACTCAGCGACCAAGACGGAACTTCAAGGGACATCGGACATACCCTGTGTTCCCCATCACCCGACGAGAGCTTCGGTCGGCCTCGTTTCTTCACACCTTCGACAGCCTTCGGGATATCCCGGACGGAGTCTTTTCCAAATTGTTTCGATATAGATCTATAGGCAGGGGCGTTTTTGTTTGCTTGGTCGGGAATACTATCAAGTTGGTAATAGCACCGAGCTGATAAAGTTTGGGCTAAGGCGTGATCGGCCATGTTGTGTTAAGTTTAGAGTTGGTGGGCCTAGCAAGAATAATGAATGAAAAGCAAAAAAAAAAAAAATCAAAAAAGTTGTGCTGAGCAAGGGAACATACCTAGGTACCCATGTAATGAATAGCTTACTACCTACAGATCCGTAGTTCTTGGGCTTGAGAAGAATATATCATGGATTTGCATTCCCCACTTGCGGGTGGAGAATCCTCGGTTCAACTCAAGAAAATGATATTCTCATCATCCACTTTAATCCTCGGATGTGGAAATGGTCCAATCAGAAGGCTCAACCTCTGGTAAGCACATCAGACCGACACCGCTCATTTGATCGCCTAAATTTACGAGATTATCAGAGACGCGCTTATTTTATTTTATTTTATTTATTTTTTTCTTTCTTTAAATAATCTGCATATCCTCGTGGTTACAACAACATCATGAAATGACTCTTGCTTCCTGCTACCTGTAGTCAGCAAAAGGAAAGTATCCCCTTCCCCCGAGATTTGAAATCATTGTTAATTGGTCAAGTTTGGGATGTACGAAGAAGTTTTATCGACTAAACGTGTCTGTCTTCTTCAGCCTTCGTATTACCCAGCTCTCCCTTTTTAAAAACACCACCAAGACAACGAAAGTACTATTGAAGCAAGCTTTAACCCCCGGTGAACGCATGTAATATGGACGTCTCCTGATTAGAGGAAAGCCCTTCTCTCGAAAGCAACGCTTCTCCATCCTTATCGTATTACTCTCGATCACGAAAGCGATTTCATCTGATTGGATGTCGCGAGTCCATCATACGACCCGCATAACACATATGTCCAGTTTTCTGAGGCGCTGAGTTATATGCATTCTTTAGTCGCCCGGGCTACGGTGCATGGGTTGTGTGTGCGTACTACCTAGGTACTATGGCTTGAAGGCGAGGTGTGGGGATACGCAGAATTTCTTAGTAGATGTCTCCCCACACCTCCGTGGCATGTTGCATGGCGTGTTTTTGATTATTTGCTTGCTTGGTGCATTGCTCTGGGCTATACTAGGATAGGTGATTCGAGCGCATGTTTGACTCAATGCCACAGATTTTGCAGAGGGTCCAAGAGACTGCTGCTAAAAGTCCCTTTTTGGAGAAATAGGTTGCTTTACACGTAAACAGCCCTTGAGTCGTGTTGTTTTTCTGGTGGTAAGTTCAATTATTTCTTTTATCATGTGTGACGTGTGAACAAGGGGGAGGAAGTAGACTAGTTTGATAACTGCGTCGAGGCAGCTAATATTGGACATATAACTATACTTCCGACCGTGATTCCGTCGCCCGAGATAGAAAAGGATGGATATGTTTAAGGATCTCGGCCCCGAAAGTTATTTATTATTATTTTTATTCTGGGGAGCACTCCAACCTTATATTAATATGTCTGATATATGATGACTGCTCTACATGCCGCGTTTTTTATTCCCAATTCCCCAATATATTATTATCATGTCGTGCTAGTTTTGGCTCGTCATAAAGGAGAATTGTACGAATCTCGCATGCAATCACCACCGAGTATCCCGGTAACATAGGGCGTCCGAGCGTCTCAATTATCTGTACTATTGTCTGCCTCAGGCTGTCTACCCGTGAGGAAACTGAAATTTCATGATACTGAGAAGATTATTACCTCAGTGCGTCATACATTTGTGCGACTCACTCATCCTCTGCCCTCCAACTTGTTTTCTCTTCAACCCCCAACAGAATTTTTCCTTCATCGATTCCATCCATTGAGTCAGTTCACTCCAGCCTCACTACATTCTGCTCGTCAAGATCACTGTACCATCTACTAAGACCATGTCTACCGCATCTACACAGAATACCACTAACCAGAATTTTAATTATCTCGATTGCAAGCTAGAGAGCCACCATAATAATACACAGTTGCACATCAAGGTCGAAAAGAAGAAGAGAATTAAATAACATTATATCAGTTCTAACTTTCAGTTCTAACCGCCAAATCTGACTGTCAAATCTAACTGTCAATTCGGACTATTATATTTTGTTCTTTCCATGGTGTTGATTCCAACCTTTGGTTCCACCCAACACATCAGGTTATCTATAAAAGTGATAACTTTATCTTTATATTATCAGAGATATCCCCGCAAAAGGATGATCTTCCCCGGGAAAATGGTGTGGCTATAGCACCTCCCTAGATTAATTGTTGGGGTTAACTCGCTACGACTTTCGATCCCCCCCAACAATCAGCAGACCTTAGCACACCAGACTTCTGGACTGGCAACGGATGCGATATTTTCCTTCAGACTCGCAACTATTCTGTCCTCTGAATCGATTAAGGATTTAAGCGACTGGGTCGGACAGCTACCAAAGGATATCGAGCTTGCTCTAGAGAATGTTTACGAAACGGAGTCAATGTGTCTCATCTTCCGCGCCTCATGGGCATTTGGGTGCAAAGTAAATAGTTTGAACTTTGTTGAATTTATCTGTGAGACGACGTCGCCCAAACTCCTGCTCAAGCGTTCCCAACAGCCCGTCTAGATAAATTCAAAGATCTATCAGGATTCATGATGTCGCCCTATGTTAAGTTACGACATAACTAGTTTATTGCTACATTCATATCCCTTATTCCTCTTGCTGTGGCCTGCCTTTTTTGATGTGGTCAAGGTGTCTAGGTAAACTAGGATAAATGATCAGAGATATTCATCCAGAATTGTACTGCGTATTTCCAATCTACCCTGTAATACTATCTAATCTCGCATTGGGGGATTACAACTGGTAGTAAAGATCCCAGCCTTTTCATTTGATCAAGAACTTGATCCCTATTTTCCTTCTAATTTTTGGCTGTTGATTTGAGCTTCCGCTTTGCTAAGAAACCCTCCATTGCATAGAGGGGTATTTATCTCTTTCCTTCTCATTCTTAGCCGGACGCGAGGCGCAATTCGTTGGGAATCTTTACTTATTGGGAGAAAAAACAGCTCTTCATCAATTACCTCGAAATTGCCATTCCTAGAGGTCTCCCATCCCCTTTGGAAAATGCTAGGTACTAGATAACAGGCGGAAATAAACACCAGCAATCATTCAAAATTTTACCGATTTGGAACTGTAGGTTCACCACAACCATGTATTCACCACTACCCCGACCCCAAAGCTAGGGAAGATGTGGAACATTCGCACTATCACTCCCGGATTTGTGTCCCTTTTTTACGTTTCTGCGCGGTCCAAAGCCCCAACGTGATGCCGGTGATACAGGTCGAGTCTCAATAGGCGAATCGGAGTACTGAGCAGCTGGATTGTCATGGGCACCGAGAGCTGCGCTGCCACTTCTCTGGCCTGTTTGCTAGCGGTGGGGATCCATGGAGATGCAAGTGGGGGTAGAACAGAAGATCCTCCGATGGCTAGGGCACCACAAAAAAGGAGCAGCGCGTACGTTAGCTTCGGAAGTGATTTTGTGGTAGCAGAGGTAGGTATTGCCCGTCCGAACCCCTGAATACCGAAGTAGGCGATATCTCTCAATTACTCTTATAAATTACTCAATCTTAGACGATATTAAGATATCTAGTCAGAACCGGTTCTTAATAGGAGTTAAAGGTTGTTTGGCCATTAGGTTAGGTAAGTACCGAAGCAGGTAGTGACTTGATAGATTTGTAAATATCACTGATAAGACACTAATCTGGCCAATCCGAACACTTCCTATCCTCCGCTCCAAGAGAGGAAAAGCATTTCCGAGTCCTAGAAAACAATAGTTTGGTCATCTTACAGGTCTGTGCGCCCTTGGTTAGCGGTTAGGTGACCTTTTTGGAACCATTGATGGCAATCTGCAGGGATTAATCATGGTAGAGTCTGGTATGAGTCGTGCAGAGATAACTGATTCATATCCAGAATTGTATTGTGGATTACCTCTCCACCTTGTGTTATATGTATTTACGTTGTCGTGTATTAATTATTTGAGTTGGAATAAGATTGTCAAGTATTTCATTGCTAGAGTTGATTACGCGTTATTGTGATAGGTCTTTGTTGGTTCCAGTTATCATTGTTAATCACGCTATAGGAGGAAATCGATCAATTCACAATACAAAACCTTATTTATCGGGAGTCGTTGCCACGCTGCAAAAGCCAAGATGCGCGGGGGGCGCCTCTTTGATTTGAGTGCATGAATAAGAAGATGGGCGTTTCTTGGAATTGGAATGTTGTGTAACTCACGCATGACTTGGCTGCCTTGAGGTATCTTGACAAGAAAGCTTTCCAACAACAAGCTTTCCTTGTGGAAGAGGAATTCAGAATCAAGCTGGTGCAGTATGCGCATGGAGAATTTGGGTGAGTTGTTCGAAGATTGAGGAAGTATGTATTAGGTATCGCTATTTGTCTTAAATGTATGGAAAACATAATCGATAACACATTTTCTTTCTTTTCTTTTATTTTTTTCTTTATATTCTTTTTTTCGGCTCCCCAATGAAAAAAACCTACAGCCCTGGGAGTCAAGAGTATCCTAGATGATGGTTTCGCAAGTGTCTTGGCAAAGTGATGCTTATCACCACACAGCGAGAGGGTCTGGCAAGATATCTCCGCGGAAGAGTGCGCCGGATAAGCGTCACCGATGATGTATGTAGTAAAGAGACTATAGACTAGTGCACAGTAAGCTGGGTGTTCTGGGGAAGATGGCGGAATCTGCTATCCAATTCTGGGAAACGAAACCCTACTTCAAGTTTGGACCCCGTCGATCAAAGATAAGCGATCCCGCCCTCCGATTGGTCGCACTATGTGTCGCTTCGGGGAGGAACCAGCAGCTTAAAAAGCAACAGATTGCCCACACCACCTTGAAGTACTTACTTGGTAGCTTGCTTAGATCCACCCTCTTAACGAAGTCGTCGGGACTACCTGGATATCAATTTCACCAGCAATTGACCCCTCTCCACCGTCAGAATGGCTGCTGTGACTCTCGACGCGTACACCGCCGCCGAGGTGACCGAGTTTGTCGGTCGTGCCGGTGTTACAAAGGGAAACATGCGCCTAGATAAGGTCTTCCTCAGTTCAGTCTCTGCTGGAGCTCTCCTGGCTCTTGCTTGCGGTACCGTTCTTAGCACCAATGCCTCTCCTTGGTTCTCCGACAATGCCCCCGGACTTCTTCGTACCATCAGCGCTCTGGTTTTCCCCTACGGCTTGTGTTTGATCATCTTGACAGGCGCCGACCTTTGCACGGGCTCCTTTATGGTATGTCGCCAACTATGTCGATGGTGGACATTGTTTTCTCTTGTTGACCAATGATATAGTTTACTACGGTCGCAGCCTTGAAACGTCAGCTGTCTTGGAAGAAGATGCTGCTCCATTGGTTTATTACCTTTTGGGGAAACCTTTGCGGTTCCCTGTTTGTCGTCTCAATCATCTTCGGCTGTATGTATCAATTTTTCTTTCTTTCTTTCTTTTTTTTTTTTTTTTTTCCTTCCAAATTCTACTGTGCAATATACCGATCGGCCCCTGGGAGTGGAAATTTTGTCTAATATACTCACCATTATTGATATATAGATGGAGATGTATTCAGCGCCGACCCCTTCAAAAGCACCGTCATCAGCTTTGCTACCAAGAAGCAAGTTACCCCAGGGTTTCACAGCGTATTCCTCCGTGGCATTGGGTGTAACTGGCTGGTCTGTTTGGCGTGTTTCCTCGGCATCCAGGGTCGTGACCTGGCTTCCAAGATCATCGGGATCTGGCTCCCCATCTACGCCTTTGTCTCCATTGGATTCGACCACGTTGTCGCCAACATGACTTTTATCCCCATGGCGATCTGGCTTGATGCCCCTGATATCTCGGTCGGTCTGTACATTTGGAAGGGAATCATCCCTACTCTACTCGGAAACATTGTCGGTGGTGGTCTCTTTGTCGGTGAGTGCTGTGACCGGTGTTTAGTGGAATGTAGGCGAAACAAAGATTACTGACACGGTCGTCTTATAGGAACCTACTACTGGTATATGTACCTTTTCCAGGGCGAAGTCCTTACCCTCACCGGATTGCGTAAAGGTCAAACCGAACAAGATGAAGGTGTCATGACTCCTATCCGGAAGGACGATGTTGAAGCTAACGCTGGAACGACGGATAACAGCTCTGAGAAGCTGAGCTAAGGTTTTTATACCTAAGCTTCACTACCCATGATGTTTTGTATACGGTCTACGTTCTAGCCAATTTCCCTGCTGAGCACTTTCATTTTCATATTTGTATTTATTTATTTATTATTATTATTATTTTAATAACCGAGATACCACTGCGAAGACGGGGAGGACGAAAATATCTATCTATGCCCTACCTACTATTATATAAATAGTATCAATACAAACACATTTATGTGAGATAAATTTATTACATTATCATCAAACAGGCTTTCTCTCTCTACACAATAATAATTACTCCCCGGCGTGGAAATATCCGCAATCATGCCAAGACTTCACCGGCGGAGTTCTTATCGGACGGGAAGCAAGAGAGAAAATTCTCGCAACTCACCGCACGCTACTTACTACTGGATGTAGTGACATGAGAATAATCGAGCGGCCGTTGGAGGTAGAGATACCTATCTCGCCCCCAAGCACTTTAATATCCGCTGATCGAATCAGAGATCGCGATGGAGTAATATCCAGGATATTCTCCATCTTGGCGTTGGAAATAAGTGTCCCCTTCAGGAACCGTTTACCGGTGGCGCTGATAAGATAATGTCTTGCGCTTCTGATTAGGGTTTCAGGATCCTTCCATATTTTTTCTATTGCTATTATTAATATTGATAAGTTACTCGCTCAGTGGTATTATTAATGAATTAGAGGACAAGAAAACTTGAATTGAGCTAGTCTCTTTCTGGGAATCATCTCTGTTTTCATATCCTCTTGCATATCACTCTACTCTGTGAATATATAAAAGTGCTTTTCATTTTAGGTAGTCTTCGATGCTAGATGTTTTGATATTTAATAATAATGGATGATATTTTTGCTATCTAAACTCGTGAATATATTCTGATGATTGTAGAGGGGAATACCTGTGTCAATTGGGGTTGCTTTTTTTTCCCCACAAATTGCCCCCATCTCAATGACATTTTTACAGACCCTCATCTCCCCTATTGTGCCTTTAACACATCATTCCCAACTCTACCCTTCTTACCCTTGAAGAACAATAATAAGAGAATCAATTGTTGAATGGAATTGACTTCAGTGTGGGGGGGAAAAAGGAATGTTGAGGAGGGGATGTTGTTACTATTCCTAGTTGGGTTTAGTGTAACGGAAAATAAAAAAAAAAGGAAAAAAAAGTTTAAAAAAAAAACGTGCGTTAAGTAGGGACGAGGGAAAGGATTTCACCCACGAACAAGTTGAAAATTTTTTTTTATACAAATCTTTGCTTCATAATTGACTTCCCCTCTCTTTTCTGTCGGTCTTGTTTCCCAAAAGATGATTCAAGTCCCGAGCGCAACGGAGCGCCCCGATAACAATGAGCGGTCCCTATTCGAAAAAGATGCTGCACTTGCCGTGGTCAGCGAGGAAGCTAGGGCAATCGACCCCGCCGTGGAGAAGCGAGTTCTAAGGAAGATCGATTTATTCTTCATGCCTGCTATGCTAATCGGTGGGTCTTTTTCCGATATCTATGTAACTATACTAAGCTCTTGATCTTCGTCTAATGATATACCCTGGCCCATAATATGGGGTTCTCCACGTAGGTTATGGATTTGTATACTGGGACAAGGTCTGGGCTCCTCCTCCCCCTACCCCTCCTACCCCTCCTTTCGAAAAAATGAAAAAAAAAAAAAAGAAGATTTCCTTGTAGCTGACAGGAAATTATGCAAAGGCAATTTTGGGGAGTGCCGCTCTGTTCGACATGACCACAGACTTAAGTTTACTGGTCATCGATGAGACCACCACCCCCCCGACCAAGGATACCTCGCGATTGAGCTGGGCTACGTCGATCTTCTATTTTGGCATGATGGCTGGGTTATATCCCATGACGTTTCTCCTCCAGCGCTTCAAGATTCAGCACGTTCTAGGTCCTATTGTCATGCTATGGGCTGTGACTTGCGGCGCTACCGCCGGTGTAACGAGTTTCCAGGGGCTATATGTCCAGCGGTTCTTTCTCGGTATGTACTCTACGCTTATTTTCTATGTGCCCCATCATAAATGCTCTAGATAGATGGATGCACCATCGACGGTTCTAACCAGGTTAGGTTTTGTCGAAAGTGTTGTCCCAACCGGGTTTATGACCGTTGTCAGCGGCTACTACACCCAGAAGGAACAGGCCCTGCGCCAGGCCTGGTGGTTTTCTGGCACTGGCTGGTTCACGATTATTGGTGGCGCACTCAATTACGGTTTTGGCCAAATCTCCTCCGGTTCACTCAAAAGATGGCAATACATCTATATCTTTGCTGGAGTGCTGACCTTTTTGTTTGGATTGTGGTGCTTTGTCCTTCCAAACTCGCCTGTCTCGGCCTGGTTCTTGACTGAGGAGGAGAGAGTGGTTGCCGTGGAGCGCTTGCGAAAAGGCCAGACTGGAGTGCGCTGCCAGAAGATTAAGCTTGACCAGATCAAAGAGTCATTCCTGGATATCAAACTCTATCTCATTGCTATTATGATGGCTGCGGCGTGAGTCTTTCTTCCCTCTTCCCTACTCTTCTTTCTCTCTCATCCCATCTAACCCAGAATCAGATACACCATCAACGGCGCCATCTCCGGATTTGGCCCCCTAATCGTCTCAACCTTCGGCTACGACACCCTTGACTCCATCCTCTTCCAGTTCCCCGTCGGCGGAATCTGTCTCATTTTCATCCCTCTCTGCGGCTACATCTCCTCACGTATCCCCAACACCCGCATCCCGATGCTCATCATCTGCTGTCTCCCCGTCATCGCCGGCTGCGTGATGATCTGGAAATCCGAATGGGAATATCGCCCAGCCACACCCGTCGCAGGCTACGCCATCACGGGCTTCTTCGGGCCCGTGGTGAGTCTAATCATCACCCTCGGCGCCAGCAACGTCGCCGGTGCCACAAAGAAGACCGTCATGGCCGCCACAGTGTTCGTGGCTTACACCGTCGGCAACATTATCGGGCCACAGCTCGTCGATAGCAAGACCGTAGATCGCCATTATCCGATGTTGTGGACGGGTATGGTCATCTGTTACTGTATCGTTATCGTGGCGGCTGTTGCGCTCTATATCGTTCTTTGGAGGGAGAATCGTCGTCGGGAAAAGATGGATCTGGATGAGAATGATAGGGATAAAATGGCCTTTTTGGATTTGACTGATAAGGAAAATCCTTTCTTTCGGTATGTTTTGTGATATTTTCATATTTTGCAGATAAACACATACATATGCATATACATACATACGTATACACACACACACACACACACACACACACACACACACATGTATATATGTGTTTCTACAGATGGAGCTATTTAGCTAGCTATATTGTATATATAGAGATAGATAGATAGATAAAAAGAAAGATAAGTGGGTAGGTGATTTAATAAAAGCTATACTTTGCTATAGCAACTGGTAGATATAAAAATAATGAAGAGGACAATATGAGAGGCAATTTATGTTCATATTTACCAGCCTACCAACCTACTTACTAGGTACCTACCCATTGAATTTCAAATGTAGGGCTAATATTAAAACTACAGGATAGACTGGGTAATTTTTTACCAACATCTCTGTACTGTAGAGATATGATACATAGATGATTGATGAACGATGATCGGATAATAACTAGTTTTCTTTTCTTTTAATTTTTTTTTTTTTTTTTTTTGGAGGGGTGATTGCCTTGGTTAAATTAAAATCTTAGATGGGGATTGTTTACGAGTCATGGAGGCAAATTTACTTAATTCCACAATAATTAGATGCCCACTCGACACCTACCTACTCAAGTAGGTAGGTAGGTGATCCACACGGGCCATTTGGCAAGCAAGATTACGTATAGGGTCGGGATTGGTACGAGGAACAGAGGTATATGTATGTACATACAATGTAGGTAAGACGGTACTAGGTAGATATGTAGGTAGGAAGATACATACAAAGTAGAAAGTCCATAGTAACAAACGCCGTGAAAAAAAAAAAAAAAATTCCAGTCTCATTAAAAAAAGAAGGCTGAAAATTACTTAAATTACCTGTACTTGGGCATTCCCACTCGCTCATAGCTATTATCGGGAAGCTCAAACGCGTTCACAGGATTTTGTATCCCTGAAACATTGGCCCGCGGTGATGACGGGGACACGCCACCACCGGTGAGTGGTGAAGATGGCCTCCTTTTCGATTTCGTCGAGTGGAGAGTTACCTCATCCGGCATCTTCTCCGAAATCCCCTCCCACCGAATCGTGATGGGCTCGCGATCTTGCTTTTGTAGCTGGCTTTGGATCCGCTGACCGGCTGTATTCCACAGCTCGAATTGAAGCCCCGCCGGCTCAACCACTAGCCGGACGATGATAGTCGCCATAAAGTAGACGGGGTGTCGATTGTACCAACGATGATTCTTCGGTTTCTTGTCTACGTTCGCCATGTCCACTTCTAGCTCGCAGATGAGCTGGGCCCCGTGCTGCTTCATGCTACGGGGTAGCTGATTTCGTTCCAGCGTGGACATGACAATCTGAGCCATCCACGGCTTGGTCATGTCTTTGGGATAGACCTTACGGACAAAGTCCTTGGACACGCCCGCGCGAGGCACACGGTCCCCTTGCACAACAAGCCACTCGATCTGGTTTATCGCGTACGTTTTATTATTGCGTTCGTCAAACCGCGTAGGTTCCCCAGCGTGCTTCTTCGGATCGTATACCCAGTCGCAGATTACACCGTAGCTGACGGGGCTGTAGAGGTGTTGGAAAATCGCTGCACCTTGTTTTAGCTGTTGAATACGGTTTATTACTTGTCCTTGTACTACAGCTAGTTGCCTAGAGTTTGGGTCAGTGAGATTTCGGATAATAATTCTCCTTTGATTTCTCCTGAAAAAGATACAGATGCGGTTTTGGTTTGTTGGGGAAGGGGGGGGGTTCTACGTACGGCTCATCCACTGTGAGGACTTGGATTCCGTCTTGCGTCAATGGGCTTGGAGCTTGGTAACGCTCCGAAAGTCGCTTTTTAACATACGGACAGCTTCCGAAACCGCCGGATAATACAAGGAAGGACTAGTGACCGAAAGTTAGTTTGTGGGCTCTGTTTGAGCGGTATGCAATTTTACTAGGGTGCTTACTATCCTCTCTGTTGGATGGCTGACTTGTAATCGACGTATTTGTTCATCCAGGAGGTCGAACATTTCGCCTATTTTATCATCGAAGATTTTGCGAATCTCACCACTTGACAAGATGCGATTTCTGAGTGAGCTCTTGCTTAACCTAAAAGATGGGACCCGTGTGGGTACTTACCTAGCTATGTAGAGTTGCCCATTATAAATCCCATGATCGGGAAAATGGGACTCTTGGGTAGTAGGCGGCAGGTCTAATTTTAATGCAGGGAGTTCCATCCCATCTGTCCCAAAGGAGCATTTGAAGCGCTCAAACCGACCAAGCATCATCTGCCACGCGATGTCTTCGACCGTACCGGGTAGCGCATAACGTATCGGTTCTAGCTTGCTACAAATGAGACTATGGGTACTGAGATCGATAAAGACGGAGCCAATGGCTCTCCCTAGAGGTTACTGGTTAGGATTTGAGTGTAAAGGCATGTTGTGGAGTAAAAATTTAGTACCTTCTACATATCCAAGGGGATTGTATAAAATTGGCTCACCGGGAGCCGAAGCGAGCTTTAGAACATTAACGTCCTAGAGTAATGGAAGTTCAAACGTTAGTAAATGATAATCGTGCGGCGGAACGATAGAATCTGGATGAAAGTGCGGTTACTAACCGTTGTTCCTCCACCTGCGTCGCACACTAGAATGACATCGTTTTTCTAATCCTCCGAAAAAACAAGCCTGTCAGTTCAAAATTCGTCCCGCTACCTCAGCCATTCGTCCATCGCTAACGGGTTTATTATTACCTGATAATGTTGCCCGCTCACATAAACAGCAGCAGCCTCGGCCTCTGTCAGCCCGATAACTGCGTGGTGATTTGATGAATCGAATCGGATTGATTTTCGTAACTCAGCCACCATGCGTGGATCCTTCCATGTCGTAGGAACACTGAAGATGAACTCGACCCGGCTGGACTCGAACCGGGGCAAGGTCTTGGCAAAATAGGATATGGTGTATTGATATATGCAGTAAATGTAATCTCGGAAATATTTTGTGGCTTCTTCGCGCGTGGGCGCATCTGGTCGTGAATCCCGAAATTGTGAATCAAGATTTAATTTGAAGTACTGTTTGATATCTTTCGTGTCATCGAGGTCCTCTTCGCATTGAAAGCCCCATCTGACTTGACCCTGGTGGTATAGGAGATGACTAGGGACTTTGGTAGCAATCTCGGAACCCACAAGCCCGGGCCAGTGCTGCAGGGACTTGGGCGCTGGCCAGCTCGGTCCGTACGAATAGGCGACGCCTAGTTGGAGCGGTCAAATGAGGGAGTTAGAAATCATATGCTAGAACGAGAGAGGTCAAGGATAATATATATATTATTATATAGAAATAAATCAACGAATAAAGAAAGCAAGGAAGAAGACGAAAGCAGAACCAGGGGGAGATGTTCTTGTTGGGTAGTTGGAGAGGATTTTACGAAGACAACACGAAGAGGAGGGAGGTCATTCGTACGTACCAGTGCAAGTCATGCCAAAGTCGACACCGACCACAATGTCTGGGGTCCAAGTTCCAGAGGCCATGATTACTGTCAAGAACCTGCTCTGTAGTCTAGCATCTAGGGTAAATTATGAAGTCGATGTGAAGAGTGGGAATCTGGGTGTTGACCCGTGGAAAGCATTAGACGACATAATGAGAAAAGAGTTGGAGGGGGATTTTTTTGGTCGCAATGGTCGCGAGAGACAAGAAAGCATGAATGGTGTCTAATGGGGCGCAGTGCGATTCCGCCTAGCCACTCGTGCTCGCATCCTTTGGTGAGCTTTGACTGGTCTGTTTTGACGCTCTGTTGCCCTCCAAACCTCGTATAGCCACCCAGCGCTAGCACGAGAATAACCTCTTGGCATGGTTGAAAGGGGTGAGGAGCCTCATGTGCTGAGCCTTCTTCCCGGAATTTAACTTCCGTCGGGCAGGTTAGAATCCCTACAATTTCCTAGTGAGAATCTTCTTAGAAGGGAAAGAAGGAGCAAAAAAGGATGGAATGAGATATATATTGATGGCGTATTGATGGGGATTGACTGGCGTGATCTGTTTGTTTGTGGAGAGAGGCTGAACAGTTTGTGATTATTAATAATAATAATCGTGGGTGCAAGATCCGATCTATCTTTAAAAAAAAAAAAAATTAAATAAAAAGGAAAAAAATACCAAAAAGATAAGAATAGTAAAAACTATGATTTTCCTCCCAACACCGGCCACGTCTATTCGTATTTTCCCCCTCATGTGCTATGAGAAAAAAGAATAAAGAAAAAGAAAATCTGAGACAACGACACAACTGCCCCTCTTTCTCAATTGGATCTCCATGCGCTTCCAAGCTTATTTTCCTGTTTTTTGATTATTATGTACTTAATCTTCTTCGTATCAGGAGGGCAAGTCTATTTTATGGATTCGTGGATCCGAAAACAAGCGACTACTAATATTAAAAAGCAAGAAGTCATATATGAACCTGTTTCATAAAACGCCAGAAGCACACCTTGTCGCCTAGCACATGTCCGTAATACTAATAAGCATAAGAAGAAGAATGATAGTAATATCCAAAAGAATATGTAAAGCAATAGGGTAGGAGGGTCCAAGACGCGACCGAGCCCAAAGTTGTTAATTTTTTTTTTTTTTTTTAAAAAAAAAAAAAAAAAAAAAATAGTCGCCAAAAGTACCTGGTAAGCACGTAACCAACCAAACCAACCGACAGATTGATGCTCGTCCCATAACTACCTGGCCAATAAAAAAAAACTTCCCCGTGTAGAAATGACACTTTCATGATTATTCTTTCTTCCCTTCTTCCTGGGACTTCTCCTCAGTACCTTCGGAGATTTTTAGTCCATCCCATTGCTCCAAAAATTTATCTAACGTAAAATTGTCTTTTTCTGATGTACCATGTTGGATTATTGACGTAACATGTGGGTAAAGGCTGCTAAGTTGCTGACGATCTTTATCAGTCCAGCTTTCGGCCTCAAATGAACTGAATAGCGCGCCAGTTTCCTCTGGTAGTGTTATGTTCATCTGAGTAGCCGACAATTGAACCATGCGCAAAATTCCTTTCGGAAGAGGGAAACGCCTAGAGAAAGCCCGGCCAAGGATACAAAGTTCGGTGAAGGCGTTGCGGTTTTCGACGGTATTTAATGCTCGGAGGAGGGCAAAGAGACCTGTAGTAAGCCATTGGATAGTGCATGGAGCCATTCGGTCAATACCCCAGCGGTCGCGGTGCACACCAATAAGATGGGCAATGCGTCGTGCATTGCCAACAGTGACTTCTAATGCCATTTCAGACATTTCTTTGTCCGCATTAAGGGGATTAACCGACTCCTGAAACCAATATATCTGAATGATTGTGGTATGGTAGAACATACTACTCGAGTTAGCAGGTAGAGAAGGGAGGAGGATTTATAGTACTCACTGTAGAGCCAAGATATGAGGGACCGTTGCAGTATCAGAATTTAGACATGGAGGCAGGTTTGCATACCAGCCCTGCAACTGCCGGTGTGTCTCTTTGACAAGTGGGACAATATCGGATTGCGGTAATCGATCCTCAACTGAATGGAAAGCACGGCTGATGTTGCTTGCAATGCAGCTTAGATCGCACAACCGGTCAAAAACACATGCTTGATGACCAGGAACAGGCTCAATATCCCGGGGATAAGGTGCCCAGATTTCTTTGGGATTTTCATGGTTTATTGGCACTCGAGGTCTTCGTGGGGGGGGTACATTCATGTGTTTCATCAGCGACACGGCAGCCGTTCTAAAGAAGATTAGCTCATAAAAGCCCCATTACTGAATATTTTCGGATACCAGGTGCTCGTACGAGACGATGCTAAAATTGCCCCAGAGAGTCCAGTTAATGACGTTTTCGGCCTCCCGTATAGACTCATTGTGTGTGGGTCGCGGAGGATGAGTCGCCGCGTATTCCTCTGCGGCTCGGGTGGCCAGGTTCAAATACATCCAACCCAATCGATCTTTTCCCATTAGAGTGAGTCTGCCAGAAGAGTAAAATTAGGTCCGGTGAAAAATAATAGTGGAGACGAGGTGTCAAGTAGCCAATAAAGAAAGCAAATAAAATAAAATAAATAAAACAAACCGGAGGAATACAACCATCAGGCCTTGGATAGTCGGGATTGTCGCTGGGCCCTCCTTTTCTTCCTCCTCCAAGAGTCTCCTCGCCTCCTCGAAAAAGTGATCGCCCCGCGATGATGGGTCACCAGGGACCGTGAAGACTTCAGCATAATCGGAATTGTACTGACCAGACAAGTCCACATTAGAATCTCATTGATCTGTGGGGAATAGGTATGTTAAATGGTGTCTACTTTACGTACACATGCTTCGGCAAGAATTGCGTTCACCAGGAAAGGCGTGCAGAAGGGACTTTTCAGGTCTCCTTTCTGCATCTCACTAACAAAGACATCCCTATCCATCCAACAGAAGAAGGGATAGCTCCAGGTAAACCATAACGATACCAAGTGAGATACGAGATCATCATCATCGGTAATTGTTGTCCATGGTTTTGCTGGTACCCGGTAGATAGGAATATCTGTAAGACGTCGAACATCCAATACACGCCGTGGAGTCCTATTGGAGGTATATTCTTCCTCGAGATCATCTAGAGGACGAAATATCCGGCTTCGCACTTCGCGTAACTCGGGCGATTTCTCAATTTCCGACCGTGAGAATTTTTCCTCTAGGAATTGCTGCAGTTCACTTATTGAGGCGTTACTTCGGATCAAGCTCATTAGTTGGGCAACACGTTTATTCTCACTCTCCCGAAGGGCGCTGACGAGACGCAGTAACACGTCTTCTGATTGCTCAAGACGATCCAGCTTTCTTTTCATGGCGAGCTTTCGCCGCATGTCAGCCATTTCGTCGACATGGCATTCGATCCCATTCGCAACACAATGCTGGCAAGGAGGATCTCCACGACACTAAAAAAAAAAAAAAGGAAAAAGGAAAAATAGGAGATAATTCGCGATCAGCCCTCATATTTCAATCTAATTTCACGGGCTAAATAGGGCGTGGGATGATAAAAGGTTATATATACCTTAAGCTTCTTTTGTTTGCATGCTCGGCAAGCTGTTGTTTTGTGTTTCCTCCCCGGGATCACATCATCTGAGGAAGTACTCGGTTTCTGTGAGTAACCCGGAGCAGGAGCAAGAGGACGTGCGGATGACTGCGAATCCGACATATATGGATGGAGATGATAGGGAAATTGGGAAAGGGGAGAAAGGGAGGACGATGACGAGGGAGGGGAAGGAGGTGGTGAGGGGTAATTAGTATCGCAGAAAAGAGATTATTATTATGATGAAAGCAAGATTCTGTTACTAGGCAAGATAGGTAGGAACAGCTTATGGGGACCCAAAAGGAAATTGGAATTCCGATAGAGGCCCACAAGGCGGTTAATATAGCCAGTGTTCAAAGGCACAGCTACCTCCAGGTATAGAATTTGGGACAAAGTTTCAGCTCAAGTTCAAGCTCTGGCGGGTGTGGACCAATCAAATGAGCTGGAAACATAAATGCGTCTGCAAAGGAACCATGTGCATCCTCTTTTCTTTGTTATCGATTGTGGTGCTCCCTGTATCGTCAAAAGGGAAAGAATTCCATGGCCTTTACCCAATGGAATGATCGTCGCCATCATCCTGGACCGGGGACCATGGGCCTCGACTGATCGCGCATTCCCACCGGCTGCTGATTGGGGGGGCATGACGGTTAATCATCACCTAATGAACTTTTGCGGCTGCACGTCGCCCGTTTGGGTTAGCACTCCGGCCGGAAGAAGGAAACCTTGAGAAGAACTGGAGCGCCTCAAGGACTGATGATAAAACAGTCAGTCATCCATTGACCAGGATCGTCGGTTTGCTGTTCATTTTTCTAGGACTTTCGCATTCTATCCTTCCCGCACTACCTCCGTGGATTCTGGATTGAGAAGAAATAGAGCCATCGTTGTGTTAGATATTACTATTGCCAACTCTCTCTCGTCTACTACCTAAACTATAATCTCCTCCCCCTCCCCCTCCCCCTCCCCCTCCCCCTTCTACCGACTTAATACCGAGGGAGGGAGGAGCATAGATCTGGGACCCTCTCATGACCCACACCTGCCCGTTTCCTGGAATGCAGCAAACGCATCGTGAAAAGCCAAACCAGCAAATCAAATTATGGCAAATTTCCAGCGGGACCCTCCCAAGTTAGATGAGCTGAAGGTGCGGTGCAGCGCCTAAATCGGAGCAAGGGGTGTGTGCCCAGATATCGGAGGGGACAACAGGGGGGTTACGCTTTGCAGAGATATGTCATAACTTAACTCAACCCAATGACGAAAGGGTTCTCTGACGATAGACTGCCCTACTGGCGCCCATCATGCACAGACGCTGGCCATGATCTAAGGACTGACAGGTCTCCAACTAAATTCTTATCTTGGTTTCCTCCGCGGACCGAGCGAAAATGGGTCCTGTCCAATACGATCTGAAGGTTTGAAGATGTACAACACCATAGCGTCATCGAAGAGGTACAAGAACACAAACTATAAGGATAACCATGCCAAAGTCCTAAATCCCTTGCGGGTAGCATTGCGATTGCGCGGTGTCTACCTGGGTATTCCGCTCTGAATACGCGGTAATTTTTTCATCGTTCTCCGCGTCTTCGTTTCGATTCCGCTTTCGGGAACAACTAAATTAGCAGACATGACACCGTTCTTCTCAGAACCGTAGATTGGGTTTTTCTTTTCTTTTTCCTCTTTTTCAAACTTTTTTTTTTTTTTTTTACCTCCTTTTTTGTTTATTTATTTATTTTATTTATTTATTATTTTTTTTACTCCAGTGAAGAAAAAAAAAAAGAAAAGAAAAAGAAGGAAAGAAAACGTACACCCCTGCGGCCGGAGAAGGCGGAGGAAAATGCATCGTCAGTTCCATAGCTCATAAGGAAAACTAGGTACCTTTAGACTTGAACACAGTCCGCACTCTCCACTTTTGAAATACGTGGCGGTGAGCAGAGCTGACAATTTTCTGGATCATCTGAGAAAAAAACGTCTATGGGATTCTACCGGTCGAGGTGGTTGCTAGGATAAAGCGTGTTCGAATTGAGGAAGATGCAGGATGGTATGCCGTTGGCTCATATTAACCCCCGACGCCTTCACAAAACGGGCTTGGCTCGTCCCTTTTTTGCTCTCTCTGTATGGCTACTTGAACTATGATGGAAAAGTAGGCAACCACTTTGGGAAAAATGGAATTTGATATGCTCCGTCTAGATCTTATTGGAGATAGAAACGCGGGACTGGATCTAGCAAGCGTTAGGTTGCTTGGTTGTATTGTGGAGTCTACACTGAGCACAGAGGTGGGGAAGATATACATCAGAAAGAGGTATTAAACAAATAGGCAAGATTAATTCATTAAGTGGTCTGTGTCAATCCTATTTCCCAGCTCGCTAGGGTAATTAGTGCTGTTGAACAATACTTTTGTCAGCGTCATGCATATCAATTCCAACCCACACACCCTTGCAAGGAAAGAGTGAGGTACAACACAGAAGAGGGGGGTAAAAAAAGAGAGAAAGAAAGAAAAAAAAAAGAAAGAAGGGAGTAAAAGCAATCCCAAAAATAGGATGCAATAGACAACAAGCATAGAAATAAGAAAAGAAGAGCTAAAAAGAAAAAAAGAGAAAAAGAAAAAGAATGGGTCATGCTTACAGTCACATCCTCCCAGGACTCCCAGCCTCGACCTTTAACTTGTTTGAGGTCCGCCTCAGTGAATTGTCTGCCAGTGGTAAAATACCCTGCATGAATCTTTGCATCAATCTCCACACGGGAGTCTTCGGGAATCATATCTGCCATATTCACTCTGATTTAGTACCCATTCAAAAACAGACGCCGTGGCTGGCTGACGCGGCTTATCGTTAACTTACCGTCTGGGATTGGGACACGTTCATGGATCGGAATCCCTTGTTCGACAATAGCATCATGCTTCATATTCGACATAGAGAGCATGCGGTCAATCTTAGTAATTCCAAGCCAATGCAAAATATCGGGCATGAGCGCTTGAAAACGCATCTAGGTAAGATAAGGACGTCAGTAACCATGAGAGCCAGAAGAAAGATAGGTATGGGATGTGGGCGCTTCATACGTCTTTCGTGCCTGCAATGTTTTCTGTTCGCTGGAAATATTTGTCCGCAGTATCCCCACCTCGCTTGCGTGAGTTATAAACGAGGTATTTTACAACCTCACCCAGAGCACGGCCCTCCTTCCGGAAATAAATCACGACCCCTGAGCCGCCCTTTTGCGCCTCTTTGATGGCTTCTTCGATCCCAAACGTCAGGTAAGGGCGGCAGGTGCAAATATCTGATTGGAACACATCAGAGCCATTACACTCGTCGTGAATCCGGAGAGCAAGAGGGATATTCGGGTCAGAAACCCTCTCGGGTGGGCCAAAGATGTACACGGTCAGACCCCCAATCGGTGGCAGGAAAACCTTCATATCTGGACGAGTGATAAGCTCTGGATAATTTCCGCCCGTGTGTTCGAACAATGCTCGTCTTAGAACCTTCTCCTCCACATTAAATCGGGCAGCAACCCCGGGGAGATACCATACTGGCTCGACAGCAACTTTGGTTACCTTGACATCACCCTGCTGATTTAAAACAATGCTTCCATCCATAGGTAACCTGCCAATTTTGATTGCCTCGCTAATTTCGGAGACTCGCATTGTCGCCCGTGTTACGGCAATTGTCGGACGCACGTCGATCCCTTCCTCCAGATACCTCCCATAATACTTGACAATATCATGCCCAAAAGGATCCATCGACACGATCTTGGTCTTGTCTCCCCATGCAGGTTGCTGTGGGAAGTTGAAAGTTGGCTGTGTGTTCAAAAAGTTTGGCTTAAAGTCTGCGTCCAGCTGACCCGATGCGATGGCCAGGGCCGTGTAGATCGAGTAACTCCCTCCATGCGCCCCGATGGCATTCCGCTTGCTCAACGTTTTTTTATTGCGCGATACTATCACAGGCCCACGTTCCTCGGCGGAAGTGGCGCCCCAGTTTAGCGAAACGGGGTTGGCAACACTTTGGCAGGGATATGTTGTGAGCTGGTCAATAATGTCAGCAAGCCCAGAAGGAAATCAAACAATAGTACGAAGGAGGCTGGGTCGGAACTCACAACGATGCGATTGCTATAATGCTCATTTGTTGAGCCAGAGGTTTCTGTTTTGGACATGTTGAAAGGCAGGTATAATAGCGATTCGGTTGGAGAAAAGATATTGAAAATATAAGTCTATCGTGAGAAATCGGTTCGGTCTCACACTGATGTTCCTCGGCACAAATGTACGAGGACAGGAAACGAAAATAATAATTGAAGACGGATGATTTTCAGGATTGATGGTCGCAACGGTCTCAATATTAAATACTTTGTCGTTCTGAGTCAACCATAGTTTCACTCAGCATGAGGTAAGGAGTCATTCGCGAGAAATCTTGATTGCGATAGCTGATAAGCAGCATCTCAGCAGCTGATGTCCCACCTGATAATCGCTGATAATCCCTTAATCTGACCCTCACTTGGTTTGGGGAACCCCTTGCTGCAATTGGGTGGGCTTTAATTTACAGCCTAGCTCTTTTTGTTACTCAGATTGCATCCGAAATTCCCCATATCCCCAAAACAATAATAAATTTGGAGTGAAATAAGGGATTGAACTGTTCAGATAAGAAGATTCGCACAATCTTATCTTTGTGGTTGGATGTTATCTTGTCTAATCTTATCTCATCTAATCATCCTACCTACAGTATACCCATCGGAAATAATATTATGACCGATGGGAAACCCAAGTTCGTTTGACTTGCTTTTGCCCCATTAATCTTACCTATTCTGGTCTCAAGTGTGGGTTCCAATTGGTAATCTCACTTGTCCCGTATTCCCCACAGCTTTGGCACCTCTTCTAGGTAGATGTACGATTGTTATTCCATGCAACCCCTTTCTTTTTTTAGTCTAACCAAGAGTCACATGAGAAAATATGCCTAACTTGGGATCTTGGCGAGAGAAAATGAAAGAGCAAATTGACTCATTATTTCATCATAGACTGAGAGAAATTATTACTGGTGTTGGTGCTTAGAAGAGGACCTTCCTATGCTCAAACTTGCCATATAATTAATATGCATTCCTTCTTAACTGCAAGGGCATTTGTTTGATTGCCATCGCCCCCAAGTTCTATATATTTTCTTGATGCACATTCCACTTTCTTCTGCTTTGCATCGAATCACATGCGCTGGCAGTAACTGTCTCTCTTTCCCCTTTAATTACGCAAGGTCGGCTAATACAATAATAGAATTTGACAACACTTGACAGACAAAAAGATCTAGTTTTATTCCCCATTAACTTCAATTTTCACATCGAGGTTTACTTAAACAGCGAAGAAATCCTAGCTTTGATTAGCCCCAAGGAAATTTCTCTACCAAGTGACAACAATATTGTTCAACAAATTGTGGGGAGCAGTGGGAAGAAAGAAAATGGAAGAAAACAAAAACTTACGACTCCCCATTATGCGTCCTCCGAATAGCCTCCGCAATAATATGACTAATATCCAAAACTTCAATCTTGGGACACTTTCTAGCGGCCTCAGAGAGTGGAAGCGTATTTGTAACGACAAGTGAGATCAAATGACTTTTTTCAACCACTTCCAATGCAGGACCACTCAAAAAGCCATGCGTGACGATTGCCACTGAGCCCTGTGCGCCGTTCTCCTTGAGAACTTCGGCTGCAAGCGCCAGTGTTCCACACGTATCCGCGATGTCATCGACCAGGACGGCGGTTTTCCCGGCAACGTTGCCGACCAGAACCATCCGGCTGACTTGGTTTGCGACTTTGCGTTCTTTGTGGATGAGGGCGAGGTCCATTCCGAGTTTGTCGGCTAGGGCGGCGGCTCTTTGGGGGGCAAAGTCAATGGCAAGGAATGAATAGGTTAAGGTTGTTTAATTCAAGGCATAGGTATTGTTTTTGTTTTTTCTTTTGTTCCTTCAATTTCTCTCTCTAGGATAGGATGGGGACCAAGTAGCTCCAAATTTGGTTCTCTTACCTTTTAGCTCCCCCTGCGTCGGGTGAGACAATAACACAGTCGCTTGATGTCCACTTAGTTCGGATATATTCGAGCATTGCTGGTTCCGCATACAGCTGTTTTTTTGTGAATTGATTAGAATGATAATCGAGCATGTCGAGGCACAATCAATATATCGAACATACACTAAAATAATCATCCTTTTAGAAAAAGAAGAAAAAAAAGACCAAGTGCCAGGATTGGAAGACGATAAATAAACATCAACCGCGACATATGTCAAAACTTACTTATCCACAGGAATATTAAAGAACCCCTGAATTTGGGACGCATGCAAATCCATTGTCTAAAGACGAATAAGAATAAGCGAGAAGTATTCATCGCTAGGTTAAGGGGGATGTATGTATGTACCTACCATGACGTGATTACACCCCGCAGTCTCAAGAATATTTGCAACTAATTTGGCCGTAATCGGCGCTCGACTTCGGTCCTTCTTATCCTGTCGCGCGTAAGGGAAACAGGGAAGAACGGCCGTGATGCGTTTCGCAGAGGCAATTTTGCACGCATGGATGGTGATCAATAATTCAACGAGTAAGTCGTTCACGGGCTCCGAGGCTGTTTGGATGATGAAAACGTCTCGATCTCGAACGGATTTTTGGACGACAACTACTGTCTCCCCGTTGGAGAAACGGGAGCTGGTCACTCCGTCCCTGGTAACGGGTTGATCGAGCCTTGGTAGATATAATATAAATTGGTAAGCCGGTAAGTAGTAGTAAGGGGGAATTTTTTCTTTTCTTTTTTGGGGGGTTTCTAGTTTTAACTTACCATTTCCCTACTCGTTCTGCAAAGGTGAAGTGACTTGTGCCTGAGAGTTTTATTGTTAATTTTATTTACCTTTTTTTTTTTTTTTGTCCTCCCTGATTTGAATGGAGACTTGCCTGAAAGAATTTGCATGATTTTGGTTTAGCTAGGAAATAATGCTGGATGCCTTACTGACGATAATCTGTACGAAACGCTCCCATTTAATCAAAAATCTCCTCAGTCCTAGGCTTGACTCATAACACTACATATAATGGTATACTCTATATCCTAGTAGCCATAGCATATATGCTCCAGTTATCTCCCAAGGATGAAATCTTGATTAGATCAAAGATAAAACTTGGGCGATAATCTTATCTCTACCCCTTTTTCTGGGGAGAACATTCTGTCTCGCAGATGTGGCGTTTCTGGAGCTGTTCCTCTTCCATGACAAGTCAATCACTATTAACAACCCACATATTTATGAAAATCTCCCTGAATTATTATTGGGTATGTTCTGTTTAGTGATGATTAAGGTTTTGGATGAGGAGGTATATTACTGTTAATGTGCACATTATTGGCTCCCAAATTAGATGGTTATTAATACTAGTAATACAAAGGTAGGTAAGTTCAGTGCTGGGGAGGCATTAGGGAGGGGTGGATAAGCACCCCACAATACTATAACTTACCCAATAAAAGGGGGGGGATGCCAATTATAAGGGGGAAAATGGGGCCTGCTTATCAGCGTGGCATTTACGTTGGGAGATTAGTTATCGGAAACTAGCCTGGGAAGAATGATAAGACTAATAAAGTTCTCTCCCCTCCCACAACCAGACTCAACAAGGGCGATTCCCTGAAATTATTCTTATCTCCTTTACTCCCCTCCTTATCGATATATCAATGAGGACAATATACCTTCTGAAATGCCGAAGGTTTCTGCCTCTTCCCGTCGTGTAAGGTTTACGCCTTTTCCGGCCTGCTCACCGGATTCACTTTCAGGGGGGGATGAAATGGGAGCATCTAATGGCCAGGAGCGCCGCAGATCGGATGTATGTTTAAAACGTCTTGTTTAGAAGTCTAGAGCGTATCGATGTATTTGTTCGTTGTTAGTGGCTAAGCATTGAAATATCAGGATCGCCAAAATGGGCGCACAAGTATTTCCATCAGTCCACGCGACATTCGAAGAAGTAGGAGTGTTGATTCCGACGAGGATGGTAGTACACCAGGATTAGAATCACCCCCGACGGTCACACATCTATTCATCAATAATGAACAGGTTATGTCAAAGGCACAAACCTGGACTAATGTGCTGGATCCGGTATGAAAAAGGCTGTTCACAACTAGGAAGATTTGGAGTAGATGTACTAACTGAGGAACCAAAGGTTTCCCAACGGCTCCTTTGCAGGGTCCCTGGATGTACATTGCCAGAGGTGCAGAGTGCCGTCGATGCAGCGCAAGCCGCTCAAGCCGACTGGTCCCTTCTTGGGTTCCAGACTCGCCGGGAGCATCTACTAAGGCTTGTGGACGTTTTGAGAGAGATGTCCGGAACAATTGTGAGACTTCCTAAAGGTCTAATACTTGCCGTTCATCGCTAACTGACTTCGAAAACAAGGTCACATGCCTTTCTAGAGAGGTCGGTAAGACTTTGGCAGATGCCGATGCGGAGGTATTCAGGGGCTTGGACTGTATATATGCAGCCTGCTCGATTGGACATGAAATGGCCGGGATGTATCTCGGAGCCGATCCAACGTTATTGCAGACCGTTTATGAGCCAGTGGTGAGTAAGCCATCGTAGGAGACGATGATTATGAATGGGTGCCTAATTTCTCCGAATTAGGGCGTGTGTGTATCAATTACTCCATTTAGCTTCCCATTTATGATTCCTCTATGGTCCATCCCATACGCCCTGATTACGGGGAATACGGTGGTGCTAAAACCCTCAGAAAAGACCCCTACAACATCAGGTTTATTGGCAGAAGCGTTTAACAGGACAGGCTTTCCGCCAGGTGTATTTAATATAATTCATGGAGGCTCAGCAGTGTCGCATATGCTTGTCTCCCAGCCGGCCGTCCAAGCTGTGAACTTTGTTGGCTCAGAAGTTGCGGCCAAACAGATTCACGACCTTGCAAGAAGCTTTGGGAAGAGAATCCAGGCTGAATGTGGGGGCAAAAATCATGGAGTGGTTTTAGAAGATGCTAACATGATGCCCACGCTTTTCGCCATAGCTGGGAGTGCGTTTGGAGCTGCTGGTCAGAGGTGCATGGCTCTCACAGTAGCGGTATTTGTGGGAAATACGCGAGACTGGATTCCAAAGCTGGTGGAACTGGCAGAATCTATGGTCGTTGGATGCGGAGGAGATCAAGACTCTAAGATTGGACCACTGATTGACGATGCGGCAAAAAGAAAGGTCATTGGGATAATTAATCGAGCAGCTGAGGAGAGAGCCTCCATTCTCCTTGACGGGCGAGATGTCCAGGTCCCGGCCTACCCCAACGGTAACTTTGTAGGCCCAACCATTTTAAGCGGAGTTGAGACATATATGGAATGCTATCAAAATGAGATATTTGGTCCCGTGCTGATATGCATGGAAGTTGATACCCTGGAAGACGCCATCAGTCTCATAAACGAGAATAAATGTGGGTGCGATAATGGCATGATCGAAGAGGATTTGCTAATGGTTCCTTTAGATGGGAATGGTTGCTCGATTTTTACAACAAGTGGGAAACACGCGACCACATTTCAGCGCCTCGTGAATGTTACCCAAATTGGAGTCAATATTCCGTTAATAGGTACGTTTTGGATAATTGTGCCCTTTTTTTCTTCCTATATTCTTCAGTCGGTTGCTTATTGTGTAGCTCCGTACGGTCCTGCTGTTCGAACAAGCAACAAAAGCTCTTTCCTGGGCGGTATGTGATAAATTCAATTATTTCTGGGAATTGTTTTCTAATGATGCGATTCAAGATCGGCATACACCTGGTAAGACTTATTGGCCTTTTTTCACCAACACTAAAACAGTGTCTTCACGATGGGATCAGTGAATCGATGTTGGGTGTAGGAGGGGAGGGATTCGGGTGAAGACGGATTGGAAAAGAGCTAGGCATCCTTCATCGGTCGGAAACGCCCGATGATTTGTGAGACAAGCAAAGGAGTCTTCCTGATCGGGTCTTCAAGGATCGATGATGATGATGATGATGATGATGCAATCGGGACCGAATCAGATCACGCGTGAGTCATGTGCCGGGCATATCTCAAGAGGGGTAGTGACCACAGCCTCATTCCCTGAATGCTGGCAGCGCAGTTCTTTCATCAAACTTGCTGCATACTGCTGACTGGAAGAGTATCTTGAGAGTAAATCATTCAATAATCATTTTTCCCTTAGAAATAGTCTCATCGTTACATCACTATGCCTAGCCTAGACCAAGCACGTCGATCAAATGCAGAGCTTGGCTCCTCCCGCCAAGACTATGTTGCCGTGTTTGTCGGAGGCACCAGCGGAATTGGGGAGGCGACAGCAAAACAGTTAGTCAAGACTGTGAAGAAGCCAACCGTCTTCTTAGTGGGCCGGAGCGAGGCTTCTGGATCTAGAATTTTAGAAGAATTGAGAGAGTCCAATCCCAACGGCTCATATTCATTCATCCAGTCGGATCTTACGCTTCTTCGGAACGTTGACAAGGCTTGCAATGAGATCTCAAATTTCAAGGAACCGATAGATCTTCTTTTTATGTCCACTGGCCTACTTGCTCTGTCTCGAAAAGGTATACAAGGCTTTCTGCAAGGCTCCAGGGCAAAGTGACTAATACGGAGATGTTATCATAGATACCATTGAAGGTCTCGAGAGCAACCATGTGCTTCGCTATTACGCCCGTATGCGATTCATAACTAACCTCCTACCCTCGCTTTCCGCGTCCGGAAGTGCTCGAGTAGTGAGTGTTCTGGGCGCTGGACAGGAAGGCAAAATTCAAGAAGACAATTTCGATTTGTCCAAGTCTTTCTCACCACTTGGTGCTGCTAAGTATGCATCGACCATGAACTCTCTAGCCATGGAGTATTTAGCTACACAGAACCCGACTATTAGTTTTATCCACGTTTTCCCTGGTGTTGTCCGCACACCGCTGATGTACAATACTTTTGGCGGGTTTATTGGTAAGATCGTTAACACGCTCTCGCGCCCGATATCGATGTCTTCTCAGGAAAGTGGAGAGAGGAACCTCTTCATTTCCACATCGGCTGCATATCCGCCTTTCAAGTCGAGGAATGATAAGGGTAGTCTCGGGGTCCCTCTTGTCAACGGAGCACAGGCCATGATTGCCTCTACTGGAAATATTGGTGGTGGATCATATATCCTTAATTATGATGGGACTAATGCAACGAAACAAAAACTCATGCAAGATTACCGTGAAATTGGGTTTCCGGCAAAAGTTTGGGAGCACACTTTAGAGACATTCTCAAAAGTCCTTTCGCCCTCGGGTTAGTTGGTTATGATGGAAGGCTTTTTTAGCTATCATATTAGGCTCGTGTAACGGCAATATGAAATACTTCACTTATACCAAAAGCTATTTGGGCGGCGCCTGCCAACTAGATGCAATTATGCGCAGGAAGATTTTTATGTTTCTGAGATAACTGAATTTGCAGGATCTAACTGATGGTAAATAACACCTGGCATTTCATCCCGCTTTCGGGGAATCCAAATTGGACTACAAAGAAAAGATAAGACACCAAACAGTCAAGTGCCGAGAAAGGTAGGCGTTGGGTCAGGTTATCAGGGTTCCCCTTTTCTATCCTGGCGGACTGATCGTTAGCAATATCTGGAAATCATTTTGGGGCGTTGAGAAGGGATCGAGGGGCAGAAACCAGGGGTACTTCGAAGGTGGCTTGTTATAACGAAATGAAGCGCCAACACGCCAAACGCAATCTAAGATTAATTTGCTGCAGAGTTGATATTGCACTTTCTGATTATCTGCTTGCTTACCAGGAATGGAAGCCGTTTTCAACGGAAATGACCTCAGCAACCCAATATGGAAACCCCCGTCGGATATCGGTTGTATCTTCCGTCAGCTTCAAGTTCCTTATTCATTCATCTTGCTTGCTGTATTTGGTCCTGGGGTGCATCTGCAATGGTTTATCCTTTCTGCAAAAACGAATCTTGACCCTTGCATTGCAGCACAAACAAAGGATCAGGGAAGCAAAAGAATCAAAATCAATCTGATAGGCGAGCAATGAATGATACTTGACTACCTTTACTTGGGCATTAATCTTTTGTTCTATCCTTTCATTGTTTTTAAATGCCATACAGGAGAGTTATCATCGCATCTACAAACCTAATCTAGTGTCGAGGCGCTTTGGCGTTGAGGCCTCTCCTGATACGCCTTAGATCCTGCAGAGAATTAGTTAAGGACTAGAGACTGCCATAATCGTCAAGGTGCCCGGAAGAAACATTTCCAAGATGTATTAATCGCGCATTTCTTCTCATAGATGACATGGACTAGAGCCAGAAGAATACGGATGCATGAACGAAGAGTAACGGGAGAGGAAATTTCCTTCACACCCTCCGAGCCTCGAGCGCCAATACAAACAGGAGAATGGAGTGCCTGCCTTGTAGAAGGTCATCTTACTCGCGTCAAGTTCCAGCTAGCGGAGATGCATTGGCAGGAGATTGGCAGATTTGACTGTGGACCCGGGGCCAGCTACATCACTCCATAATATGCCCTTCTCCGATACGCCGATGACCTAACCCGGGGTATTAATCTGGAGCGGGGCAGGCCATAGCCTTCCACTAGCAATGGGCCGGTCCATGACCTAGCAGGTATTACACGTCGCATCCATACAGCGGCTAAATTAAATGACGGAGGTGGTTGACTACAATATTCTATTTACCGGGAAAGGGAAAGAAGAACTCTTAGCGAGGTAGAACTTGCTGGCTTTTGGAGGCTTGTGCTACATTGTGGGGGTGTCGTTCTTGTGGGAGAACCTACCATCTATTAATCATAGTGGGAAGGAAGCATACAAGTCGCTCTGAGACCAAAACAATCAGCGGAATTATCATTTTGTGACAAACTCTATCTCTAGGGGGCGCCTTCAAACCTTCAAAGGGAACAGACGGGAGGAGCACTTCGGCCACTATTGTGGGGCATCACCGCTGTGTTGCCTGATTGATTGGAAATTTCCGATTCATTAAGCAACGCCAACCCGGGATTAAAAGCTTGGCCCATAACAAGTGGTCCTTCCTAAACTAGGTTATTTACAGGATACTAGGCACTTCTTCCTCCGGTCATTTCTGGGCTATGTCAAGGCATTGTTTGTGACCCTCAGCTGTACATACAGGCCCAGGATGATCGGGAGCTGATGTGTTTTCATAGTGGCTAGAATAAATGCCGGGCATTGTTCTTCCATCATTAGTTGAGGAAGGCAGCTGTGATTAAGATGTGGTGGTGAAACGGAACAAAGGTACGTGCACTCTTCACCTTGCCATTAGCGCCGCCGGGGTTTAACGCCACTAATTGCGGCCGCGTCACCTGGAAGTTCTGAATATATTACCACACTCGCTGTAATGTTGGTTTAGTGTCGGTGGCGTCGTTGGTGGCGTCCACGGAATAATTGGGAGAAAATGAAAAAAGAGGGGAAATAGTCTCCCAATGGGAAATTGTCCGGATTCTCCCCTCCAGACCATGCATCTCCCCACATCTTATTCTATGAAAATGCGGAGAGCATGTTGCCAACCCCAGGTCGTAAACACCGGAATTTCCCCCCACCGAATGATGGCTTGGTGGACCAGGAGTCCCTAAGAAATTTCCTTTCAGCCTCGCGCCTTGAGGAGATGTTGGAAATGGCTCAAACAGAGAACTCAATCTTGTGAGCCTTCAGATGGGGACACCATGGTATTTCTTTCATAAAATTCCTTGTTTCGGCACATCTATGTCCCCTGGGTATCACAGGGATTTCTTCTATACGAGCAAAGGGAAAACGGTGAACTGTGATCCGTCGCCTGAAACGAAAGCCCGATACATACCCAAACGAGATGAACAAGGAGCTCCTTGAAACTAAAATTATTCACTTTGCCTGATATCTGTTTGAGGCTAACTCGATGCAAGATTGAGGTTCACCTCACATAGCCATTTGTCTTGAAGCCTAACCTGTTTTATCACGGGAGGCAGAGAGCATCTATAGAGATGAGATATCCACAGAAGACTTCATGGTACGGACCGGCGGTCCTTCATGCCGTTGCTGAATCTGGAAATGGAAGAGGAAATCAGAGAGATTGAACACCTCGAGGAAGCCAGATGATGGATATAAAAGGCACGTCCGCAACATCGGTTTCATTGCCTCCCCCAGCATCTACGACAAAACCAGATATCCTTTGAAAAGTCTCTCCTTTTATTTGCCTCAACTACCGCCAAAATGTCCGCAGCTATCTCCTACAGAGTATACAAAAATGCTCTCATCCTGTCTTCTCTTTTCGCAGCAGCCACCCATGGCCAGCAGGTTGGAACTTACACTGCTGAGACCCATCCTTCCATGAGCTGGCAGAAATGCACCTCGAGTGGTTCTTGCAGTACTGTTGCTGGCTCCGTCGTCATGGATGCCAACTGGCGCTGGATTCACCAGGTCGGAAGCACCACCAACTGCTACACTGGCAACACCTGGGATACTTCCATTTGCGATACCGACGAGTCCTGCGCTACTGAGTGTGCAGTTGATGGCGCCGACTATGTATCTACCTATGGTGTTACCGCCAGTGGTAGCCAGCTCCGACTCAACTTTGTTACTGAGAACTCGAACGGCCAAAATGTTGGATCGCGTTTGTATATGATGCAAGATGAGGACAACTATGAGCTTTTCCAGCTGCTCAACCAGGAATTCACCTTTGATGTGGATGTCTCTAACCTTCCCTGTGGTCTGAATGGAGCTTTGTATTTTGTTAGCATGGACCAGGATGGTGGCAAATCCGCATATGCCAACAACGCTGCCGGCGCCAAGTATGGTGTTGGTTACTGTGATTCCCAGTGCCCTCGAGACTTGAAGTTCATCCAAGGCCAGGCAAACATCGAAGGCTGGACACCCTCTTCTAACAACGCCAACACCGGCTTGGGCAACCATGGTTCTTGCTGTGCTGAGTTAGATATCTGGGAATCTAATAGCATTTCTCAGGCTCTTACGCCTCACCCATGTGACACTTACTCTAACACCATCTGCACTGGTGATGCTTGCGGTGGAACCTACAGCAGTGATCGCTATGCAGGCACTTGCGATCCTGATGGCTGTGACTTTAACCCCTATCGTATGGGCAACACCAGCTTCTACGGCCCTGGAAAGACTATTGATACCAACTCACCTTTCACGGTTGTGACCCAATTTATCACCGATGATGGTACCGACAGTGGCACACTCTCTCAAATCAAGCGTTTCTACGTTCAGGATGGTGTTACTTATGCTCAGCCCGAATCTGAGATCAGTGGCATTAGCGGAAATGTGATTGACACCGACTACTGCACTGCAGAGAACACCGTCTTTGATGGCTCGGGTACTTTCGCCCAGCATGGTGGAATGTCAGCCATGGGCGACGCCATGGCTGCTGGTATGGTCTTGGTCATGAGTTTGTGGGATGACTACTATGCCGACATGCTCTGGCTCGACAGCACCTACCCCACTGACTCCACCGCTCTCGGTGCTGCCCGTGGATCTTGCTCCACTGACTCTGGAGTCCCTGCCACCGTTGAAGCCGACAGTCCCGATTCCTATGTTATCTATTCCAACATCAAGGTTGGCCCCATTGGCTCCACTTTCAGCAGCGGCAGCACCTCTGGCGGCAGCAGCTCAAGCTCCACCACCACCACCACCCACTCGGCCACCACCACCACCTCTTCTTCTGGCTCCAGCTCGACCTCTGGTGCCGCACTCTATGGCCAGTGCGGTGGACAGGGCTGGACTGGTCCTACCACTTGCGCTCAGGGCACCTGCACCTACTCGAACGCCTGGTACTCCCAGTGCTTGTAAGTAGGCAGTGGTCTAAAGAGACGGATTGCCAAGGTGTAGGGCATGGAAACGGAAAGATGAAAAAGAAAAAAAAATAAAGGAAAAAGACGATGGGTTCAAAACGATCATTTTCCTGTATTTACTTGTTACTTCTCTTCAGTCAGTTGTTTTCCCTTCTTAGTTGATCCAGAATTTATATATATATCTTTTTCTCAGCACATCCTTTTTCTTGGAGTCTACTGTATCTCTGTTACGTAAGTAGGGTATTAATTTATCTCTCAAATATCCGCAATTGTTGATCGTTATAGGAATCTCACCGGCGAGGTATAAAGGTTTAAGATGTTTGTGTCTTATCAACCCTGAGAAGGAAGCCGAACGCTTGCTCACCTATCAAGTCATTATAAGAATCATACCCACCGACCTAGGTATATCGAGTCTTCACTTCCAACACTTGAACAATTTTCAATTTTAAGGTATTCTAATTCCATGATTGAATATAATTCCCCACCTGCAATACACTATCATGCGACAGCTCCATGTCGTCTGGATATTTAGGTGAACTAGCAGAATCGGTGTGGATTAAAGTACCAGTTTATTTTTATCTATCTTGCTCTACGTTGTGCTACCACCCTTAGGTAGGTTCCATAGAATATTGAGATGATGTTGGGAGCTATCTATGTGAAAGTGAATAAGTTTTACGCATTGGAGTATATTGTGTAGATTTTGCACTTTGTAGGATAGAGGTTTTTTATGTTCATCAGTATGTTTTACTATATACATCTAACCGAACGGAAAGGGGAGGGGGGGGGGGAAGGTAGGTAAAATGAAACCAATAAGAATTGTGGGACTAGCTGGGTTAGATGTTATCTCGTATTGGCACAATTTAGCTGATTATCCCTTGTTTAAGATACTCCGGACATGAGTTGAAGGTGACCATAGTGGATTCACCTTCACTAGTGGTAGCGGAATACGAGGGTAGGCTGGGCATTCATACCCCTTTTGAGAACCACACGCTCAGCTAAACTCCTAAATATTTGCTTTCGGCCCGGCCTTGTCAGAGCAATGGAAGGCAAAACTAGTCTCATCCCAGTTCACTCTGGGCATACCATACATTGCCGCCCCTTTGGAATTGCATTATACTAAAACCACAAACTTTAACCCTCAACCCTAACTAAAAATATCTGGTGTCAAGGCCACCGCCAATATAAATCCTGTCATCACCCTAATTTCAAGGGTCTGATAATACAGAAGCTCAATTAAATCTATTCAAGGAGATTCGAGAGGATAATAACTAGAAATGATTTTTCAAACAGTAGAAGCCACAGCCGTCGTCTTCGGCGTAGAGAATTAAAATTAGTTCGCCCCAGCGCTAATTGGGATACTCGCGTAAAGCCATCACGACCGTACCCATCATGATATCCGGCTGCTTAGTCGCGCCAACAACGTGCAACCGTGGATCAGCATTTGCAGCAAGAGTCTGGAACTCAGCAGCTGTACGCTCTTTGCCATTGAGAATAGACATTACGTTTAAATCAATGGACCTATTCCAGTGTTAACACTACGAGCGTTCTTACTTTCTGTCTCGGAGTCATAGAGATGATACTAACCGGCCGAACTTTTCAACAAGTGAAGCATTATTCGCAGGCTCAGGGAGAATCTGTTCATTAAGAACAATACAATCACCTTGTTTCATCCCTGGAACGATAGCCCGTAAGATCCGTATAGCACAATCATCGGGCCAATCGTGGATAACTGTGCGGAGAAAGAACACAACTCTTTTGTTTGGGATGCCTGCTTGTTGCTCAAACATGTTATGCGGTTGGAAAGCGATCCGGTCATGGAATTCAGAAGGCAAGATTTCCTTCCCACGGCGGCAAACTTTTTCATTGTCCTGTACAATGAAGCGCAATTTTGGGTATCTTTTAGCAAGCTCCATGCTAACATGGCCAAAGGAACCGCCGATCTAGGCAATCGAAGGTTATTTAGTGATCCTGATCCCAATAAAATTTCAACAATTCCGTTGCTTACATCGATGACCACGCCGTCTTCAAGATCTTTCCAGTTATACCCGTCGAACAGAGCGTCAACCTTTGTGCTCTTGAAGGACGTTAAGCAACGCATTGCCTTGGCAAATCGTTCCTCTGCGTCTGGCCTTTGCTCAAGATACTCCCACATACCGCCCTGAAACCCTTGGGCAATGTTAAACCCGACCTGATTTACTTCCTTGCTCGGGCCCCATTTTTGAAGAGCATCTGACATGTGACAACTAGCCGTATACATCTCACCAAAGACAAAGCTTGCGAGAGAGGCTGCCTCGTCATTGGTAGCCATCAAATAGGAGAATCGTGAATGGGATACGTGATCTGGAGACGGCTGGTGGAATATGTTATAGGGTATAAGGACTCCTATCACCCTTTGGACTGTGTCTTGATCCAGTGATACTTTAGCTGCCACGTCCTTGTAGGTGGTACTAGATGCAAGTGGTATCGCTTGTGCAAACCCGAATGTACAAGCAATGCGCATTGCAGAGGCGGCATTATACTATAGCCTGGTCAGGAACTAGCCATTCTAAGGCGTAAAGGGTTCTTCTTACTTGAGACCAGAGCGATAGCAATGGAGCTTCGTCCCTGGACAAAAGGTCCCCTAGCCGTGCCGCCGCATTGCATATATTCATGCGGGCAGCCTCAAATGGCTCCGATTCGATGGAGTGATTTGAAGTAGGTAGAATAGCGCCGTCCATAGGAGAGGAAAGGCTTATATTGTTCTCCTTCATGAGGGCATTAACCACCTCAGAATTGGCTGAGATGATCCTGGATAGCTCTAGTATGTCACTCGTTTGAGCCATTGTTGGATATTGGCCTATTGGATTGGAGCTGGAGAAGTATAGTCTTGAGCAATACCAAACTGAATATGAAGTCACTGTTGGATATTCGCGTGAATATTGGACATGGGAGATAGAAGATAGATGGACATTAAAGACAGTCTATGCAGTGTTAATAAGTAGAACGGTATGGAGAAGGCACTGGGGCTGGAAATCCAGGGTTCTTTCAACACCGCCATTTGTCAAGCCACCAAAGCAAATATTTTTTACCAGCATCTCCCCTAGCACAGCAAATTGAAAACCATCAGCCCCGTTGTTGGCTAGTACTTTGCCACGTCGCGCCAATGCAACTTACTGTGGCCTCGTGATGCTTGGTATTGTCAGCGGGGGATACAGACAGGTAAGATTTAGTAGCGTCTGCACACCCACCTGCGGCGCCAATCGTCCAGCCCACCCTGAATGAAGGTAGTATTGACCCTCCCTAGATTATCCGGCGGTCGCGGTTGGAGCAGGCGTAACTATGCATTGCCACATACCAGACTCTGCATGCCGCCCTTTCAAAGCACTCGATGTAAACCTTGTGGCGTATATTGTAAATGCTCAAGGGAGGGCATGATCATACAATCCAATGACAATGTAAGCCCAGAATTAATGGTTGATATACTTTAGTTTGCTGCTGATCTCTACGGCATGTAAGGCTTGGTGTTGGAGACGAGCTACGTCCAATAATCACATTATACTAATAAATCAAAGTGGGAACCGGCATCGGCTTGATGCACGAGCTAGATGATTTTCACACCCCTTTTAGAATGATTTTCTCTGTTCTTGATACTGCCCACAAAATCCAATAACTGCAGACTCGATTGGCTGGTACGTAATGCCTAAATCGCGCTGGGATTTTGTGTTGTCTACATCAAAAACTGCCTCGAGTTGTTTGCCCCCCGGGTTGCCTCTTGGGACATTTCTAATCCAATCTGCATCTGGAAAATGCTTGTACATTATGTCCACCACTGCTTGGAAGTCTAATGGAGCGGTGGCGATGATATATCTTCCGTGAGCCTCAGGCTTCAGTAAAGCGGCGACATGTGCATCAGCAACCGTAGTGATATCTGTGACCCACGGCATCGTACACGGAGGGATATCACGCTCTTTGCCATCCATGAGTCTGGATATCGCTGAGTTAGAGAAATTCATTGCCTGCGGCGAAGATACGTCTTGCGCATAGATTCCCCAGATCTGACACGGGTTGATAGCAATGAGATCAAAGTGCATGTGATGCCGGTTCATGAACTCCCACGCTGCCTTTTCCGCTAAGGCCTTGGATGCCGTATAGACCGTGGCAAAATCGGTAGATTGCAACGCGTCCTGGTAGGTCAGAGGATTCCAGTCCACTTCCGTGTATGTGTACCCGGGACGGAAAAAGCCTAGTTCGTGAGTCGGATCAACGATCGCAGCAACCGATGATGTTATGATAATCCTCTTTATCGATGGGGTAGCGGCGGCTGCTCTCAAAACTTCCAGGGTCCCCTCAATAGCAGGTTCGAGAAACTCGCGTTTTGGGTCGCTGATCTTGGAATGGAATGGTGAGGCAACGTGAAAGACTGCATCGCAGCCTTGGATAGCCTCCGTGAACGCATTGGTGGCGCAAATATTTGGCGTAATAAAAAGCTGAATCATATCCCTGTACCGCCTTTTCAATAAACTGGCTGATGTCTCCCTTCGTACAGTTGCATGAACTTTAATTCCTAGAGAAATTATTCGATCGATAATGGCTGCTGCAACAAACGAATTTGCCCCCGTTACCAAGACGACATGGTAGGGTGTTGCCATGATTGGGCGGGGGAGGCGTGCTTTGAGCCCGAATCACTGTAGCCACAGAGTAGATTATAATGATAGGTTGGTCAAATAGGAATTTTGTCGGCCAGATCTCGGATCCTATATATGACTGTAAAGGAGGGGCCAGAAGGGTGATATGGCGAGATCCTTGTGAAGAATGTGGCCCGAGCCTGTGGGATTTTGCAAGTAAGGCGCGCGCGAGGTTTATTTATGCCTAATGTAAGGGATGAAGAGAAGATCCAAAACTCAAGCTGAATCTAACCTCCGTGCAAATCACACCTAGTGTGATGACCTGCGTTGCTTACTCTTTCGCACTTGACTAGTCATATTACCTCCTGGGGTGGGGTAGTGTCGGGATGAGAACCGCCAGCGACTCGAGCAGGGGATGGGCGATTTTTTATTGTCCATTTTTTTTTTTTTTTTTTTTTTTTTTCACTATCCAAAGCCAAACTGGGAAACGCATTTATACTCCCCTCGACGAGAAGCGGAGGCCACAACTTCCCGAGTGTTGCCGAATCTAGGACCTCCCTTCCACCGTGAGGTTTAGTATAGAGACGCCTTCGAGAGCAGATATGGCATCAGATGCCTCGAGCATGGCCTTCATTTTCCTTGTCCCATTTTTGTTAATGGGCTATGCATTATACTGCAAATACGTTGCTGCTTCTAGTTATCTTCCTCAGTTCCCTGGCCCCCCTTCCTGGCCAATCGTTGGTAACATCCTCTCAGTCTACCGTAACCAGGTGGAAATTCAGTACCTCAAATGGGCAGCAATATACGGAGATGTTTATAAGGTCAAATTCGGATATATGCCAGCCATCGTCGTTAATTCGGCAGCTGCAGCACAGAAAATATTTGCGGGCGGCGCGTTGTCGTCCCGACCAACATTTTACACATTTCACAAAGTATGTTAAAAGTTCCATCTGTCACTTATGGAGAAGCTGGTCTGGTTAGGCTAACGATTTCGCGGGAAAGATAATTTCTAGCAACTTAGGACCGACAATCGGGGCCTCCGAATATGGGGAGACTATGAAACGTAGCCGCAAAGAAACCGCGGCCGAGTTGAGTAAGCCCGCGGTGAAAGCGAACTTGGATATCATCGATTATGAGACAAGGCAGCTACTTATTGACTTCATGACTCGTGGTAACGGCGGCGAATCCCCATTGGAGATTAGCACGCTTGTCGCGAGGATGTCACTAAGTCTGTCGCTTACCATCTGTTATGGCCGAGAGATGCGACTTGAAGATTCCCTCACCCAAGAAGTCCTCTCCATTGAGGACCAGATAGCCCGCCTTCGGAGTCCGACTGGGAACCTTCAAGATTTCGTCCCGGTGCTCCGTATCTGGCCCTTCAATGGAAGGTGTCGAGAGGCGGCACGTATCCGAGATCTTCGTGATAGGTACGTATCGAAACTCAACGCAGAGGTCGAGGAGAAAATCAAGAGTAAGACGTATCGGAAGTGCCTCTATACCAAAAACCATTTCAGTAATTATCCCCTCCGGCAGGAGGAATTGTCGTCGGTCTTGGTTTCCTTTTTCGCTGGCGGCCTCGCAACAGGCAGTAATACCATCCGATGGTGTTTGACTCTCTTGGCATCGCGACCAGATATTCAAGAAAAGGCATACAGAGAGATTCGTGAGTTATACCCTGATGACGCGGCGGTGCTTGCAGCTGTCATGGATGACGACGAATCAATTCCATATCTCTCCGCTCTGGTGCGGGAGTGTCTTCGGTGAGAAACAATTCCATTGTACGTTTCCTTTGCTGCCAACTCATTAACGGCGACATCGCTAGATACTATACGCCAGGGCGAATGTCGCTTCCTCGGTGGACTGTGAGAGAGACGCAGTATAAAGGGATGGCTATACCAGCCAACGTTATGGTAGTTCTGAACGCGTGGGCATGTAACATGGGTGAGTTCTTAATTGCTATTGCTAATTTGTCCAGAAATGAGACTATCTAACCGGCTTTTAGACTCAACGGTATATGGTGACCCCGCCGTATTTCGACCCGAGAGATGGATGGAAAACCCGAGCCTGCCACTGTTTACATATGGATTGGGCTTTCGAATGTGCGCGGGCTACCAGTTGGCGAACAGAGAACTCTATGTGATTTTGATGAGAGTGGTCTCATTCTTTAAAATTCATGGGCCAGGACATTTAAATGCTGATCCAATCTCTGGATGCAATGATCCTGCCGATATGGTAATGGGTCCCAAAAACTACGAGTTCACCTTCATACCCAGGGACGGGGACAGGCTGAAGAGCATCCTATTCAAAGGGCAAGCCTGACCAACATGCAAACAACCTGTGATGCAATTGTTTGCGCACCCAGGCACCAATCATCACTGTTAATCGAGCTTTAGAAAAAAGAGGGAAAGTTTCGTAAATTGAAGAACAACATCTATCAAGGAAAATGAACAGTCGATGGCCGTAAATTATCGTGTATATTTTGTCATACATGTAGGAGAAATTACCGGAGGCTTTCTATTCTCCACAAGGAATACTACTTGAGGAAGATGGTAAAGGGACTTACCGGCGGCGTACATATTCTCAAGTTTGCGGAGTCCTCCGGTGAAATGGCTTGACGACGTCCTTGACTCATTGCACGACAGACAATTGGTCCCTGAAAACCCCCTGACATTGTATTTCTTTAAAAAGGTTGTCAGCCCCGCTTGAGACGAGAAGCAAGGGGGCTACTCTCGAGGGTATTCCTTCGAAGTGGGTCTGCAGAAAGGCGTACATTGCATGTGAAAAGTATATTTATATCGAATTTCTATACCCTGGTCGGTACATTGCTGACTACCTTGGGAAAGGTTGTGTGGCCACTAACTGGCCCCTTTATTCTACAAAGTGCTGGTTAGATGGCACACCGCTTGTTCACATTCTTGGTTTGGCATTCAACAAATCTATAATGATTCAGTGTCACCAGATCCACCCAATTTTCACATTGCTGTCCCAGTGAGCCACCTGCTCATATTGCACATACTGGAAAGAGACTCTCAACATCGTGATATCGAATGCCCTTTATTCTGCTATTCCTAATTGTCTCACTTCAGCCATTCAAAGCCCCCCCTTTCCTAAGAATACCTACTAGAGAAGTCATGATAACAATGCAATCGCTTTGCCTTGATAATCGAGATGAAGATTTCATGACGCTTGGTAGAGATCTACTTGCGACAATGTCCACCTACATGCAACTTTTGAAAGAGACGAATCTGCCGTGTCCATCGCTGAGGCCTTCAGCACCTCCGACCCCCACCATCACTGATGGGACACTAGTCACAATGAGGGCAGCTGTCATTGAAAAGCTGCGAACTATCTACGCAATGACTATAGATCCTGAAATGAATCTTCTTATCAGCTCACTCCAGGTAGCTCGTTTTATCCCGTACGCTGGCCTAAGCTCAGTTTCATCCTCACTAATGGCCCAATCCCCATCCAGTTTCATTTTTGCTCCTGTCTGAAAGTAGCCATCGATTTGCGTGTTCATGAACATATTCCTCTGGAGGGCGAAGTGTCTATTAATGAGCTTGCAGCTGTGGTTGGGGCTGAAGAAAGACTTCTCAGTACGTACAACCAGGTCAGGTTGCTATCCTTATTTTGCTCACTTCTGTTACTTTACCACACAGCCCGTGTCATGCGCGTCCTCACAAGTAAATTCCTATTCATGGAACCAAAGCCAGGTTATTACGCGCACACTGCGATGTCTTGGGCTATCCAACGGCCCAATATGGTTGAGCTTTTATCCCATAGGTAAAATAGTTACCCACCCTCGGCAAAATTGATGTTTCTGACATTCTACCATTGTTAGACTAGATGATGTGTTCCGCTCCGCGAGCAGGGAAGCCGATGCACTTTCATCCGCGGGTTACCAAGAGCCAACCCTCGAAACACGGTCTGGCTTTCATCTCGCATTCAACACAGACAAGACATTCTGGGACTATACCAACAATATCGATCCTTGCCGTGGCAAGCGATTTGCGAATGCCATGTCTGCAGTTAGCATTAACTCCCTCTCTGTCATTCCTGAGATGTACCCATTCGACCAGCTAGCAGCGGATGGTGGAATAATCGTTGATATAGGCGGCGGCCTAGGCCAAGTCGCAAAGCAAATCATCGCCGCTTTTCCACACTGTGGGCTTAAATGCTTTGTGCAGGATGCCATTGCTACACACTCTCCGGTAGATTCAGATCCTGCGATTGAATTGCAGCAACATGATTTCTTTCAGGCACAGCCCATCAAAGGTAGAATCCACCTTGACATACTCGCAATAATTTTTTTTTTCTTTTATAACGCTAACCTGATACTTACATATAGGGGCGGCTGTATATTTTTTCCGCCACATTTTTCACGATTGGCCTGATACTGCCTGTGTCGAGATTCTAAAGCAGACTAGGCGAGCCATGGATGAGCGACGAAGCCGCATTATAATTTGTGACCAAGTTATGGCGGATGTCTTCCCATCCATCCCATCCATTCTTTATGATATTGATATGATGACATTATTTGGTGGCAAGGAAAGAACGCTGAAAGAGTGGGTAACAATCTTAAATGCTGTGGATGAAAGACTCTATATTAGTCAAGTCGTCACCACCCCGAAGGCTCCAACAACTCTGATGGAGGTGCGGTTAAGATAGTTGGCCTAAATAGCTTTTTTTTTCTTTTATAGCCCAAAGGGAGACTAGATTTCCGAATAGATTATACTATTACCTACTTCTCTTAGGAATTGTTCCACACCATTCGCATCTTGTGCCACGATATTTCAGAAAACTTTTAGATAAGGCTATAAAAAACAATGGTTTGCGACAGTAAGTGGAGGATGTAAACCTTTAGCCAGTGTGCAGTGGATTTTGAGCCTAGTGAAGGTCTATCAGTATGCTAAAACGTGGAGGGTGTTTTACGTGTAGCGCTGACTTTCAGAATGACAAAATATGTTGAGATTGTAAAAAACATATCTACTCTATATCTACGGATTACGAAGCTAATTTTTATAGTGAATCAGTGAATGATAGATAATTTAATTCCCAATATTTGACTATGTAGATTTAAAACTTCTCATTTGCAAAACATCCTCGGTTGCCTGAACTATTTTGTTAAATGCATTTCGGACATGCTTCTCGTTCATACTCTCGTTAGCTGTCACTACTCGTATAACGTAGAGGCCAGAAAGCATTGTAGAAGTTATGAAAATTTCACCGCGCGCATTCAAAAGCGCATGGACCTTTTTCGTGATACTGTTCGATATGTCACACTGTTTATCACCATGTCCAATGCCGGTGGAGGCCATAGCCCCCTTGGGATGCTTGACATTGAAAACGGTTAAGGCAAACGCAGGTGTAGTAGGAATCTCGAATAGATCCGGTCTACTGCCTATCAATTCTGCGAAAAGGTGTCCCAAAGCGATGCCTTTACGCACATGCGCCTTCATCCCATTCAGGCCGTATGAACGTATGACGAACCAGATCTTCAACGCGCGGAAACGACGTCCGAGCGAGATAGACCAATTGCGGTAGTCTATCACAGAGCCCATATCCGAATAAGAATTGTGCAGAAATGAGGGGTTAATTTCCAAAGCATTCGTGAGATCATGGCGATTTCGAACAAAGAGACAGCTCGCGTCAAAACTCACTAGGAGCCACTTATGCATGTTGAAGTTAAAGCTGTCGACTCCATTCGCAAACCCTTTGGACACGTGTTGCATTTCTTCCACGATGAGAGCTGCGCCTGCGTAGGCTGCGTCGATATGCACCCAGATCTGCTGCCATAAGGGCTTTTCGTTGAGGATAGCCTTTATCTCGGTGAATCGATCCACCGCACAGGAGCTTGTGGACCCAAGGGTTAACGTTATATAATAAGGAATCAGGCCGTCGTCTTCACAATGCCGCAAAATATCTGCTAGGCCGGAGCCCGTCATCTCCATGTTGGTATCAAGGGAAGTGGCAATTTCACGGTAACGGGTCCCTGCAATCAATGCCCCTTTGGCGGTGGCGCTGTGTGCCTGGTCACTTCCCAGAGCAACTAGCCTGGATCGCAACTCCATAATTCGGTCTTCATATCCAGGACTATCGGCTGTCAACCCTTCACTAAGGGCTCTGTTACGCACGCATCTTTCACGTGCAACGACCATCATAATCGCTATAGCGTCGCTGGCACTATTTTGAATCACTCCCCCGCCGCCATTCTCAGAGGAACTTAGAAAAACCCCTGGAAGTCCCAGTGCGTTTGCTACCCAATCCATCATGATTGTTTCGAGCTCAGTACAAGCCGGCGAGCAGAGCCAATTGAAGCCTGGGGCGGTAAAGGCTGCCGAGTACATCTCACCGAGGATGCTAGGATACGTGAGGCTTGCAGGAAAGTAGGCCATGAAATTTGGTGATTGCCATTGTGTTAGCCCAGGTTTGATTTTCGAGTCAATATCTGACTGTATAATAGACCAGTCTTCCCCTTGGAGTGGCGGATGCTCTGGTATTAGCGATCGCAGATACCCGGGTTCAACAGGTGAAAGAACAGGCATAGAGTCAATGTTGTCGAAATGATTGGTGACTAAGGACACTCGGTCAGAAATGTGCCTTCTTTATACAAGTCATGGTAACTAATCTCGAGCCGAATGTCTGATGTTAAGAAATATAACTCACTATCTTTGATCGCAGCGTTCGCAGCATCCTTGAATTGCGTTTGGTCCATATTTTGTCGCACCTTTTTCTGAAGCGCAACGTAGCTGAATAAACTGACTGAACGTAAATAAACTAACAGCCCTGAGAAGCAAATTAGTTGGTTGCCTTGGCTGAATGCAAATAGACTAACAGTGGGTTTATTGCTCGAGGTAGGGATAACCCGAAATCAGCTCTACATCATATTCCCTTTGTGTTTTGGTATATCAAGGACAGGCTACTTGCCCTATTGCTACCTGTCTCCTAGATCTCCCATCAAGGTTTAACTAGTGCAACTCTGCTGCAGCAAGAGTCTCAGGTTTGCCACCGAAGCGGTGAGCAAATAATTACAGGTATGTTCAACTCCCCAATGCTGGGGGCCCTAGATAATGTTACTATATCTATTTTGTTCGTGATAAGCTTTAACTATTATGTTGAGTCTTACTATGCTCCTAGGACATGCGTTAGGATGGTGATGTTTTCTGCAACAGCGCTTTGTATCTTATATTCTGAGTTTCTGGCTGGCTGAATCCCTGATGCAGGCCCTCTTGACTTTAAAAGCAGATAAATTTTATCCGGCCACACCTCCTTGCTCACCCTTTTGCGGGATCTTTAAATGCTGAGAGCCCCAGGCCTCCAAGCACCTTGTTAAGTTGGTCACATGAGCCTACAGCCAGCCACTATCCTTCCTTTTTTTTTTTTTTTGATTCTCTATTGTTAGATAGAAAGCGAGGTATATCTGTCACAACAACACGAGGGCGGGGGCGAAGCGAAGGGGGGGAAAGGCAGAAGGAATAGAATTAACCAGTCGTCAATTCTAGCCGTCGGTTATGATTGTCGTATTGATTCTGATTATCAATTCCATTTCGCCCACCCCCCTGGTTCCTGGTTATATATGGGGGTAGATTATCAGAGATTTCTCCACAAAAAGGGTAATGGCATTAGCCTGGCTAGTGGACCTCCCTTTTTTCAAAACTCCTGCCACACTACATAAAAAAAGAAATTGAGGTCTGTTGGGACCTAAATTGGTGGCCACAGAAGCCAAAAAGCAAGGATTTTTTACCAATAATATGTCCTACTATTTTTTTTTATGATGTTTAGATGAAGCAATCCCTGATCCGATTGACTTGGGATTTGTAGCTAGCTCGGCGATAATTTATCGGATATATAATCAGTTTCTACTCTGTATATTACTAAACCACCTATTCAAGACTAGAAGGTTTTAAAAAAATTAGGTAACTCCACTAAGGTATATAATAAAGTTATTTAATTGGGTTGCTAAAAACCCTATATAAGCTATAACCGTTGAACTTTATATTATATAGGTCGTTTATATCAGACTCAATTCAGTAATTCTACTTCTTGGGTGCCTTTTTTTTTTTTTTTTGAGAAAATTCAGTCCCGATTTAGAAACACTAATACTATTAACAAATACACTTATTGCAATAGAGATCTGGGTAAAAAGTAGGGTAGACTTGAAGTACATAGATATAGGTTAACTAAGTTTTGGTACTCCTAGTGTACCCCTGAATCATGTAGGATGGTGGTCAATTATTGCTCTGCATATCATAGAAACTCTCCAAGACCACCTTTTTGACAAACTAGGAATGATAACGTGAGGCAAAGTTGCCGAAAGTAACAGGCCGAATGCTACATCTCTACTGGATAAGGCTGCGCTAAAATCTATAGCTCCAAGATATTAGTGATTTGTATGGAGTTGCAAATGTTTATAGATTACGTCATAGCGCCGGAGACTGGACTTTTGAACAGGAGTTTCCACGCGACAGAACTCTGGATGCGCAGGAAAGGGAAGGAATTCGGAATTTGGTCAATGATAACGAGAGAGAAAGATATGAAGAAAAAGCAAACAACACTTCGATCCTACCTTATTATCCTGTTTAGGAATTATCTAATCAAAGGATCCGTGGGATGGAACCATCGTGGTAGGCGACGTGGTCGACGTCGACCTCACCCACGCGCCCGGAACGAACACGAATTAAACCACAAAGATGCATGATGGCGTCATAGCTTCCCACCACATCTTATATCTGACTAACCCCAAATGGTTAAAGATGGGTACGCCACGCAACAAAAGTACCACTGGCGAAATTCATCAATATGTGTTCCGATAGATGGTTATGGATGGATTGATTCATGGCGCTCAGAAATCTGAGTGACCGGTTTGTTAGGGTAGCCAAAGGAGACCACCACTGTTTAGATAGAGTCGTCGATATCATGCAAACGCAGTTCATTCGGATTCATCTCGTAATGGCCACTTGTTCGAGTGTGCCCATAAGAAAAGACACTCCGCGTGTATAGAGGGGAGAGGGGTTGCAGTTCCATCCCCGAGCTTGGGATCGCGCACAGCCATATGTTGACTGACTATGGGCCAATCTAGGAGTGTGATGACTGACGAGATTTCACCTTCGCAGACATGCTAAAGTCGTCAAGCCGGAAAGTTGGGTCTGTAGAGTATCGCTCCCACGCATGTTCTCTTCACCAATAAGCATATCTTACACACCGTTGGCTGTCCCTGTGGACTAACATTATCAATAGAGGAAATCAGCAGCTTGAGAGACCAGGACATTCTGCATGTGAGCTTTCTCCGCAAAGGAGGGATCCGGGTTGAAAACATTCTTCTAGTTGGAAACCAACTTGGGAGAGGATTTAGGAGAATCCCTCCAGAAAATCTTAGAAATTGATGGAAGCCTAGTAGTTGGAGACAAGAGGATTCACAGGGGAGCGTCACAGACTTGTTTCATCGAACCTTATATTTTTAATTTCAGTGGGAGAGTGTCACCGTGAGGCTGTTCCTGCGTAAAGTTCTCTCCGTGGTTGGCTTTGTGGGAGTGTATCCACAGGGCTGCCGAGGGTGGATCAGGTACTATCAGGGCATCCAAAGGGCCTCTTGCGGAGAGAATGCAACATGAAGCCACGATTCAACTCTGCCTAGGAGAGATAATAAATTTGGACGCTCTAGACCCTGGGGGCTGACGTTCGGGCGGAGGGAAGTTCGCGATCGGGGCTCGTGGGTGGATGTAACTGAAGACGAAAATATAGAGCAGCTCAATGCCAGGATGGGCGCTCTTCTTCCATAGCACAAACTAGTCGTCGATCTTAGCCCAAGTTGATCTTAATCGAGGGTGGAGGATGGGATCGATGGTGGATGATTGGAAAGACGGTCGGGGCTGAGAGGGAAACTTTTAGCAATCAAGCTTCAGCAATAGTCATGAGGGCGGAAGTAAAGTAGTTTCCAATAACACGACAATTTCCGAGGCTATCCCTTGTGAAGAGAGGATCTCGTATAGGTAGCTCTCGTAATAGTCGATCGCAAAGAATAAGTGGAGCAATAAACTTAGACTTTGGCCAAGCGCTGCGTGTATGTGACGTGACCCCAGACCTCCAGAAAGGGAAGATTCCCTAAGAAGAAAAAGAAGCCTAAGGTACCTACTAATCACTAACGATGGGCCAATGGAGGAAATGCGGGGTTTCGCGTGGTTCCGGCCGGGGCGAAAATTAAGACCAGATCAAAAGGAACAACAAATAATTAACCACCGCAACTCAACTCAACTCCACCTACTTCACCTCTCGAATCCCCCCTCTTCACAACCCCTAGTCATGGACACCTCAAAAGAAAAAACCCCCATGACTCCAGCTACCACTACGTCAACGACGACAACGACGACGACAGCGACAGCAGCGACTCCTCTTTCACCTCCCGTGATGGAAGGGACTCAGAAAAAACGACGACGTACCGAGGCTCAGTTGGCTCGCAAACGACAGGCTGACCGGATCAACCACAAGGCGAAGCGCGAACAACAGAAACGACAGATGGAGAACCTAGAGACGCAGGTTACTAATCTCCAGCAGGCGGTGCAAATGCTCACCGACCAGGTGCGAATTCTCAACGAGCGACTCAGTGACACGACACGATTCTCAAGTGCCGAACGGATTGACACGCCGAACTCTGGGGTCGGGATGACTTCCCCTCCCAACCTACCCCGACCATCGTGCCAGGGCCATGACATGCTCCTCTTCTCGGCTCAGAAATTGCCAGGGATGATTTCTGGCCCCGAACTGGCGACCCCGGACAACCACTTCCCAGTCGATTGCCGGTGTGGAGTCGATCACCAGTCATACTCGGAGTGTCTCGAATACTCCACCTTTCTTATTCTCCTCAAAACTCACCAAGGTCTCAACAAGAGCATCACTAATAGTACTCGACTCCCGCGGACCCCATCGCTGGTGCACGTCTTTCGTCCGACTTCTACCGATAACCCTGTCATTCAGATTCTTGGCTTAGTCTTTAGCCAAGTCCGCCCCGCAAATGTCCGCACATTGTTTGCCTGTTATCTGGTTATGTACCGCTTCTTGAGGGTAAGCATTTCTTACTCCATGATTCACTGTGACCTCACATATGAAATACTGCTGAGTAAATAAACTAAAATAATTTACTGACACACGCAGTGGCGTCTCTGTCCGGACGAAGACACCCAGCGCGACGTTCCCAACTGGCTGTACCCAACTGAAATCCAGAGAACAGTCCCTCATCCGGTCTGTATCGACTTTCTCCCTTGGCCTGGTCTTCGCGATCGCATGATTAAGCACCAGCACACAGATCCACGACACTCTGTCATGCTGTATATGCGATCGATCCGATTCAGTTGGCCCGAGGACGAAGAGTTTGTCTTCACATCCCCACAGGGGGAGCTCATGCCTACCGCAAACTTCGAGAAAGAGACTTATAACTATCTCAATTGGCAAATATCGCGTGAATGGGTCTCAACCTTTCCCCGTCTTGGGAAATTGGTTAATGTGGAAGACGTCAATGCGGGTGTTGACTCGATCCCGAACCCACTGGCGGAGGATATCCTGAGTTCGCTCCCTGCGTTGTAACTTTTTATTTTCTTTTCTTGTTTTCCTTGCCATCAACTTTAGCCTATATATCAGTCCTTTTCTTGCATTTATCTAGGGATATACATATCTATATTAACATAAACTTGCCTACAGACAAGGCTCTTACTCAACAGGAACTCTAACTCCTACCCGCTTGGAAATCTCTCTCTCTCTTTTTTTTTTTAATACTTGATGAGGCATATAAGTTTTATATATCTTTTAAACATTCATTCTCTACCCGATTTGTATATCCAATGCTACTCTAATCTCTCACCGATATGTTTTTCTTCCCCTAATATCTGTTCCTTCAGTCAAAGCTAAATGAACAAAAAAAAAAAAGAAATCACACAAACTAAGTAATACAACTATCAAGCCCCATTCCCTGCTTACGCACAAACATTTGCTGCTTCACTAGGGTTGACCATGCCCTCATTGATGTAGGTCATGTAATTCCAATAGTCAGCCTGGGTACCCTCCCCATCCACGGTAGCATTACCAAAGAACTTGGCCGTCCAGTAGGCGCTTCCCTGGGTATATTTGGCAAAGGAATAAAGACCCGTGTTCAAAGCCAACTCGCGACCAGCAAAGGTATTATCCAATTCCGCCTGGATGGACCATTCCCCAATAAAAACGGGGAATTTACCATCACCGGCACTCGCTTCGGCATCGGAGCAGATAAAGTCAACGATATTGGCACTAGATGCCCCCCGACCGGCGAAATAGTAATTATGAACATCGAACACGACATTGGCGTCCGCAGGCAGCAATGAAGACCAGTAAGACTCTCCGAGGAAGGATCCCTGGACCATAACGGGAATATTAGGGTTCACGGCCTCAACCTTCTCAATCACCGCAAGGATATACTTGAGCACCCAGGAAGCACCGTCAGCAGACAATGCAAACGGGGTTCCGAAAAAAGCCATGTTTTCGTTGTCGACGGGCTCGTTGATCGGCTCGATAGTGTACGATTCCGGACTAGACGATGACTGCACGTAGTCAATCACGGCGTCAATCGCCTGCAGGGAGTACTCAAGGGCAGTCTCGTTATGGAACCATCCGAAGTGTCCCTCCGCCTCACCAAAGGCCATGCCATTGACGCCCCCGGGGAGTGAATGCACGTCGATGATCACATGCATGCCGTATTTGGTGATCGCGTACGTGGCGATATTGCGGAGGAACGACACCTGGTTGCCCGCGTAAAGCTGTGATCCCGGCACCTTGACCCATGCGGCGTAGGTGGTCGGAATGCGGATCGTGTTGATGCCTGCCTTGTAAAGGATGTCGATGTCACTAGGTGTGATCCAGGTCGCGTAACGACGCTCCAGGACAGCGCTGCAGAGACTGCCTTGGTGGGCACAGAGACCCCATTCGTCGGGGGTACCGCCGGAGTATTTAGCCCACCAGGTAGTGTCGATGGTGGACTCTTGCACGAGCCAGCCGCCAAGGTTGATTCCGCTCGCTTCATAGGTGCTCCAGTTGAGGTATTGGCTCGCTGTGCTCAGCCCGACTAGGGGCAGGAGTGCAGATGCTTTGAATAACATTCTGCTGTAGTTGTTGTTTTTTTTTTTTCTTTTTGAGGATAGGTATTGAGGAAGGAATAGAGAAACAAAGAGTGTTTAGCTTTTATTCTCCGATTTCTGCTGAATCTTGCTATTTTTTGTGGTTGAGGAAGGCGTCTTGAAGGGGTTTTTAAGCTGAAGATGCGAGATTCGAAAGGGGAGAAGAGGTGGAGATGACATCTCCATCTCCATCTCCATCTCCATCCCCATCTCTCCTCTGTGGGCGTCGATCACTTCCTCGGTGTTTTGCTAAAACTCAATCCGAGAAAAAAAAATGAATTCGTAATATTCATTATGCGCCGCCCAAAATTTCGTCAGATGCGCCATTTTGTGAAGAATCCGGGGCGCATAGACTCTCCGCTGGGGGTGAGATAGGTTCTGGGGTAAACAGGGGTTCCCCGCAGCATTGAATCTTTTCCAAATAGGGAATTCTGATACTTCCAAGAGATTAATTGTGGGTTAGTACCTAGCTAGGGAGTATACCGATTCCCTCTTGGTGTGAATGGGGCTTCCTTGGTAGATTCAGGTTTTCGTCCACATGCCGATGCAATTGAAGGCCCCGCGTAGGTGCCAAGTATAAGGGAGTTTAGAGGCAATTCGAGTATGGAAGCAATAGAATTTTACATTATACTCCTCCATTGGTGTCAAGCTAGAGATTAATTTCTAGAAAAGGTCGGGATTTCTGAGTTTCAAACTTAAACGTGCATGTATGTACCCACTCTGGGGACTCCACTTCTACGCATTGTATCCAGGGTCAACACACGACACATAGCAGAGTACGTAGGCCGAGACGTTTAGCTGGACATGTCGCTTTCCCTAATGAGACTACTGGGAAGGCTCCCCATATCAGGTCGGGCCCATTCAGGATACTCCAGCTCTTACTCCCCCACATCCCGATCTTAATAATTACTCTGTGGTTTTCGCCGTCCTTTGAGCTTTAGGTTCTAAACGCAATGGGGGACGATCACCCGTGTTATAATTTAAGAATATCGATGTTTCGGTGAAAGCTTCCCCGAGATACTAATTGTGTGTGTTTCCCTTTCCTTCCTGGCTCGCTTTTTGATAATGACCCACATAGCATTTAGACTTTGCCTATGCTCCGTGTGAAATATGCCAAACTAAGAAACCAACGCCCTTCAAACCCTAATATTTTTTAATTCGTTTCATAAGACCAATAAGAAATAATGGAAGAGAAAAAAGGGGTCCCGTCAACTAAAACCTTGCCTCTAGTATGCCGAACTTTTCCGGGGATAACTTGCCCCCACCCCCACCTCCTCATTCTCGGAGAAAAACCAAGACCGAAATATATCGATTTCAAGCTCGTAAGTGATGGTAATTGCCCATTAATCTTTTACGCAAAGCCCCTTGGAATGATTTTTTCGAATGATTCCCGCATTCTTCTATCCCGATAATGGGCCGAGGAAGCGAATTCCTGATGGTGAGCGTATGCGCCAAAGAACCTCGATTCACAAGCCAACCAACATCCAAAGCAGGACATACATCCATTTTGATACCACGACGTAGTCGGTGGGAGATGGCGAACAGTCTTGAGAATGCTATCACGCCCCAGTGTACAACGCTCAGTTAACCCACCACTCCGGATACCAGTGGCTCCATGCTCACCAGCAGCTTTACAAAAAAAAATGCATTCGGATTGGATTGTGATGCAATTATTTACATCCTAATGAATGATTCCTACTTGAAAGACAAATACAACCACAGGCAAATACTTGTCTAAATATCAACCCGTAACCCTCCCCCTACAACTCAATTAACTTAGCTTCAGCTACTCGCTGACTTCTCCCTCCCATCGCCCCGGTCACAATAAGCGGCCTGCACCTGAATCTCCACCAACGCCTCAGGGGGGAACAACGCATTCACACAAATTGCTGCCCACGCCGGTTTATTCTTCCCAAAGTACCTAGTCGCAATTGCTGCAATCTGCAATTGTTCTTCACGCGTCAGGACCCCAACATGGAACGAAGTCATATTGAAGACTCCTTCCCACAACTCTCGTGGATCTTTGATACGTGGTGAAGCGACCTGAAGCGACCGTTCAATATTCCGCATCGACTTTTCGAATTGCTCCGCATGAGTACCCCACTGGAAATCGTGGTTGTCTGCGATTTGGCCCGATGTAGCGACGATACGTGCATCGGCAGGGAAGGATACCGCAGCGGAGATGTTGAAGATGTTTCCCAGCTGTTCATAGCCTGGATAATCGTATCCTTCGACGGTGGGCATGTTGTGTGACAGTTTGTTATATAGTGGAGCGGAGGTGGGGCTTTGGCCTTTCGTTTTGAATGATAAGTTTATCTTGTGATATATAGGTATATATATACATGTGCGTCCTATTTTGCTCAAATGGGATCCAATTGTGTATGCACTTAAGATACGACGATGATGACGACTCCCAGTCCCATTGACCGCGATACCGATAATGATGCATCCTAGAGACTCGCTTCAACCTACTCAACGTGGCATAAAACCCAGCGATAGAGACCAGTAATGGTGGCGGGTCTTGGTGAAGCCGCGCGCTTTGCCGAATTGGGGTAATATCTCAGCAACCTGCTGTTTAGGTGTGTAGGTATGCACTGTTGATCCTACATGGCTGTCGGCTAAATCGAGACCAACCAGTCTAACTTTGGGGTTAAATCACTCTAAAGGTGATTTCTTTGCTTGAAGAGGTCAAGATAAGATGGGTTCATTGGGCTGGTTATTATTGTTGCCTTTGTGTGACTTGCGCGGTCGGATCAGGGGAGGATCTGGGTAATTTTCAAATAGGTTGGGTTCAAATGTGCAAATTACATTGAAAAAGTTTCGCGGTTTCCAATCTAGTTAGTATACATATCGAAGTGGAGTCGTTGCGGCCAATTAAGTATCTGATTTAGGATCACAGTGAAGCTCGAGTTCCAGGTACAGTACAATTGCAAAATACTATGTTGAAAAACAATAATAGTTGTATTTTGCAAGTCACACGCATACTGAAGAAAGGGCTATCTATATATTTCTCAATCTAGGGGCTGTGGCGCGTCTCTGACCTTATCACCATACTCCAGGTCTTAACCCAATCTGCTACCGATTATCTGGCATGCTTAAGCATACTTCTTGGCGCTCTTCATTCAAGTATTTTACTCCCATACTTTGCGAGGATAGTCCAGATTGAGCAAGAATACAAAATATCATGACGATCTATTGAACCCATCTAGAAGAGTCTATAAGTGCTGTATTAACCATGAAGACCGACACACAGACCGGGGACCAAGAAACCCTCCCCACAACGTTCTCCCTATTATCGACCCTGGCATTAGGGTTCAGCATCACGAACTCATGGCTTGGATACTCGGCCACCTTCATCACTCCCCTCGTGATGGGAGGAAGCCCCGCTGTTTTCTTCGGACTCATTGCCTCCTCTGTTGTCTGTTGTTTCATTAGTAAGGCGCTGGATAGAGCAATCCTAGGAACAAAAGAAAATATCTAATATTGCATTGTTCTCAATATAGCTGCGGGGCTCGCAGAATTAGCGTCAGCGTTTCCTTCGAGTGGGGGCCAGTACCATTTCGCCTATATGGTAGCTTCACCCAGGTATCGCGCACTCGTTGGCTTTGTCATGGGCTGGTTGAGCGTTGTTGCGTGGTGTTTAACTAGCTCTTCCACTGCTATTGTTTGTGGTGAGATCCCTGAATCGACCTTCATGGGTGAAAAGACAGAAAGAAAGAGAGCCTCTTAATTAAGCTATTGTCTGCACCCCAAACGATTGGTAGTATCGCCAGTATCTATCATCCGGAGTTTGAGATGACGGCGTGGCCAATCTGGCTAGTATACTGTCTCATCCTCATCATTGTCACTGCGATAGTTTGTCTAGGACATAAAGCAATCCCCAAGGGGGAGATCATTCTCTTTGTTTGCAGTCTTCTCGGTTTCTTGATTAGTTTTATCGCTGTGCTCGCTACACAAGAGCATAAACAGCCTGCCTCAGTCATCTTTACTCAGTTTGAAAATAACACTGGATGGAGCGATGGCATTGCTTTCCTGATTGCGGCTGGAAACAGCATGTATGCATACCTGGCTATTGATAGAGCGTCACATATTGCAGAAGTATTTTCCCGCACCTTTTTTTTTTTTTTTTTTTCTTTCTCTCTCCCCGTTTCCAAGTTCCAATCCAGTGAATAAAAACCTGACACACACGGATGGATGGAAATGCAGGAACTCCCCAGGCCCAATCGAGACGTTCCCCACGCCATGGGAATGACCATGCTAATCGGAATGCTCACCGTAATCCCCTGGACATTGGCATTCCTCTTCTCCACCACCGACCTGTCCAGCGTGACCTCATCTGTGATCCCCATTTACGTCGTCTACCTTCAAGCCACGAGCAACCGCACCGCCGCCACCATCTTCACTGTCTGGATTCTCTTCCTGTACGCAGGCGCCCTCGTCTCTTGCATTGTCACAACGGGCCGTCTCACCTTCGCCTTCGCCCGTGATGGCGGACTCCTATTTTTGACTTTCTTCGCGCAGATCCATCCCCGCCAAAAAGTCCCTGTTTACGCTACCCTGGGTTGCGTGGCTGTCATCATCCTATACGGACTCGTCTACATTGGTTCTACCACCGCATTCAACAGCTTCATCGCCATGTCTATCCTATCACTGAATGTGACATATGTCGCACCACAGGCTATCCTGCTTGTGCGTGGTCGCGGCAGTGAACAGGGTGTCCTTCCACCGCGTCCCGTCGACCTTGGACTTTGGTTTGGACCGTTCTGTAATGCATTTTTTGTCCTGTGGGTATTGCTTATGACGGTTATCTTTTGCTTTCTGTATTTCACCCCTACTACGGCGAAGGACATGAATTATGTTAGTGTGGTTGTGGCGGGCGTTGTTATATTTATCGGGGCTGCTTGGGTAGGCGGGAAGAGAAAGTCATTTGTTGGAACGGTATGTACATGTTCTTCCCCTCTTTTACATTTTTTTTTTTTTTTTTTTTTCGCTTAGGAATAGCTTGGGCTAATATCAAGGACTATGATGATATGTTAAGGTTGTTCATCTGCATGGGATGGAGGTGTCCGACCAGTCTGGGGTTTTGAAAGAATCGGCAAAAACGCCCGCTACTTGAATACCTAACCGGGAGGAGCGGGAGGAGGAGGAAGATGAAGATGTTGCGACAAGCTAGCAATCAGGGAGATTCCCTGGGGAATATCCTAAGGAGTGCAATATAGTGAATGTATTGCATGATGGCCATCAATCTAACCCGTTTACATTTCTTACTATTCTATTTCATCCAAGACAAGGCCCTTACGGATCCATTTGGTTCTGCCTGCCTATGAGCCTTATAACTAGTTAAGTAATTAAATTAATACTGCTCGGGTAAAAAAAAAAAAATAGCTCTAAAACTGTAGAAAGAAATTTTGAATTTAGAAGACTAGAAAATACAAAAGATAATGCCCACCATTGCTTTATACTTTAAAGTATACTATGTAGTTTACCTACTAACCAAAAAAAAAAAAAAAAAACCATTACAACCCTAATCAAGCAACGCCCATAGTCGCATTTATTACAATCCAGGTCTTAGTGCCAACCAGAGTGTAGCCTTGCTGTCATTATATACATCCGGCTTAGAATTGGGACAAACTACTACTGATGAAAAGAGAAATCAGAGGGATTTCCACGTTCACTATTTTTTCGTTATACTATTTAAGACCTTATGTTTTAGCCCCTCCGCGAACTCTGTCGAAATATCTTCAGGAGGCAGGGATGAAAAAAAAAAAAAAAGCTTAGGCACAAAACAAGTTTCACGGACCCACAAAGAGACAGACTGTAACAACTTCAACTGGCCATTGCATGCGACGTGAATTAATGAGCTGGTCACTAGCCAGATTATGACGTCCACGAAGTTTTTGGTATCCAATTAGTTTTCTATGATGGTATGGTTGTACCCGATCATGCCAAGACCAGCGTTTGGAACTGCTGCCACAAGCAAGTCTTGACATCAGCACCTACAAGTGGAAACGAAGGGTTCGCTTCCACCCACTATTTAAACATCGAATGAAGAATGAGAGTTCTGAGAAGTAAGTATAAAAATTTTTTTAGTACGCGACCCATCCATCAACAGGGAGGCCCGGAAACATGCCATACCTCAAGCTTAGAGACGGAGCGGAGCTCTTCTACAAGGATTGGGGCAACCCCCAGGGCCCGATTATTACGTTTTCGCACGGCTGGCCGCTATCTAGCGACAACTTTGAGAACCAGATGGTGTTCTTTGCTGAAAAGGGTTACCGTGTTATTGCCCACGACCGACGCGGCCACGGACGCTCAACCCAGACTTGGGAGGGCAACAATGCTGACACCTACGCTGCCGACCTCGACGAGCTGTTCGCACACCTCAACGTCAAAGATGCTGTTATGGTCGGACATTCGCACGGCGGGGGGGAAGTGACCCGCTACCTTGGAAAATTTGGTACGAGCCGCGTCAGGAAGGTTGTTCTTCTTAGTGCGGTCCCCCCTCTTATGCTCAAAACCGCGGCCAACCCTGAGGGAACTGATCTGTCTGTTTTCGATTCTTTCCGGGAGGCTATGCACAAGGACCGTGCCCAATTTTTCCTTGATGTGCCCAGCGGGCCTTTCTTTGGTTTCAACCGACCGGGCGCCCACAAGAGTGAAGGGGCGATTCGGAGCTGGTGGCAGCAGGGAATGACAGCCAGCTTCAAATCAACCTATGATGCTGTGAAAGACTTTTCCGAGACTGATTTTACTGGGGATCTAAAGAAGATTGATATCCCTGTCCTGGTTCTTCACGGTGACGATGACCAAGTGGTCCCAATCCAATCATCCGGGATCAAGTCAGCAGAGCTATTGCCGAAGGGCAAATTGAAAGTTTATCCAGGTGGAAGCCACGCGCTCCATATACTCAACATCGACGACGTTAACAAGGATCTTCTCGATTTTGCAGAGGCCTAAGACCTGAATATGTTCGATCCCTGTTTTGCGTGGACAAATCTAGCATGCCGCTATTACGGCATCAACGCAAATATATATAACCTAATTTCCAAGTTCCACCGCTAGATCTCTTAGTTGAATAATCACAAACAGTAAAACTTCGAGAGAGGGTACTGAAATTTTATTGGTAATAGTAGCTGTAGCAATGGATCTTTTCGTTCTGATCGCAATCGATTAAACGCGTTTGTAATGACTAGAAGATAAGGTACCTTATGGTTGTGTCGGTCGCGTACTCTGTACAATCCTGCTGACTAAGCACCTATTCCCTCAACATTGGCTTACAATGAGCTCACAAAGCGTCTCCCCCTGGCCCTCTAGAAAATCTACCTAGCTAGGTAGCTGAAAGGTCTGAAGGCCTGATATTGCAAGAGCTTCAACATTGTGACAATTGCATCCGGGCTTGTCTCTCTACAGACTGCTTATTTGTAGCAACCAGGCATGTGTGAATAGCTGCGATATTAACTAGTGCGTGGAAATTATGTTTATTGTAAATTATCTATATGGAATATTTATGCTAATGATCTGGTAGCCAAATTTGTTGCACTATTCATAATTAAAATTGTTCTAATTATGCAACTGTGTATTATTGTGAATATAATTCTGAGAGATTTTATAGATGGGATACAGGACCTTGCAAGTGCGGCTTTATAACTCTAACACTTTCTTAGCGCTGCTTTTTGCTATCTAAACTATATTAGGATTAGCTCCAGCCTTGGGTACTTTACACATTGTATTGAATGTCAGCCGACAAACTTGGTGTTATTTCTTGTATTATTGGCCAGGGGAGGCAGGCCGTAAGAGGCAACCATTGGATGATTAGATACCGTAATGAACCTGGTCCGGTCGCAGACCTGAACGGATTCAAAAATTATTTCATGAGAGTTATGGGGGCGCAAGGGGGTGTTCTGGGTAAATGGGTGCTAAAGAGATATAGGTTTGCTCTCAGTATACACAAGGGCTTGTTTCTGTGGCTCCCTGGGTTCCAAAATTGTAAAAATCTCCCAGATGGTGGTAGCCTTATCTTTGCTTTTTTTGTCTGATCGCACTGATGTGGCAAGGCTGGTCACGGAGCGGGGGAGACTGAGCCTCACCTTCAAATCGGCGCCCTATACCCTTGACGAAAACCATCAATCTCTTGAGAATATTATAGTTCGTGGCATTTACTGTGTGTACAGATGGCGTTGGCTATCACGTACTGTCATGAAGATTATACGGTCGCTTGGCTGTGTGCCCTCTCTTTGGAGATGGCCGCAGCCGAGGCGATGCTGGACGAGACACACCCCAGCTTGCCCGCAAACCCGGCAGACGACAACACCTACATTCTCGGTAGGGTATGCGACCATAATGTTGTCATTGCATGTCTTAGATCCGGTGTGTATGGCACGACATCAGCTGCAATAACTGCTACGAAACTGCAATCGACCTTCAAATCTATCCGGTTTTTCCTGATGGTAGGCATAGGCGGGGGTGCCCCAAGTGACAAGGCTGACGTTCGGCTCGGCGATGTGGTGGTAAGCAAGCCTACAGGGAGATTTGGAGGAGTCGTGCAGTATGATTATGGCAAAACGATGGCTGGCGGACGCTTTGAACATACTGGGGCGTTAAATAAACCATTACCACTACTTCTGACAGCTGTCTCGAGGCTTGAATCAGCACACCGATCAACACCAAGCAGAATTCCAAGCCTCATATCTGAGATGGTACAGCGACACCCTACTATGGCGGAGCGGTTCACATACCGCAGGCAGGACCAGGATCAACTTTTTGACGCAGAATACGTCCACTGCGGCGCAGAAAGTACCTGCGATGGTTGTGACACTGAAAGACTAGCGATCCGGCCTATTCGATTGCGATGCGACCCTGTTGTCCATTACGGTCTCATCGCGTCTGGTAACCAAGTGATGAGGGATGCCCGCACACGAGATATGCTGAGCCGCGAAATCGGTATCCTCTGTTTTGAAATGGAGGCAGCTGGCTTGATGGATGAGTTTCAGTGCCTAGTAATTCGGGGAATCTGCGACTATTCGGACTCACACAAAAACAAGCAATGGCAAGAATACGCGGCGGCAACAGCCGCCGCATATGCGAAAGAGCTTCTTTCTGTCGTGCACACAGTCCAGGCGATGGATGCATCACTCTCCCGATCACACAGTACGTCACTAAACTTTGGCAATAGTCATATTTCATCTGACATGGAACCAGAAGACTTATACTGCGAGCCAAGACTTCTCTCTGGGTCCGGGCGGACCGCGGACACAATGGTGTGCCGAAACGGTGCGTGTGTTTTGAATATGATGGTGAATGTGTAATAATGAATTGTAGATGCTCAAGACCACGGAGTGCCATTGTTCAAGATTTCGAGCTATGACCACGAGAGAGTTCATCAAAGACTGCTACAGAAGCGACTTATAGGCACCACACAGTGGTTTCATGATCACTCGGATTTCAAAGGATGGTTCACTGAAAAGACTATCCCTAGTTTATGGCTCTCAGGAAAGAGTACGTGCCTAATTGTACCTATTGGGATACACTGCTTACTATTTATAACCTCTTATTAGTTGGCTCCGGCAAAACAATTATAGTGTCAGTGACCCCAGGCCTTGTTGTGAGATAATTCTAACACTTACTAGTACCACAGTGGTGGATGCTGCATTATGTCGTCAGTCTGAATGTCGCTCTCCAATTGTCTATTTCTACTGCGAAAACGACCGTCCTGAAACATTGGATACTGCATATATTCTCTGCAGTCTTATCCGCCAGCTATGTGAATACTTGTGTTTGACAGCAATGTCCTGTCCTAAAGATGCCGCGACGAAGATTCGCAAATTCTTTGGCCCGGAACGAGTCCAGCCGGATTTGATAGACTTGACAAGTATCTTTATCCTACTTTTTAACCATGTGACAGACGCCATGTACATTATCGACGGGCTGGATGCATTGGAAAAAAAACATAGCAGATCCCTTTTAGAGCTCATACGACCCCTTTGCTCCTCCTGTGGCTCAAAAAAATCGCGATTCCTGTTATCCTCCAGGGATCAAGTTCCTGGATACATCAACGTTACTACATTTATTCCCAAAATTCGTCAAATTTCAACACACATCAACGTCTTGCCCGACATCGAGGTTTACATAGACGCTAGCATCACCGATAAGACCCTAGGCAGGAAGATTACCGATAATGCTGGGGTACTTGAAGAAATTAAGCAGACTCTTTTAGACCAGTCATTAGGAATGTATGGTTCGCCTTTTCCCTTATCAAAGTGTGGGCTGAATACTAAGGTTTTGTAGGTTTCTGTGGGTCTACCTGCAACTGGAAATTCTCTGGGATACTTGCTATACAGACGCTGAAATACGGTCAGCTCTGACTACATTGCCAGAGGGCCTGGAGGAAACGTATAGTCGTTGCATCCATAGAATTAGCTCTCATGATAAATATGCCTCGAAGGTACTCAAGTGGGTTGGCTTTGCAATCCGCCCACTTCATATTGAGGAACTGAGAGAAGCTGTCGCTATGACCTTGGATGACAATGAGTGGAACTCCGAAAAAATGCCACAGATAGATGTTCTAATGGGCTGTTGTGCAAACCTTGTTGTCCTGGACCATTTTGACAGCTGCGTACGCTTCGCACATTCTTCTGTAAAGCAATATCTTGATAATCGTCTCAACAAAGCTCAGCCGAAGGGTACAGTTAGTTACCCGGCGGCTCAGCAGGGCGATACTGAGTGCGGAGAGTTATGCGTTACATATTTGTCCTTTTCGGACTTCAGTCTTCAGCTAACCAAGCGTCCAATGATCAATAAAGCGATTTCACTTCCACCGCCGACTTTAATTGCACAAGAAACCCTGTTGCATCGTGTGAAATTTGCACACCGCTTCTTTCCACGGCCGCGGGTTCAGCACCGCGAAGTTTCTGTGCCGCTTCGTACAATACGCACATCATCAACACCAGATCAGACTCGGTACAGATTCCTTGACTACGCCGTCGCAAACTGGGCATTGCATACAAAGCACTTATCCAACACATCTGTGGTCTGGGAGAAATTCAGAATGCTTGCCACCTCTTTCAATGAAACGTGGAATTTTAATCCTTGGCTGTCTGGCGGTCGTTCGAAGTTTTCATTTTTACACGCGCTCTTTGGTTGGGCTGTCAAAGAGAACCATGGGCCGCTCCTGTCAATTGCCCTTGCTGCAGGATCTTCATTACAACAGATTTGCAATCTTCCACTGATTAATGAAAGCCTTCCTGCACTACACGTTGCGTGTAAGCTAGGCTATAGGAGCACCACTGAGCTTCTTCTAAGCTTCTGTGATCCCAAGGTGCGAGATCTAGAAGGGTATACTTCTTTACATCATGCAGCGAGTGGCGGGCATATAGAAATCTGTCAGCTACTTTTGAGCAAAAGGACAATAGAGGCAGGCGCCCTAACAGAACTTGGATGTACTCCGCTCTGGTTGGCTGCCAGCAATGGGCACCATGAAGTTGTATCCCTCCTCTACGAAGTGTGCTCAGACAATGAGAGAGAGGCCGGTGACTTCAGCCAGACAGCTCTTTCCAAAGCCTCGGAAAATGGACACTATATCGTAGTACAGCAGCTAGTCAACAATGGTGCTAGAATAGAGTCTAGGGATAGGAGCTATGGGCAGACGCCACTGTCCTGGGCCTCAAAGAATGGGCATGAGGCAGTGGTCAAGCTACTACTTGATAGGAGTGCCGACCTGACCTCAAGAGATAATATTGGCCAGACACCACTATTCAAGGCATCAGACCATGGACATGAGGCAGTGGTCAAGCTACTCCTTGACAGGGGTGCCGACCTAACGTCCAGGGATAATACTGGCCAGACACCACTATTCTGGGCCTCTAGAAATGGACATGAGGCAGTGGTCAAGTTACTTCTTGACAGGGGTGCCGACCTAAAGTCCAAGGATTATACTGGCCAGACACCACTATTCTGGGCCTCAGAGAATGGATGTGAGGCAGTGATTAAGCTACTTCTTGATCAAGGTACCAACCTGGAGTCCAGCAATTATACTTATCGGATGCCACTATTCTGGGCCTCAGAGAATGGACATGAGGCAGTGGTTAAGCTACTTCTTAATAGGAGCGCCAACCTGGAGTCCAGCAATCATATTGGCCAGACACCACTATGCTGGGCCTCAGGGAATGGGAATGAAACATTGGTCAAGCTACTCCTTGACAGGGGTGCCGATATAAAGTCTAGGGATAATATTAGCCAGACACCACTATTCTGGGCCTCAGAGAATGGACATGAGGCAGTAGCTGAGCTACTTCTTAATAGGGGTGCTAACCTAGAATCCAAGAATAATTCTAACCAGACACCCCTATTCTGGGCCTCTAGAAATGGACATGAGGCAGTGGTCAAGCTTCTACTTAATAGGGGTGCTAACCTGGAGTCCAGGGATAATACTGGCCAGACACCACTATTCTGGGCCTCAGAGAATGAATCTGAGACATTAGTTAAGCTATTTCTTGATAGAGGTGCTAAACTAGAGTCCAGGGATAATATTGGCCAGACAACCCTATCGTGGGCCTCAAAGAATGGATCCAAGGCGGTGGTTAAGCTACTCCTGGACAGGGGTGCCAATCTAAAGTCCAAGGATAATACTGGCCAGACACCACTATTTAAGGCCTCAGGGAATGGACGTGAGACAGTGGCCAAGCTACTCCTGGACAGGGGTGCCAATTGCGAGTCCTACAATAATACTTTCCAGACACCCATATCCTGGGCCTCTAGAAATGGACATGAGGCAGTGGTCAAGCTTCTACTTGACAGGGGTGCTTACCTGGAGTCTGGGGACAACACTGGCCAGACACCATTATCCTGGGCCTCAAGAATTGGACATGAGGCAGTGGTCAAGCTTCTTCTTGACAGGGGTGCTGACCTGGAGTCCAGGGATAACACTGGCCAGACACCACTATCCAAGGCGTCCGACCATGGCCATGAGGCAGTGGTCAAGCTACTCCTTGACAGGGGTGCTGACCTAAACTCCAGGAATAGGACTGGTCAGACGCCCCTATTCTGGGCCTCTAGAAATGGATGTGAGGCAGTGGCCAAGCTTCTACTTGACAGGGGTGCCGACCTGGAGTCCAGGGATAATACTAGCCAGACACCGCTATTTAAGGCCTCAGAAAATGGACATGGGGCAGTGGTCAAGCTTCTACTTGACAGGGGTGCTGACCTAAAGTCAAGGAATAGGACTGGTCAGACGCCCTTATTTTGGGCCTCTAGAAATGGACATGAGGCAGCGGTCAAGCTTCTACTTGACAGGGGTGCCGACCTGGAGTCCAGAGATAATACTGGCCGGACACCACTATTTAAGGCCTCAGACCATGGCCATAAGGCAGTGGTCAAGCTACTTCTTGACAGGGGTGCTGACCTGGAGTCCTGGGATAATACTTTTCAGACACCTCTATCCAAGGCTTCAGAACATGGACATGGGGCAGTAGTCAAGCTACTCCTTGAAAAGGCTACTGACCTAAAGTTTAGAGATAATACTGGACAGACACCTCTATCCTGGGCCTCAAGAAATGGACATGAGGCAGTGGTCAAGCTCCTTCTTGATAGAGTTGCTAACCTGGAGTCCAGGGACAACACTGGCCAGACACCGCTATCCTGGGCCTCAAGAAATGGACGTGAGGCTGTGGTCAGGCTTCTTCTTGACAGAGGTGCTGATCTGGAGTCCAGGGATAATATTTTCCAGACGCCCCTATTCTGGGCCTTTAGAAATGGACATGAGGCAGTGGTCAAGCTTCTACTTGACAGGGGTGCTGACCTGGAGTCCAGGGATAATATTGGCCAGTCACCTCTATCCAAGGCCTCAGAAAATGGACATGACTACTTGACAGGGGTGCTGACCTGAAGTCCACGGATAATACTGGCTAGGCACCTCTATCCAAGGCCTCAGAAAATGGACATGACTACTTGACAGGGGTGCTGAATAGGCATTGAAGTGTGCATTTACTCTGCCTTCAGTTGATCATCATGTATGCTATGTGCCAATTATATAGCATTGGAGGGACACCCAATTCTTACCGTCCCGTTTAGCCGAATGAACTGTGCTTTGCACTCTCCTACCAATCATACACGAGTTATCCCTGTTAAACTTGCCGTTATCGAAGCTTCTATGCATCATATGTTTATCTTGTTGCCCATACTTTGACATATAATGACTTATTTGATGCATGATGGCTGCGCGATCGCGTAGATATGCTCATTGCCCCTAGCTAGCAGCAGCTTGCATTATGCTGAACAAGCGGAATACTAAATCCAAGACTGACTCTTTTTGTTCAACCTGCAGAGAATTTTAACCCTGCTAAAACCATGTTTAACGTACGTAGCTATAGTATTATAATGTTTAAAATGCACTATAAATTGCTCTAGTACTGACCTAATCCCTGTGTGGTTTGTGTGAAGTTGAAATAGAGTTCAAAAGTCGCTCACAATGTAAAGCCGAACTTGCAAGGCACCGTAAGACTAGAATTGGATTATTTATAATGTAAAACTAAACGCTTTTAGAGGACTAGGAATATCTTAAACGTGGAAACAACATATTAATTACCATCAAAAATTTAACGCCCCGACAGTAACTTTACGTTTATTCTGTAAAAGCCTCTTGTTAACCAATTTCCTTCTCGAAGATACGGGGGGTTCCAACCTGACGGTTAAGCTACTCGGGTACATGTAGCCCTAAGGTCATTTTTTTCTTATAAAGAAGGGGCCATTTTACCTATCATGTACACAGACTAAAATCTTCACAGCCCAAGCTTCCTATGACAACACATTTCATCTTCACTCGGCTTGAAAATAACACCTAATGGAGCGATGGCATTGTTTCCATGATTGCGGCTGGAAACAGCGTGTATGCATACCTGTCTATTGATGGAGCATCATACATTGTAGAGGCATCTCCCCCTTCCCTTTTTTTTTTTTTCCCTCTTCAAGTCCTAACCCAGTGAATAAAACCTGACACGGGTATAAATGTAGGAACTCCCCAGACCTAACCGAGACGTTCTCTACGCCATGGGAATGAACATCCTGATCGGCATGTTCACTGTAATCCCCCAGACACTGCCATTCCTCCTCTTCACCACTGACTTGTCCAGCGCAGCCCCATTCGCGACCCTCATTCACGTCGTCCACCCCCAAGCCACGGACCCTTCTGCAATGTATTTCTTGCCATGTGGGTGTTTCTTATGACGGTTGTATTTTGCGTTCCATAGTATATACCTACTACGGTGAAGCACGTGAATTATGCGAGAGTTGTGGTAGGCGTTGTCGTACTTATCGAGGTTGCGTGGGGAGGCGGGAAAAGAAAGTCGTTTGTTTCCCTCTCCCCACCTCGTCTTAGGCTCTTTTATGTTAGTTTTTTGTTTGTTTATTGATGGCTTGCACTAATAATGAGAGCTATGGCTATATGCTAAGGTCGTTCATGTGCATGGGATGGAGGTGTGTGACCAATCTGGGGTTATATCGAAGGAACCAACGAAAATGTCCGCCACTTGAATACCCAAGTAGGATAGGGGGATGTTGCAACAAGCTGACAATCGGGGAAATTCCCTCGAGGATATCTTGAAGAATACTATATAATGAATTTATTGCATAATAGCCGTCAATGTAACTTGTTTTTCGATTATTATTATCCTCTTTCATCTAAGACAAGGCTTTCCGGATCCATTTCTCATCAAGCTCTTTCATACTTATCTTCCCAGCGTTTTGACCCTGTGCGAATTCCCTCAACCGTCCTCGTAAAAGATAGCTCGGTGTACAGCTCCACGCGTGACAGAAACTGTTATTCCTAACATCACCATATGGGCTCGCCCGAGGATTCTTAGCGTCAAAGACCTCCCAGAATGTATCAGCACCAGCCTGCACCATGCCGCCCCAATATTCCTTCATGATATTTACAGTCTCCTCGTAACAGCCCACCGACGCTAGAGCCTCACACACATAGTGCCACAGATAAGGGTTTAAAGGCTTGACGGAGTCTGGATGCGATAGCGTGTTCAATAGAGCCGTGCGGGCGACATGTGGGGGGAATGCCTCGGCGAGGACCAGCCATGCCGCGGACGCGTACGATACTTGGTTCTTTGGACCAGAGATGAAGACTTGGTTCTTGCCTTCATCGCTCGAGAGGAATAGAGATGCCGCGGTGGTCATTTTCTCTACGAGGTCGATGAAGGGCTCGGGCTTGTCAAGTAGTTGTGCGAGTTTGTTCACGGCTTTGAGTGAGTAGAGGAGGACACCGTGTTCTCCGGCGGATCGATCAAGCTCGGACGCCCAGTCGAGGAATTTCCAGTCTGTTGAGCGCGAGACATCGAATGTGTGTGTTTCTGAGTCAAGATGGGCGATGGAACGCTTAAGACTGCCTAGTATGGTCTCCCACAGGTCATGGCCGGTTTGATAGTCCTTGGATGCGGCGACGTAATCGTATACGATTGTGCCGAAGAGAGTGTCGTAGTCGACAATGTAATCAGTTGATGGGGAGAGGGTTGGCCGCTCGAAGACACATGCGGGGAGGGAGCCGTCTACGCGTCCCACCGCAGCAAACATGTAGAGACAGCGTTTGACTAGGTCGTAGTTGGCGAAGGTGCAGTAGTTGGTTAGTGCTTGGAGCCGGAGATCCCCGATCCAGAGCCGTCGGTCGCGTCGGGGACCATCTTCGAAGACGGTCTGCATGCAGTCGCGTAGTGTATATATGCTGACTTGGTCAATGGTTTCGAGCATGCTATCTGGGAATGTGATGTTGTCGACTGAGTCTTCCTGGGCTATCGCGCTGACGCAGTCACATTGGATGTTGGAGAACCGCACGGTGAATTTCGGCGAGACGTCTACGACGCGGATTCGGAGATATCGGAAAGCGTATCGACGTGGAAGCGAGATAGTTGCGGGACAAACATCGACGTTGATCACCTCATCGGGGAGCCAGCTGGTGCTGAGCCACGTTTTGACGTTGTCCATATCCATCGTGACGTCTAGGGGGGATTCGCCGAATGTCAAGTGCAGCCGACAGGGCGCATCCATATTCGCGCCGGTAAAGTCGAGCTGGAAGGAGACATAGCCCACCACATGGATGCCGAAGTCAACCACCAGCTCATCATTCTTGGTCCAGTTCAGCGAGGGAAGCCGTGCCAGGGCATGTTTGTCGCTGGACTTGGGCGTGACGCCAAAGTAAGCATCCGTGTTTGGCTCAAACTCGACGATCCTGACCGGGTGTCGAGCCCAGCGGTGCAGATTGGGATTGAGGGTGTCTGTAATCGCTTCGAAGTCCTTATTCCACCGGGTTTCGAGAATGCTCTCGTTCATGTCCTTGGGAGGCTCAGTTGTCATCTTGGCGCGTACCTCCTCTAATACGTTCAGTCGATGGTTGTATAGCTGGCGACGAATCCTTTCGGCCAGAGACGAGTGAAATAATGATGGGAGGTAAACTATTGCAACCCCTGTCGATGGAAGTGGAGTGGGTGGCGATGATGAGGGTGAAGTTGAATGTGGAGCCGAAGTTGCGAATTTTAGTCGACCCACCCCCACCCCCACAGACAGGGTTCACCTGGAGTGCAGCAACAGGTCTGGAATGAGTGCTTGTCTGCTATAGGGCAGCGCTAGGGCAATGTAAATTTTGCTAACACATGGGAGGCGATCTTTGAAGCTCTATGCTCGCCTTGCTCGGGTTAATGTCCCCCGCGAAAAAGATGATTTCCCCGGACTGGTGTCGGGTCATGAGATGGTGCTGGACAAACTTATGCGAAAGAGGGGAGATTAAAACCCCATGTTAAGATGCTGGATCCCCTTTCTCTCCCATCCTTTTCCACACCTGGGGTAAACGTTTCGTTGTTCCAGAAAAACAGTATTTCATCATGGTGGCTGCAAAGGCAATCTTTTCTGCCGTGTTCCTGGCCGTTGGAGGCAAGTTTCGCGTGAACTCTTTCTCACCAGTCGAAGGGACTCGATAGCTAATCTTTCTCGGCTATATGTCGAGCTGCAGGTTTCCTCTTTGGCTATGACAGCGGTATTATCACCTCAACCATCTCCCTCCCTACCTTTGCGGAGTATTTCGGGCATCCCAGTGATACTGTGACGGGTGGGATTGTGTCCGCCTTCCAAGGCGGCGCAATCGCTGGGACGATCTTTAATATGGTATTTGCCGATAAATTGGGCCGTAAGAAGACTGTTCTGGTGGGATCCCTTGTGTCCTGTTTGGGCTGTGCCCTCCAAGCTGGCGCCACCGCCATGGCTATGATCATCGTTGGCCGCTTTATTGCTGGTGCTGCAGTGGGTATTTTGACCTCCACCATTCCCATGTATGCAGCAGAGATCTCAGAGCCTAAATGGCGTGCCACATTGTCTGGACTGCTCCAGTGGATGCTTAGCTGGGGCTTTTTGGTTGCCCAGTGGCTTGGATATGGATGTTCTTTTTCGACTTCAGCTTTCTCATGTGAGAATCTCCCCGTGATTGAATCATGGCTGCATTTGGGCGCGCATTAAGGCTATGCCCTGGAAATAACAATGCTAACACACTCCAAGGGCGCTTCCCCCTCGCTTTCCAGACCGTCCCAAGCATCATTCTCGTGGCTGGAATCTGGTTTCTGGACGAGTCCCCTCGCTGGTTGATGGAGAAAGACAGGCAGGATGAAGCTAGACTCGTCTTGTCGCGAATTCGCAAGGGACCTGAAGAAGAAATTGAGCTGGAATTCCGTGAAATTCGTGATGTCATTGCGGCAGACCGCGCCGCTGGAAACACATCCTGGAAGAGGATTTTGACCAAGCCCTCCTGGCGTCGACGATTGATTCTGGGATGCGGTGTCCAGGCATTTGGACCGCTGTCGGGAATCAATGTCATCAACTAGTATGACAACTCTTCCCCTTTCCTCATGCGCATCATTTCATGCTCTCGGAAAAAAAAAAGATAACTAACAAGTGAACTCTAGCTACGGACCCCGAATCTATTCTATTTTGAACATCGATAACCATACTTCGCTCATGATCATCGGTATCAGTGGGGCTCTCTCAATTCTTTACTGCACTATTGGTCTCTACCTCGTCGACAGAATCGGTCGCATCAAGCCGTTGATTGTCTCTGCTGTCCTGCTCGGAGCCGCATTGCTGGTCAACGCAGTGCAGGCACAGTACATGGATCTCAATAATGCCAACCAGCTCCGATCAATGGTGGCCATGAATTTCGTCTTTAGCTTGGCTTATACCCCCCTTGGAATTATTTCTTGGGTAAGACACCTTGTTCCTCTGTTAATTCGCCTTAACCCTGGGCCCTCCCTCACCTTCATCTGAATTCCCCAACATCTACATAAATCTATACAAAACCCCCCCGCGTACACGCAGTACATGCCTATTCCATTTCTTATCTAACAAACGCAGGTCTATCCCGCTGAAATCTTCCCTGTCGAGGTTCGTGCTCTTGGAAACGCCATTACCACCTTTACCAACTGGGCGGTTAATTTGATCTTCGCCCAATTCACCCCTAACGCCTTGTCTGCTGTGGGATTCAAATACTTTTACCTCTTCTTCGCGCTCAACTTAATCGCAGCCGTCTGCTACTACTTCTTCTACCCAGAGACCAAGGGTCGCACTCTCGAGCAGATTGACACCTTGTTCGGTGACCAATTGGTGCCCCACGCGCTGGAGGATCCCGAAGCCGCCCAAGCCGCCATGGAGAAGGAGGCCGCTGTGGGAAGCTGGGAGAATAAAGAAAAGGTTTAAAGGTTGGCAAATGCGGCCAGAATGAGGGAATTTGATAATGTAGTATAATAATATGGTGCTTTAATGCGAGACGAGGAAGGCTGATGAGGATAGGGAATGGAGGGGACGTCGTCACTCGGTACCGCTTGCGAAATTAGGACTCTACTCTACCGATTTTTCACACAATGATTAATATACCCTAATATTAGGTGGAAAACGTAGCTCTACAGGGCCATATGCCTAGCAAAATGAACCTAGATACCCGCTAATTATCCTACCCATTTATGTAAATCCACACCTCCCTCTACAGTGACACCGGCGATCCTCCCCTCTTTAAACTCCTCAACCATCTTCTCAAACGTACACCACTCCACCCCTTCATGTGTATTGATATACTCAATCAGACGTTCGGGCAGCGAAATCACCTGCGACTTGCCGCTCACCTGCGGATGGATCGAGATCGGACTGTATACTAGTGTCTTTACCCACAACATCAACCGAGCCGTTCGATTCGCAAAGCACTTCGATGCCGGCTCGATTAGCATTGGCACGATGTCACCATATCCATATTACTGTCTATGCACATATCGCTATCGCAGGATATATTTGCCTCTATAGCCGCATTTATTCATATTGCTATTGCCATTGCCATCAGATCAACAACTTAGGGAAGATCTTGTATGAAATGCGGCAAAACCCTAACTAGTCTATCCGGCTGCCAAGCCCTTCCTTTTACTAGCGAGATCAATAAATTAAGCCAAGACGAGGTCTATTTTCCCAATAACGTCACCAATTTCTAAGAGATCTTCATGTTATTCATCGTCGTCGGAGACTTATGCCGGACTGTTATTCCGCCGCTGTGGGGATGTTGGATTACTAAAGCCATACTTAGTTAGTTATGACCGAAACGAACCCTCAACATATAACAGAGCAGAGACGCGCACAGAGACAATTTATTCACAGTTACTATTGAAATCTATCAACTCGTTGAATAATTCTTCAGTCTTCCGAATCCTTCGCTATGCCCTCTGTCTTCCTTATAGGCCCGGGCCTGATCGGCGGAGAGGTACTCGACCTCCTACTTAAAGATAAAAACTATGATATCACCACCCTAGTGCGAAGAGAAGCCGGCCGTCCGGCGTTCCGTGAGCTCGGCGTGCACACCCTTCTCGGGTCCCTAAGCGACAGCGATCTTCTTACAAGGCAAACAGCTACCTCTGATATTGTCATTCACACCGCCACCGCCGATGACCTGCCGTCCGTCCAGGCCATTTTGCAAGGAATCCGACAACGCACGCAGCGGGGCGAGCAAACCATCTACATCCACACAAGTGGCGCCAGCCTTATCGGCGATAACGCCGAGGGGTCATACAAAAGTGATTTCATTTTTGACGACGAAAAGCCGCAATCCATCGATGCCTTGCCGAATTCCGCCGCTCACCGAGAGATTGACCTGGCCATTGTGAACGCGCAGACCGAGGTCTCCTCTCATGCAAAGTTAGCGATCATGATTCCACCAGTGATTTACGGTGTCGGCTCACGAGAGAAGCGGCTTTCGATCCAGCTGCCAACGATGGCTCGTTACTCGATCAAACATGGCTATCCCGGTATGATCGGTGACGGACTTGCGGTCTGGAACCAGGTGCATGTAAAGGACCTTGCCCGCGGGTACCTAACCGTTCTCCAGTGGCTGCAACAAACCCCGCCCCAGGAGGTCGCTAGGAACCCTTACTTCTTCTGTGAAAATGGCGAGGAGCTCTCGTGGAGGGAGTGCGCTGCGGAAATTGGTCGCATTCTACAGAAAGCAGGTAAAGTGACCGATCCAACTCCGAAGACTATCCCTACGGAGAACTATGGGGATTTGTTCGGCGAGTATTCCGGCCTTGTTGTCGGATCTAACGCACGCAATCGGGCTAATCGGCTTCGGAAGCTGGGTTGGGAGCCTCGAGAGAAGAGGACCTTTGCCTCGTTGGCGGAGGATGAAATTCCACTTATCCTGCAGGAGACAGGGGCGTTTAACGGATATGCTGCTCCAGTCGCATCGGGGACGTTTGAGGGTAGGAAATAAGGCTTAGTTAATGTCAGAGCTTCAGGCCTCTGTCCTAGGCTGCCGCCTTCGCTTAGAGCTGCTTAGTCAGTGCCACACACCTAGTTAGTTATAGAGATGCTGAGGCCTAGATAGAGCTACCTAGATAGTTACCATCATCATAGATTCCTATTCATGGTCATCATTGCTCCGTCAGTTAACAAGATTGTCAAAGGATTCCGTGGCCATAGTGTCGATAACCATCTGTACTACTCAGTGGGAAGAAGCCACATGGCCCCTTTTCCTGCTCATTATTATTCATAATCTCTTGATTGGCAAGCTACGAACACCACTGCAAATGGTGACAAGCAAGTAGCTCATATTTATGAGCAATCTAAGAATAAAAAAGGATGTTGATCGCCATCAACTAGATAGTGAGAAATAAAAGATACTGCTACCTACCTACCTATGACGAAGCTAGCTGATGTAAACCACTCAATCCATATCACTTGTGCAGAAAATGATCTCATTATACCATTTGTTGTGTGTATATACATAGATCACTCTGTCTATACCCGTAAATCCTACAAATTGAGACTTTTTATGAATAGTTTTAACTAGCCCTTTTATGTTAAGATTCGTAGACGATGTTCAGCACAATGATAAACATATATATAATTTTATTATGATATTCATGTTTCTTTGCCTTTCCATCTCAAAAGGGACTATTAATTACTATTTGTATGATTATTACCTAACTATGATGAAATCTTTTTCTCGCCCGTTTGGTTCCCAAGCAGTATTGAGAGGTAGCTGTCCTAATCCGATGGGTGGCAGCCACCAAGTTCTTAAATGCGACATCAACTAGCCATTAGAATACACTTATCACGTGGAGAAACTATAAGCCTCCGGTCAAGATACATTTCTCGCGTGCCTGCGCATTCGAAATACCATAGGTTAGGTCAATTTGCCCTGCTTGAGCTTAGGGGGGTTGATCCTTTTGTACTGTACTTGTTGAGTCTGGGCTACATGCTTCCTTTACTTGTTAGAGGCCGTAAATACATCACAACAAAGTATTTTATCAAGCGAATCTGAGAAAGGATGAATGAAAATGGATGGCCAACGGTAATTGACGCAGTTCAGTCTACTCCCCCATACCTATACCTAAAACGCCGGTGACCTATTGGCTATCTCAGTGCTCATCATTTTCGACGTCTATCACCTGCACTTGTGTGAGAATGGAACCCTAACTTGCATCGAAAGCAAGGTGCTCATTGAACGTGGCAGTTGAGAATGGCTAATTCGAGGGTTGGGGCGAGGCCGCGCCAGAATTATAGTTAGATGCGATATCCGTTCATGCTTAATCTGGAGCTCGATAGCAGTGTACATCGATTCAAGTTGAGACATATATAGTCATTCAGTTAAGTTTAGAAGAGGAAGTATGAGAAATTAACGCCGAGACACACAGCACATAATACCAGACCGACCGAGAAAATAGATTGCACCAAAAAAGCGGAAAAACGACAAACCAGCAGTGGCCCAAAGAATAATTTTAAAGAACCAAGCTGTTCGGGTAGTTGAAGTATTCTGTTTATGTTCAATCATAGGCATTAACCACAAGGACACCACCGTGCATGGAAGAAAACAAAGGGAGAAATAAGGGACTTACTGTGAAGCTTATCTTGTCCACGCCTGTTGCAGTGATCATCAACGCTAGGAGAAGATTGCTAAAGACCCACAGGCAAACAAGGATGGTACGGAAATTTCGATATGAATCATCTAGAGACTTGCCACCGTCTGCTTCCGGCTCGACCCAGGGGCTCAGTGCACGCCTCACCGTTGCTTCAAACTGGCTGTCGATATCCGCTTGTGGCTTGTCGATTTCCTCGACGAAATTGTTCTTGCTGTCATCGTCCTTCTTGGTTCGGGCTGAGGGCAATGCCTCGGCTTTGTCGGCTCCCTTGGTACCCCAGGACACGTCATGCCAGTTACAGAAGGCATATACCATTAGAATATTTATACTGGTGGTCATGCCGAGGAAATACGCCCAGGAGCTGGTCAAAATATGCCATGGGTCCATGTAGAGAATGCTCGCCACAACATAGATTCCGTAGGTGGAGGCTAGGGCGATCAGGATGATACCACCGCCAGACGAGCTGAAGAAAGATGCAAGGAATGCACTGACACCATCTTCGAGGCTGATGTCGAGGGATCCTGTGGTAAATACTCTCACCACTAAATAGAAGGAGAGGATAAGTACGTAGAGTTGAACAACGGCAAAGTATAGGAAAGAGATCGTGTAGGGTATAATTGTTCTATTAAACTTCGTGAGTACTGTATGTTCCTGGACCGTAGGTGTGGTCATATAACGAGAACTTACCCCTTCGGTCGGTTTCCTAGGGCAAGAATAAACTGTAACATGAGGATCCAGAGATAGCCGTATTTCACAAATGTGTTGACTATTGGCGATGCTTCGTTTCCCCATGGCCATCCTTTCTCGTTGTTTGAGCTGCTGGGAGTCCCAACTAAATCCATAATGACAGAACTTGTGAGCCAGTAGGAAGCTGCAGAAGTGATATTAGATAGGGTTTATGAATATTATAGTGGATAGGGATATGACATACCGAGTGAAAACCAGGTCATAATGAGCTGGCAGATGTTATAGATGAGCTGAATGTGAAGGAAGAATAGCCGAATGATGCTGTGTCCACTGCGGTACATACGACTGAAATGCATGATCGCATACAAGCCGGCCGCGAAGGAGCCGTTCAGCCAGCGCCGACGTTGGCTGATGAATTCTGCTGCTCCCTCAGGAACGTCTGTCTCGGCTTTGGCTGCCTTGACATAGCTAAGGTGCCATTTGAACCCAGCTTTAGCCACCAGTTCAAAGCACAGGATGCGATCTTCTGCCAGGAACATATTTTTCTTGAAAATATTCATCCCCTCAATACCTTTCTTCCCCAATCTCTTGGATAACGTGTGGTCACCGTGAAAGTATTGCTCTAAAGGATGACCCATAATAGCCCGGTAACGGTACGCAGAGAATGCACCTGGCAAGACACTGACATACCCAAACGCACTCTCCAGGGGCTTATCCAGGATATTGGATATCTTATACTCGAAGTTTTGGGCGGCGACTAGTGGGTTGATTACCTTACGCCATCCATCACCCAGCATAGCATGGATCTCACCACAAGCTCCCCCGAGGGTGTGGTCATTATAGAAGGCCTCCCACAGTGACAGTAGGGACTTGGGTCCAGGCTTGGTACCGGCATCAAGCAGAATAACAACTTCTGGATTTAGTATGCGACTGAAGGCGTTGAATAGCCAGCGATGGGAGTTGATCTTTTTACTATTCTTTTGTTTCAGACAAAATATCATTTGCACTGGGGGTAGATTCGTCACTTCGTCACCCTGAGGTCGAACCAGTTGCTGGTTCGAGGTGACGGATAATTGAGTTGTATATTCAAACTGATCGCTAGGTAGTCAGTATCAAATAAATAAATTAAATGTAATTCAACAACTAGGTCCTGGTTGCGATTGTCATTCGCACTGCGAAGAATATATTCGCGGCCCAACATCTACTCACAACATGTGCAACTGTTTCCCGCCCGTCAACATCCTTTTTCATGATACCATCCTGGTAGATCCCAATGGTCGCAAGTACATCCAGGGTATTTTTGTCGCAAGGTTCGATACCGTCGAAGATGAGGCAGACGACGATCTTTTGCCACGCCGGCCCACCCTTGTTCCAAAATTCTGACTTCTTTAGGTTGACAATATCTCGGATATTCTGCATGACGCCATGCAGAGTGCGCGCAGTCAGAACCTTATCTTCATTGTAGTAGGTTATGGCGATCAGCAACTCGGTGTGTCGATTGTAAATCGCTGGTCGGAGATTATATCCGTTCCTTAGAGTGAATTCATCAGGGTCACAGGTGGCCGCCGTATCTAGACGTATATGTCAGTGGCATCGCGTCCAAGTGTTGAAGGTCTAGCTAGCATTGCCATCCCACTTACAGCGTAAATATGTAAATTCTTCGGAGAAAGCTTCATCGGGGTCTCGATATTTCTGCTGAATTGCATTCTGGATTGCGCTTGGGACAGGATAGTCCACACTCAGCACTGTCCCCTTCACCAGGTTAATTTTCCTTGTTCCGAATCGGCGAAGAGCACCAGCGCGGCTTCCTGGTTTTGAGGAACGTTTTTCGACAGGAGGGTCTTCGTAGGGGTTGGAAGCGTCATATTCTTGATATTTAGGCACCGTGGCGAGAATGGCGGAGTCTGAATCATATAGTGTGTGTCGTTTTGGGGAGTCGGCTAAAGTTTCAGAGTCATTATAATTTGAGTCTTTGCGTTCGAGGAGTGCTTGTTCCTGCTCTTCCCAGCCGTCGGCGTGGAAGTTTTGTTGCTGATAGATTTAGGACTAGACATATATGGAGAAAGAGGTAAAGGGGGTGCATTTAAACGGTTGAAGAGGCAGTACTCACATCCTGAAATGGGGAAGATTGAGAAGTGTCAATGCTATGACTGCTCCAGGACGGATGTCCTGGCAACGGCTCGGGTGTGCTCATCTCAAGATCAAATCTTATAAAAGCCTTATTAGGTTTGGAGAATATCTTGTATTTGAACAACAGGGTTATAATTAATTGGATATATAAAAACTTTCTTACACAGTCAAATAAACGAAGACGAGAGAAACAAAGGATGTCTAAAGATACAAAACAATTTTTTAAAAAGAAAAATTTAAACATTACTAACTAAATCAGCAGTAAATGAGAAAGAAAAAAAAAACAATCCTTATTAACAGCCCACAAACCAAACAGTCATAGGCAGGAATCCTGCTGCCTCGAGAAGATCCACGTACCTCGCGACACGCCATGGGACATGAATCAAGATTCGCTAGCGGAGGCTTGAAATACATCCGAACGACTCCCCACTACTATAAACGAGTCTATTAGGAGCGGAGCAGGAAGAATAAGCAGTCAAGACAAGCCATTCTAGTTCGACATTTTCCACATGGGTCTGTGGAGCCGTAAAGGTGGGGGGGCTTCCCAAGGCGGGAATCGCTTACCCATAAAAACGGACGAGATAGTCGTCATGCAGTGCGTAAGTCTCGGACTCAGCCTCAGACACAATGAATAGAATCAATGCTTTATCAAGATCTCGCTTGGAAAGATTCGGAGGATTCGCTTATCTCGCGGATCCACACAAACTAGAGTATGAATAGGACAACATGAAGTAGGGCTATTTTTAACCAATAATGTGTGATGGCGTTTAATAAATAACTACGCATGGCGTCGTTTTTGGATTCTATTCAAATCTACCCAATGTCTTCATTTGCAAAAAAAAAAAAAAAAATCCGACCTTTGGGTTCTAAGAATAGGTTTAAAGGAAAGAGAAGTAGTGATTTTTTTTTTTGGGCCTTTGCTCTGCGATCTCTAGCGAAAAACACTTCATATTCGTGTAGAAAGTGGGCCATTTTTCAGTCACCCCTAAGGCGCTGGGTACGTTGTTGGCAGAGAGTCTAGAGCCCATGGGGCAGCAAAGTTCCGATTCTGCAAGGACGAAGAGTGCACCACTGGCCAATCCATCAATCCGACCGACAAGTTGTACCTCAACGATGTCCATGGAGACGGAAGGAATGGTAGGGCCTGGCTCAACAACGCAAGAAACGGCGCCCATATTTCTCGCACGCCCGACTTCCGCGGGTCTGGGGAGTTCTTCATTTTGAAATGGCCGTGCGGAGAATACTGCTTGACTGGATTTGAAGCCGGTCTTCGGCCTGCTTGTCCGGCCAGCGCTGAGGCCATGACCTTTGCGAGAGATAATGATCAGGCTTGCATGCGTTTTGAGGTTACGGAAGTTTCCTGTGACATCAGGAAGGATGAGAATAACTGTATCTGGAAGAATAATGCCGATCAATGTTGTGGTGGAAAGGTTGGCCTAGACACCCCATTTATATATTCCTTCCCTTTGATTAGTTCGGAAACGTTCGTTAATATATTGAATGCGATTGATCTTTAGGAGACGTTAAGGAGTAAATATTTTTTTAACTATGAAAAGCTTTCCCTTTAGATTTTAATTATAAATGAGCATCCATACTTACCTTATCTATCTAGGCAATTAATTTTATAGGTCAAAATCATGAAGGGGAAGAAATGATTTGTATCTACTCGTAGCTACCCCAAGTTAGAGCCCACCATCCAGTTGCCTAAGATCACGACGGAGCCGATCGAGTAACCTTTAGAGAATATTCACTTCCACAGAGGATAATAGAATTAAAACGAAGGAATACTACTCTTTTAAACACGTCATGCTCCTTTTTTCTGCCACATTCCATATCTAATAAGCACTTCTCTTGTTGAGAGATGATTCCCCCGAGTGATGTATGGATTGGGATAAAGGATTAACATATTTAATAAGGATATTGGATAAATAATGATACATGGATACTGGAAGATATTTGATTAAACAAGGTATCTAGAAAGAAGTACTATATGAAATTGGGAACACTAGAGCAAAACCGCAGACAGGATACGAGACTCACATTCAAGGTACAATTCAACGGTCTTCTTGAATGAGACGTGTTTACGCCGTATAACTAAATTCCAAACTGGATATGTGTCTCTTTTCCAATCGCACAACCAAGATGCACAAAACTATACCAGGTCTACTTGTTATAGCAATATTCTGCAGCGTTTACTAAGATGATATAACAAACACAAAGTCCCACCCTGCTGTATGACCCTGACACTAGCTATATGTGTGGTCCACGACGGCAGAGGCTGGTGACAAATCTTTACGTTATTCTAAAATGTAGTAGAATATGCCGGAAATTAAGTGGCAAAAGTAGCAAGTGTACATAAAGCTCAATTATCCCACCCCCGCCCTTCAAATAGGGATTAGAATATAACAGGAAGGTAGGCAAAGGTTGGGAAGGGTTAATTAGGTGCGTGTAATCCTATAACGATAACCTGCCCGTCTTTATACCCAAGAGCAAGGTTACTGCCTTCCCCAGTAAAACAAGTAAATGGTTGATAGTTAAAAGGAAGCCAAAATATTCTCTCACCTTTGAATGACACCCAGTTATTTTCTATTGAGATTGAGCCTTGAAAGGTGAATTGCCCGTCATATGAGCTTGGAGCCATAGTGAGGCCATTCAGGGAGAAGGCCACTGACTCAACCGAGTTAGAACCACCTTTTAGGGTCCAGATTTCAAAGCCAGTCTTGACATCCCACAGCTTGATGGTTTTATCAACTGAGCCTGACACCACAGTGAAACCATCCATGGAGAATGCCACTGACTTAACTGAGTTAGAATGACCTTTTAGGGTCCAGATTTCAGAGCCGGTCTTGACATCCCACAGCTTGATGGTTTCATCACCTGAGCCTGACGCCATGGTGAGACTATCTGGGGAGAATGCCACTGAATTAATTGAGCTAGAATGGCCTTTGAGGATCTGAATCTCGGAGCCAGTGTTGACATCCCACAGGATGATGGTTCTACCATCTGAGCATGATGCCAAAGTGAGGCCATCCGGAGAGAAGGCTATAGACGTAGATGAGTCACGATAGTGGTATATGGTCCGGCGAGACTTGGTTTCCCCATTCCACAGCGTGATTTTGATGGTTTTATCATCTGGGCATGATGCTGTAGTGCAGCCACCTGGAGAGGAGGCCGTATTCTTAAATGAGTTAAAATGGCCTTTTAGGGTCCGGATTTTAGAGCCAGTTTTGATATCCCACAGCTCAATGCCTTGTTCCAAAAAGTTTGACGACGCCGTGGTCAGACCATCCGGGGAGAAGGCTATTAAATCAACCCGGCACCCACCGCCTTCTACAGTCCATATTTCAGAGCCGGTCTTGACATCCCGTAGCTTGATGGTTCCACGAAGTGAGCCCGATGCCACAGTCAGGCCACCCAGGGAGAAGGCAACTGACGTAACTGATTCAAAAGGGTCTGGGGAGTCCCGGATCTGAGAACTGGTCTTGGTATCCCACAGCCTGACGGTGTTATCATATGCGCCCGATGCCAAGGTAAGGCCATCTGGGGAGAAGGCTACTGATTTAACGGATCCAGAATGGCCTAAGAGGGTCAAGATTTCAGAGCCAGTTTTGATATCCCACAGCCTGATGACTCCATCAACTGAGCCTGATGCCACAGCGAGGCCATCCGGGGAGAAGGCCACTGAGCAAGCGCATTCAGAATGGCCCATTAGGTCCTGAACTCTAAAGCCAGTTTTTATATCCCACAAGATGATATATCTGGAATATGAGACTGAAGCTAAAGTAAGACCATCTGGGGAGAAGGCCACTATCTGAACATCGATAGAATAGTCTGGGAAGATCCTGATCTGAGAGCTGGTCTTGACATCCCACAACTCGATCTTCCTTGAGCATGACGCTATCATAAGGCTATCCGGGGAGAAGGCCACTGAATTCACTGAACCAGAATGGCCTAAGAGTGTCCGGATCTCAGAACCGGTTTTAATATCCCACAGCTTGATAGCGCCACAATTTGAGCCTGATGCCACAGCGAGGCCATCCGGAGAAAAGGCCACTGACTCAACCGAGTTAGAACCACCTTTTAGGGTCCGGATTTCAAAGCCAGTCTTGACATCCCACAGCTTGAGGGTTTTATCACTTGAACCTGACACCATGGTGAGGCCATCCGGGGAGAAGGCTACTGAATTCACTGAACCAGAATGGCCTAAGAGTGTCCGGATCTCAGAACCGGTTTTAGCATCCCACAGCTTGATGGTTTTATCACCCGAGCCCGACGCCACAGTTAGGCTATCCGGGGAGAAGGCTACTGACAGAACTTGACTAAAATGGCCTGAGAGCGTCTGCAGTTCCGCGCTCCATGAGTTTTCTATTTGCGATAATATATGCATCTGTCTTTGCTCATTTCTATACATGGTTCGAATTACACTTGTTGTAGGTGAGAATGCCAGTCCAGAGCAATAGAGTTGAAGTGGAGCAATATTTGCAATATAAATATTTTTAAGGATAAATCGTTTCGCATCGCGTAGGAATTCCGATAGCTCAGGCAATATTTCATCCTAGGTGATTAAAAATTAGTGCTTTCTTGGGATAGTTGATATGTAAACCTACCCTTATAGCTGTTGAGAGTGTATCAATGATGCTAACTGTCTCTGTCACAAGTCCCATTAAGCTGATTGCCTCCAGCCAATGCAGGAAATGATTTTTGAGGAAAAGAAATACCCCTTCAACGTTAACTTTATAAGACTTGCTCTGCTCCAAGTGGTATCCCCAGTAACGGCAGGCATACTGTAGATGTGACGGTAAGTATTCACTGACAACTTGATTGTCTATATCCACGCGTTGTATTGCATAACTTGAGAGACGGCAGATGTTGTGCTTGAGATTGCAGTCCATAGTGTGAAGGCAATACAATGCTATTCTTTTATGAGTCTCTTCTGCATCCACACGAAACTCACTGTTTGTATTAAGCAGAAAATCCCGAAATGATAAATGTAAAATACGCACTGGTGAATACAAATCATTTGGGATACTAAGAACTGAGTGGAATGCCCTGAGAGGAGCATTGATCGTCCTTTCTGGTAAATGAGACATATCAAGAAGTCCTGCCAGAGCATGAATAGAGAGTGGAGAAGCAAGAAGAATAATAACCCCTACTATATCCTGAAATTTCTTCCTTTCCTTCTTTGACCCTTTGAGGTGATGATTCAAGACTGGAAGATATATCCTCTCCATCTGTGTTGCGGATGTGAATGCTGGGTCACTAAGAATATTGTCAAGACGATCCTCTGGAACCTCATAGGGGTCTTCAATAAAGCGACAGATTGTGGCTGCGAAAATGAATAATGGAAATGACATTTTAACCAAAGTTTCAATTTTTTCGTCCCCTGGCCACTCCTTGGGGATACTGTGAGTTTTTCTTATGGATTGAAACCTATGGCGTAGAAAGAATCGGATGTCATTTTCAATTACAGGCTCAGGTAACTGATGCAGGATCAGGTTTTGGTGCTTAATTTCCTGAAAGCCCAGGCGTATTGGAAGTTCAGGTCGGCTTGTTAAAAAGATACGCAGCCGAATTGACTTAGACTCTTGTAGCTGGGGTAGTAAGTGGAGTAGTTGCTGGATTTCATCTTCCTTTTCGCACTCATCTAATGCATCAATGACAATTATGATTGTGGCTTGCTTTGAACGTAGCTCTCGAAGTGGCTCCAGCAAGAGCTTATTGAATTGCTGGTTGAGAGGCTTTGTGTCAATATCAGGGCAGCTTTGGATGGCTCTTTCAATACTAGGCATCAATTCGGGAATCCTGTCGAGTAGCTGTCGTGTAATGGTTGGGAAAAATCTTCTAGAATTGCTTTGATCACCTGCACCTTTCTTGAAAAAATAGCTGGCTCCAAGAATGCCTTCACGTTTGAAGGATGCAGCCACAGTTCGTGAGATTGTAGACTTCCCGGTTCCGGCCATACCATTTAGCCAGAAAATGCACTGACTTTCAGACGAGCGGCTCCAATGTGCGACCTCCTCAAGGAGACCAACCCTAGTCCGCTCGAGACACTCCCCTCCATCTTGGTTTCCATAGGAGTCAAAGTAAGCATCTTGAAAAGCATTCAGTTTTTCTGCAACTTCTTTTAAGCTATTTCACTCCATATCATTAACTGAACATTATAACAGTCCAAACTAGTCAATTTATCTTACCGCTGAGTTTCTTGCATATGATGTACTTTGGTAGTCAGCTCTTTTACTCCTTTAATCAATTCATTCATGCTCCTCGCTTCCTCCACGTCCCAATGGTCAATTTTACAAAGAAGTGCTTTGCAATAGGCTGCTGCGACAGCTGCGGCATAACAATGCCAACTATCTTGCTTATGGGTATCGGCATAGTCACATATTCCACGAATCACTAAGCATGGCATTTCGTCCATAATTCCCGCTGCCTCCATTTCAAAGCAAATTGCTGCGTCGTGGCCTCGGATCAAGTGCTCTCGATCCCTGGGGTTTTTAATAACACCATTTCCAGAAAGAATTAGACCTCGGTGAATCACAGGCTGCTGGTGGGGGCGCGTAGGTCGCAGTACAATCTTCTTTTCCTTTGATTCCTCACAAAGGCGGCAATCTATGCCATTTTTCACATGATGAAAGTCCTTATCAAAAAGTATATCATTGGCAAAAGGCCGCGTATATCTGGTGTTTCTGGTAATTTCCTTGAGAAATTTTTGGAGTGGCTTTTTATCCATCTTTTCATCATCCTCAAGTGATCCGTCTGCGCTGATTAAGATTGTTGGGGGTTTGTTAAGACACCCCTTTTCAATAAATCCACTTTTCTCAAAGTTGCCAAAGTCATACTGTATAACTCCAGGATGGTTATCTTTGGGGATGCTAACAGCAACATCCCCTAAACGAATATCATGTTTATTAAGGTTAGGAATGCCCGCTCCAATACCAACCATTAAAGCAAACCGAACATTTGGAAACTGCTGGCTGACTGTTGCTGCGCACTGTGCAGACTTCACAGTCCCAATCTGTGGTGGTCGAGCAACAACAATCCTATGCTCTCGAATGCGTCCGAAGGAGTAAACATACTTTGTCGGGCCTATACTTTTTGGATGACATATAAATTCCTCATCCAGACTGTGCCTGACCGCAACCATCTCATCCGACAAAGCACAGAAGATTGCTATTGTAATACTCTCACTGGATATTTCTGTGAGCTCTTCGCAACTAGTTTCTTCGTCCGTCTGGTCCGAGTCTTCTTGTGGGCAAACCGGAGGGTGTCTTTGCCTTTTAGCCATTCCCTCTTTAGAGAGGGATGCTTTGCGTTTTCCTTTAGTCATGTGGTTTGGTTTGAATGAGAAAATAACAAGGCACAAGGATTGAATTAAATAATGGAGTTTAAGAAGATCTCGATGCTGGATATATTAACCGCGAGCGAGAAATTAGGGGAAGATTGGGCGGTAAGTCAAGTCTGTCTATTCATTTCATAACCCCGCTTTTTAAATTGTGCCGCCAAGGGCTTTATTTAGTTCCTAGCGACCAAATATCTTTCACAATGACCAACCGCTTCATAATAGGTAGCCATTTCATAATAGGCCTCCCTGACTTACTTTTAGGCCGCCCTTCAATCATCGGAGAAATTCAAGGCTCAATAAGTTAAACCACAAATGTGATTCAGAGGGAGGTGATATATTCCCAACCTAGACCAAATGTGCAAGCCCAAGCGGGTGGACGATGGAATAATGTCGGATATTAGATGATCCGCTCTAGTCTGCCACGTATCCTTGTTGGTAAGTAACCATTCAGGGGGGATACAGTTAAGCTGTCTAAGCAATTACTTAATAATTCCAACAAATAGTTAATTAACTACGGTACCTTCAGTTAATGATGGTCCAGCCGAGAACAAGATGTTTTGTTTAACTGGTTTGCATTAACGTCAGTCACCTAAGGACCCAAGGGAAAACTGTCCATCACTACTAATCTTTTTATAACTCCAACTTGGCACCCAATATTGCGAGTAAGAAGGTGCTTGTTGACATGATGATAACAGATGGTGAGTTAACCGCAACCTAGATGTTTAAGCACGGGATCCACACTCATAGACCTTGGATTTCCTCCTACCACCTTAATTCCAGTATCTTAACCCGGAGTTGGTTGTATCAAGTACTATCATATAACGAAGTTTTGATTCGAGTTCTTGTTCGTATATTTCTAATATATTACCTTAATATACAAAGCTTCTACTTTCTTGTAATATGTTCATGTACCCAATAAGGTTATCACCTTCTTGAGTCCAAGTTATAGAATACAATTACCGGGTTTTAGAGAAGCAAGACGTCACCCTATTTTGTCATATGAAGGATTTAATAAGGGCCTACCATAGGTAACTCGAACCAATTCACACCCAAAGCTTTCTCACACATCATGGAATTGATCAAAAGGCTTACTGTTCAAGATCACAGGGGTGAAATAGGGTTTACTTTTAGACTTCTTGTTTTCCACTCGCTCCACACGATCTAGACCCCCGCAAAAGTTAAAATCCGGTTGGCATCAACGGTCGCTGGTGGTCTGAGACCATCTGGAACCGAACCACTTCCAACATGCCAAGGCAAAATGACGGCGAGATGAAGGCATAGAAAATTCGCTAGTTATATTTTGTCAACTTCTATCATCTTTGATGCTGGGGTTTGAGATTTAGTTCTTTAGATAATTAATGTGTGAGAGAGTGATTTTATCTTTTTCTGCCCCATTCACCACTCAAGGACTTTTAATAAACAAGACACACATACGTAAACTTGAAAAGAACACCCAGCCATTACTCCTAACCTGGCCATGACGACTGGATCTTGTCTTTGCGGAAAGCTCAAATATGAGTTCACAGGCGATCCTGTAGGAAAGGTAAGTCGACCCACACTAGGTATCCTAGGTATTGAGATCAATTCATTCGTCCTCATTTTTGACAACAAAAAAAAAAAAATCCGTACAGGCAACCTGTTATTGCAAAACCTGTCAAAAGATCAGCGGTGGCACCTATACGTTGAACGTCTTAGTGCCGGAGGACAAATTTCGGGTCACCAGTGGGACCCCCAAGACATACGGAGAAGTCCACGAAAGCGGCATGAACTTAACGGTCAACTTCTGCGACAACTGCGGATGCGCCATCTACAAGACGGCGGATCACGAGTCGTTCAAAGGGCATGCGGTCGTCCTTGTGGGCACCCTCGATGACCCTGAGGGCACCGAGAAGGGTATGCCCGACCAGGAACTATACACGAAGTATCGTCCGTCCTGGCTCCCGTCCTTCAATTGGACTGTAGGCAAACCTGAGTTTTAAATTGCTAGGTCTTTGATATGTTCGTTCGGTGGCGGGTATTTTTGGCGCACAAATAATCCCCCGGATTAAAATTGGCATTCTAAAAGTTTAACAAGCTTACTATTTTAAATAAGCCTTTATAATCTGGGGAGCATATCTTTATTATGGAGATTAATACTAGTTTGCAGATTAATTTTCTACTCCTGAATAATAGTTAGATCATCAGTCATGGCCTGGAGCTCTTTTAATTTGAGAATCAATATCTTATTCAATTGGGGTTAGACACGGTGGAAGTGTGGTTGAATGATCTAGGCATGATTGTAGAGTTGAGGATAGTAATTCTTAAAAATATCACCGTAAGATGGGACTTCCTATTAGATAGGGGATAATTTATACCAATCTTTCATGTGTTTTCGCAGAGTCATCATGTTAAATTTGAAGAACAATAGAAATGATAGAACCATAGCTAAGCTGCCTAGGAACCCTGTTTACACCCTATAGTTATATATACTTATTACCTCTTTATTTAAGATATAGATTTACATAATAATTCAGAAAATAGCTTTAAAATACTTAAAAAATATGCACATCTGACTACAATACTCCCATTAAAAGAGCACCGTAAAAGGAAAGGTAAGTGAGTAATCTAGGATAGAATGAAGAGGGACAGGGCCTTCAACATCGTTATTCGAAGCGGATTCGAACCGTCCTATCATCCTGCGTCGAAAGCTTCAGCTCCGTCAGACAATAAATAATTGTAATGTAGTTTATTGTAGGGTTTGTATTAGGTTTTTGCTTTCTACTATACAGAGCTTTTACTTTCTAGTATAAAGAGTTCAAGATAAGATAGCTAACGCGGGAATAAGCAAAGAGAAATAAGTAGAATTTTCAATTTGTAGCTATTAAAACAACGCAGACAATAAACGTGTGTGACCTATCCCAGGGGCTGCTGGGTACAACTCCTCCTCTACTAATTACTATTAAGCCCAGTGAGAATTATTCGTAGTTTATAAATAAAATAACAACTAACATGCTGCTCCCTGGCCCATTTGCTCCGGAAAAAAACGGCGCCTGCTTAGTTTCTGCTGGTAGAGAGTCGCCCTGCATCCTTTCACGGGTTTTAAGGGGGCCGGAGGTGATTCTTGATTCATCGTTCTGGTCGCCACTACTGGTTGCAGAGCTAGTGGATATCGCCCAACCAACCTTTAATGCCCATATCCGGCTGTATATCTCCATTCGAGCCATCGCCATCGTCAAATTCTTCGAGTTCACCTACCCCGGAAAGATTCACAAGGCGTGTGAGGATGAATTGCATATCGAGGAGGTCCTTGCTGGGCAAGGGCATTTTATCCGGATCCGAAGTGCGAAGGATAAAGCGATCTCCTGTTGCAATATACTTAAACATACCATTTGGCTGGATGATCTCGATCATCGCCCTTCCCCCGTTATGGCCCTCACGTTGCGCCATTCCACGATTAGATCGTGGGGTTGTTGTGATGGCTAGTTTGTCATCCCTAGAGGCCGGAGATTGGGCTTGCCAGTGCCATTCGACTTCCAGCTCCGATTTATCGTCATTGTAGCCCAGTGGCCGAAATGCTACCATTCCCGATTTCCATAGCGCATGCATATCGTACCCTAAACACATCACATTGCACAGCGAATCGATCTGTCTTTCGGGATAGTCTGGATGCCGGAAAATCTGATTATGCCAAGTAGCGATCCTGTCAGGCGTCCAAAAGTATTCGAGAACCTCCCAGAACGGTGGAGATGCCCGAGTGAAATTGGTTTGTCGACGCGACAGGAGGAAGTCGGGGTAGATATGGGCGACTTGAATTGGGACTAACTTTCTGATCACACACACATTGTTGTCTCGCTTTTTAGCAAGCTCGATGATGGTTCGTTTTCGAAGGGTTGTTTGTTGTCCATCGTGAGGTCCCGAGGACGGTGCCAACGATGCTTCTGATGACGATGCCGAAGGGCGTGGCGCCTGTGGTTCCTTTTGACACCATACCAGCGGAATAGCAGCACACGCGTGCATGCAAAATTTCAGCAGGTATGTGGATTTTTCCGCCTCTTCAATGAATCTCTCCACCATACAAAGGTCCGCAAGCATCATAATCGCCCAGAATGGGCCCGGCACATGCTCCCCCCCAAGAATATCGTTTAGTCTTGCTAGCAGTTCTAGGCGCTGTGAGCACGGCTCGTTAAAGTTTTCATCTTGCGGGAGGGGGACGATAATGGTGCTGGCCCTTCCCTGCTGGGGTGTGGGCGGTTTTTGGCTCATGTCTGGTTGTAAGCCATTAGTATTATTGCCCCTGCGAGCAACATAACTTTAAGGGTCTATAGTTACTAATTTCAATACACCGGTATAGATTTGTCCATGGGATTGCTGATGGATTTCATGAAGCTGCTGTTAGCAGAGGACGGTTGGGTAATGCAGTTGCTGTTAGCAAAGGATGGTTGGGTGATGAACTTTCTTGCTGAATGGGGATATGTGTGGAAGGCTACAATCCGAGGGCTTAACCCTGAACTCAGAATTATTGGGTGTGCGAAGACTCCCAAAGGCTGGCATTGCTGAGGTTCATATTCCCATACAATTTTGTTATGTATACGCAAACATGATGGTTGGTGGTGAGTGTCTGCTTACGTCACCCAGCAGGGTCTTAGCTCCGGCACTGGTTGGCTAGAGAAATGTCATAGCTATGACCAACCGCAGTGCTGGTGCCCTAAACTGTAGACACTCCTAGCCTTGGCCATGAACTTTACCACTGGAGACAGATTGTTCTGAGGTAAATATCATTAATAACATCCTATCTCTCCATGATTAAAAACAATTTGCAGATGCTTGGGGCGCGAAGCGTAAAGAATGGGCAAGGAGGCTAGAATATATATAATAGTCATTAAAATTATTCAAGATTTATTATGTTATTTTATTAGTAGAGCCACTTTTACCGTAAGTACTGTACTTTTCTTTTAATAAATATGAAAGTTGAATATCACTGCTATTGATGTCGTTGTGGGGGCGGCCACCGTAACTGATTCTCTTTGCATCATAGGTAGCTGGCACACGGAAGCACACAAGGTTAGAACCTGTTTATGCTTGAATAGGTACTACTAGGTCGTGCTTGGTACTTTTCAATCCCCTGTGGAGCCTTGTGCCCACTTGACTTATCGATGCCTTAAGGTGTGGAGCTGGGGTGGGGCACGCTAAATGAGGGGTGGAAAGACGAGTTCCAGTTGCTGCTTGGCGCTAGAATACCGGTTACATCAACCCCGCACCACATCCTACTACCTTACTTACCTCCTTATCCATTTCATTCATCGCTCTCTCTCTCTTTCTTATCCCCAAGAAGCTCCGATTCGGCCTTGAAATTGCCAATTAATTTCATTCACCAGAACTAAAGCAAACCAAAACATGTCAAGCCAATTCTCCGCCTACTCTGACGCCTCAAGCTCCTACTGGCCCCCGGGCTGGAACTTCGCCCGTTACGCCCACGCCACGCCCGCGGACAACGCCACCCTGTCCGACGAAGAGCGCGCCAAAATGCAGGCGGGATTTCGCGATGTGCTGGGCGAGGAGGGCGTGGCGGAGATGGCACGTGTTGTGTGGCAGGAGCAATTGCGCGTGATGAAAGCCGCCAAAAAAGAAAAAGAAAAAGAAAAGCAAGAAGCTGGGGGGCAGCAGCAGCGACGACGCGTTCCAGCGCCGCCTAATTGGTTGAGGGCTTGGAGGAAGAAGTATCAAGGTCAGGGCCAGAGTTGGGGATTTGTGGGGGTTTGGACTGGTGCTGCCGCTGCTGCTGCCGAGCGGATGATGACAGACCACTCGTTGGGGGGCGTGGAGGAGTTTCAGGATAGAGTGCAAGAACTTGCTGAGATTCCGTTTGAGACAGCCTTGGAGGAGGGGCATTTGGCTGAGGAGATTGGTGAGGCACGGAGGACGTTTGAGATCCGGTGGGTTCGGTTGCATGATAAAAAAGGGGGAGAAGAAGAAAAAGAAGAAGAAGAAGAAGAGTCAAAAGCAGAGGAGAAGGGTCATACAGAGCTCATTGAGCAGCTACGGGCCCGCTACCGCTCAATGCAAGAATCCGGGACACTCCCACATGGTCTCTCTTTGCCAATATTCCTTGTTCCGTCTCCGTCGGCAGTGGCCTCTGTGCTGTCAACGCCCAAAACTGGAGAGGGGAAACCGGGAACGACAAGCCCGCGTTGGCGATCTGGAGCGCCGTTCCTGCTCGCCGTTTCGGCGGAGACAGAGCAGGGTGTGGTGGATGATGATGAGGAGGCTGATGAGCTGGTTGGGCGTGGGGGCGAAAAGGATTCCTTCAAGCCTGTTTTTCGGGTTGCTGTGGAGGTGCTGCTGGATGAGCTGTGGCCGGTTGTTGAGGATCAGATGATGCCGCTGGGGAATATGACGAGGTTCGTACAGGGAGCAGCGGTGACAGAGGATACTCTGGCGGGTGGTGATCGGGACGAAGATGATCTGGATGCCATTTGGTGGTCGGTGCATACACCGCCACATCAAATGAGGAAAAGAAGAAGGTTGTTTACAACATAGATTATCTACTCCATCACTACTCAGTATGCACGCCGCCCCCTCAGATGACGAAAAGAAGAAGGTCGTTTACAATATAGTTTTAAGAAGGTTCACTTCATAACTACTCAGTATGCTAGTCACGATATCCCAGATAAGGCATCACAGATTATGCCATGCCATAGGGAACCGGAATTTTTACTTCACCTCAGCCTTCACAAGCCTTGCGTATCACCCATTATCACCTCCAACCCCATCTGCTGCCTCAACCTAGGCGAGTTCACCCCAGGCCAGCCGATCGCCACGCCACCACCTCCACTAGACGGCTGTTGAGTCTGAACAGGGCCTGCGCGGGGTCTCAGGGCAGATAGTCCTCGCTCCTGCTCCCTACACCCCGAAGCATCCCTGCATGACTTTGCGTCCAAGGTCCGGCGAGCAACTGCTGCTGCTGCTGGGGTAGACACAAAAGCACCGTTGACGCAGTACGCAACGTCGAGGAGGAGGTTAGAGCAGTCATCTTCTAGGGCCTAGAGGTAAGAGAGCATTAGCAGCAAGCAAAGTGGATGAACGTTTAGATACGCAAGTAACTTACAGGATTCCAGGTCTGGAACTGCGCAAAGGTAATCCCGAACTGGTCCTGGACTTTGCCGCAGTAGTCGCCAGATTGAATGATATACCATCTATTTTTTTTCCCCCAAATTAGAAAGAAAGAGACATCGGGTAGAAGGGAACATACTCATAGCACTCGGTTGTAGTTCCCGGTGGGGTAGAAGTCGGTGCTGGCACAATAGGCGACGTAGTTGTTACGTTCCAGTCGCTAGTCGGCTGCACACAGTAGTTGACGCCCGCAAGAAGGTTGCTGCACCCGTCATCAATCTGGGGATTCATGCCTAGGAGCATCTCCAGCGAAACGGTTTGATTAAGCGCTACAATTTCGCAATAATCGCCCTGCATATGCGAGCGTTACTGGGGCATATCCCGGAATATTAATTAATTTGGGGTAATAGGCGGCTCACTGGCTGAACAAGATAATACTTCCCACACTTGGTCGTCGTCCCCTCAGCGACCGGACTCGGCCTCGTCGCCGTCTCAGTGGCGTAGAGGTCTGTCTGCGTGGCCGTGGCCCCAGGCACGGTTGTGAAGTTTGCTATGCCGCCAGGTGGGCCAACGCAGATGTTGTGACCAACTAGAAGATTCGTGCAGTAAGGGTTGATTGTAGGGTTCCAGGCCACGATCTGCTGGTAGGAGATGCCTGGGAACTGGGCTGCAATGCCGATGCAGGTGTCGCCGCTTTGTACAACGTAGTCGTCGCATACGGGGGGCAAGCAAAGGGTTTGGCCAAGTAACAAGTTTGTACAGTCTGCTCGCAAACTGTTGAGTGTTATAAGGGACCCTGTCGAGACCTGGTTTGTCTTAGAGATGTCAACGCAGTTGTCGCCGCTGATAACCTCGTAGGTGCGGCCCCCAACGCATGCGGCTGTGGCATAGCCTGAGGGCGCGTAGTTTCCTAGACTTGTGACGTTGGTTTTGAGAGTTGGTGTGGCAGTTGGGTAATCCAGGCCGCACTGGGCCTGTATCTCCGCCCAGGCCTGGGACATCTCGACATCGTAGTTAGAGTACGGGGTTGACTGCTGGTGCTGGAAGAGGTTGACGACACACTCGGAACACAGCTGCTCCGTTGTATACCCGCCCAGCAGATCCGCTGGGTCTGCCGCATCGCCCAGCGTCTGCTCAAGGAATTCAGTGCAGTATTTCCCCGAAGCCGAGTCCTTCAGGCACATCTGCGTCTGCACCGAAGACACGGCATCCACCCAGTATGTGGCTGGATAGCCCTCTCGGGGCTGGGGGTCATCGGCACAGGCCCCTTCTACGCTGGTTCGATAGGTTTCGAGGGCGGGCGGACATTCCGTTCGGCAGAGGATATCCATGATAGTTTCATTCTGCACCGTGTAGAACTGGCTGCCTCCGAGGAGGTTGAGAAGCTCCTGAGGGCATTCTGGGATTGGAACAGATAGGGCCAAGTTGCATTGCGCCGAAATGCCGGGGAAGAGAGTTTCGGTCTGGTTTATGAAAAAGAAGAACTATTTCGCATAGTTAGTGACTCTACATTACCATTCCGGTTGGAGATGTCGAAGGAACTCACGCTCTGGTCGGCTGCCAGGGCCAATGGCAAAAGCAGAAGAAGCAAGGCTCGAGTCATTATACTCCTAGGTTGACTCTGCTAGGAGGACAGCGTTGTTATCTGCGCGCAAAAACCGTCGTATGGGTAGAGGCTTAAGATATGAAGTCTCATTGAGTAAACCTGAAATAGGAATCCTCCCCGATCGAGGCCTCGCCGGCAAGTAGAAGATGTATAGAGTAATACCTCCGAATACCGAGGTGGAGACTTGGAGATGAAGTTACATTCTTGCCTCCCAAAACCACCGGGGTCAGCACCGATCAGCCTCCCCGCTCGGCACGCCTTGCCGTTTCATATACCCCTCCTCCTCTCGTCGACGTATCAGGCGTCTCCGAACCATGAGAAAGGGGCGTCATCTTTACATCAGCTTAGGATAAATTAATTCTTCCCTGAAGGAAATTGTCTCCCCGCTCCCCGTGCGGCAAATGTCGCCTTGGATGCGAGTCGCCAAGAACGTAAGGCCGCCGCCGAGTCGTTTAGTGTTTATTCAATACGACCTTGGCAAGGGTTTGGATCCTTCTCGGGCGGATCTGTTTATGTGCCGCTGCCGAATCTAGAGCTTCAGCTAGCTTTAATGTAAAGGTTTTCGTACTAGCTAGTTATCGTCAACTGTCGAGGGCTAGGGTATCGGGGGGCGGCCAAGAAATGGGCGCGTCAGGCTAGGTTAGGCAAGGAGGGGTTTAAAGACGCCGATGGATGGCCGACGAAGTAAGAAGATAGATAGATATTGACGGTCAGGTCATATAGGCTGGGGGAAAAAAAAAAAAAGACTCATATCCCTCGTCATGTTGTTGTATCATTATCACTTCTATGTTTTTATCCTGCTCGCAGCTCTCATCTGCTTTGTCAATGTGAAGGCACAGCAAGATTACTCCTGCTCCGCCGATAGACCATGTAAGCTAGGATGCTGCGGGAAGAACAATGTGAGTTGGCAACAAAATCCATTTGCACAAGCTCCCCTTGTTTTGATGGCGCTATCTACTCACACAGCCTTCTCAGGTATGTGGCATGGGCCCCAACTACTGTGCCCCCGAAAACTGCACCTCGACCTGCGATGCCAAAAGCGAGTGCGATCCGGGTTGGGGCTCACAATGGAGTAAGCAGGAGAGCTGCCCGCTCAACGTTTGCTGCTCAGAGTATGGCTTCTGTGGGACAACCGAGGATTTCTGCGGTGATAAGAAGGTGACGAAGCCGAGCTGTCCAGGGGGCACGAGTGCAGGGAAAAAGGTTATCGGATATTATGAGGGTTGGTCAACGAGTAAGAATTGCAATGGATGTAAGTTTTCGCTCTTTCATTCACTATCTGCGTGCGCGCGGATTTCATTTTTGCTAACGTTTTCTGTGTCTCTTCTTTGCAGTGAATCCGGAGGACCTGTTGATGGGGGCGTATACGCATCTGAACTATGCGTTTGCGTTCATCGATCCACAAAGCTATAAGATTGCCAACATGCAGGACTCGGACGAGGAGTATATGCCGCGTTTGACGGCGTTGAAAAACTACAACCCCAGTCTAGAAGTTTGGGTACGTTACGAAACAGGAAAGATGAAAATGAAATAGGAAAACTGACTAAGTCGTTATAGATTGCCATAGGCGGCTGGAGCATGAATGACCCCGATCAACCCACGAAACGGACGTTTTCCGAACTAGCAGCGTCCAAGGCTCATCAAGACGTATTCTTCGAGTCCCTCTTGTCTTTCATGGACAAGTATGGCTTCGATGGTGTGGATATTGACTGGGAGTACCCGTAAGTCTCTTTTTATGGTTTGCACCTTACAGAAGCATGAAAATGACTAGGAACAAGGGTAGCAGAAGAGCGCTCCGGCGCTCCAGAAGACTTCGAGAACTTCGTCTCCTTCCTCAAGAACCTCCGGGCCGTGCTAGGGAACCGAGGGCTCACCATCACTCTCCCTGCCTCCTTCTGGTACCTGCAGCACTTCGACATCAAGAACATGGAGCCAATTCTCGATTGGTTCAACATCATGAGCTACGACCTGCACGGCACCTGGGACGGCACAAACCCCTACCTAGGCCCGTTCATCAACTCGCACACCAACCTTACTGAAATTGGCCTCGCTCTTGAGCTCCTCTGGCGGAACGACATCGACCCCAAGAAGGTTGTTATGGGCACGGGCTTCTACGGCCGCAGCTTTACTCTATCCGATCCGTCATGTAATACACCAGGCTGCGGCTTCTCAGCAGGGGGCAACCCAGGCAAGTGCTCGGCGTCGGCGGGGAGTTTGATGTTCTCCGAGATTCAGGAAATCATCGCCGGGGGCGGTGCTGAGGTGGTCCACGATGAGAAGGCCGGGGTCCAGATGGTAACTTGGGACACAAACCAGTGGGTCTCATACGACGACGACGTGACACTCCAGGCCAAGATGGACTACGCCAACGAGCTCTGCCTGGGCGGCGTCATGGTCTGGGCAGCCTCGACGGACGACCACAAGGGCACCGCCATCCGGGCCCTGGCGAAAGCAGCGGGTCGCACTGACTTGACCGTGCCTGTGCTCGCGGCAAAGTCCAACAACGACCCAAGCCAATGCGTCTGGGGCGAGTGCGGCGCTGACTGCCCCTCAGGCCTGATCCCCGTTGAAGAGTCCTCAAGCAATAAGAATCCGCTGGGAATCGAGCTGGGCTGCAACCAAGGGACCCGTTACTTCTGCTGTCCGTCCAAGAGCCCTCCAACCTGTAAATGGAAAGGTAGCCCCAAGTTCTGCGGTCTCCTATCTAAGAACCGCTGCACCGATGACGAGATCGAGGTCTCGGCGAGTACCGACGGCTGCTGGACAGGCCACAAGTCGCTCTGCTGCACCAAAACCCAGTCGACAGACATCCTCTCCGCCTGCAAGTGGTTCGGCGCCGCCCCCATCTGCGCCGCCGGTGCTTTCTTCCCTTCCCTGCTGGGCCCGCTCGGGGGGGCCTTCTCGTTCCAGGGCTACGGCTGCGGCGACGACGACAACCTCCCTAACGAACTCACAAAGGCCAAACAGGGACAAGGTGGGCAGCAAAGCTGCAGCTACAACGGCGGGTTCAAGAGCTTCTGCTGCAAGGACCCAGTGCCCTGGAAAGACTGTAAATGGCGCGCCGGGAACACGGCATGGGTGCAGTGGGAGAAGCTCCTCTTTGGGCCGTTGGGCTCGCTCTTCTTTGACTTCTCGACAGACTGCAAGACGGGCTGCGAGCCCGGTGAGACCACCGTCGCCACGGACGGCTGGGGTTGCCGCTCCGGTACCTACTCATACTTTTGCTGTGCGGACCCTAACCAGCCCGCGTCGCCTGACCTGCCAGATATCAATCTCTGCTACGGGCCTAGCCACCTCGATAGTTTGACTGGCGAGCTGGAGGAGGAATCTAACCTGCCCAATGTCTACGATGAAGAGGAAGCATTCGACTACATCTGCGGAACGACAGACTTAACCGCAATGCTCAGGGCGAAGAAGAGAGATGCCAGTGAGGAGGTAGCTTCGTCCTCTGCTTTCAATTCGTCCCCGTTCGAACTATCAGGGCAGGATGAGTTTTCGTCCTCCGCGATAGCCTTCCTGGATACCTCCGACCTCCTCCAAGAACGCGACTTAGTCCCCCGCGGTGCCCGCGAAAGGGTCGCAATGGCACTCTGCGGACCGGGAGGCCAGCGATCCAGCATCTGGGTGCAGCAGTACCCCGGCGCATCCAGCATCCTCCTCACCACGGGCCGAGCCTGGACGGTTGCGAAACAGGGTCTCTGCGCTGCAGCCGGCATAACCGGGCTCAGCACGCTGGCCACTAACACAGAGTGGGTGACCGAGCATGTCCTGGAGAAGCAAGAGTTTCGCAACGCGCTCGAGTACATGGCGGCAGGGCAGACACCCAGTGGGACCACGCTGCGCGCCGGCGCTGTCCCCTTTACACAGGTATTTGGCGCAAACGGCATCTTCCAGCAAAACTGGCCGACTTCCACCTACACATCACTCAGCTTTACGCATAACTGGGCGGGAAACATCAACGATTACTTCACAGGGTTGTTAGGGCGAACGAGTGATGCGGGCCTGTCGAACCGATTCATCGACAACCTCCAGGTCTGTGACCGCGACTTCAACGTCTACAAGGAATACATGGTCAAGGGGTGGGACTTCATCTCCCAAAACATGTGGAGCAACTACAACCCGCAGGAACGGGTCGGGATTCTCCTCGACGTCGTGGACATGCACGGCTACCGGTCCAAGTCTGAGGTCGTGACGGCGTTTAGCTCGACGTACAAAAACCTGGCGTCGATGTTTGGGGATCTGACGCGGTATGCGGCGACGCAGGGGGTGACTTATGACTTTGAAGATGCCTGGAAACAGATCATGCCGGACTATCTGAACTGGCAGGTAGATAAGGTGCGGGAGACGTTTGAGAGTTATCTAGATGACGAAATCCTGTATTGGGCGGGGAGTTTGGCACAGAATACTTACACGCCACTGGTGGTTAAGGAGATGGGCGATTTGCTGCAGGATTTGAAGACGAATATGAATACGCTGCTGTCATTGCCAGTTACGCAGATGACTACCTAATTCATATATCCTATCGTCAGTCTTCACAAAATGCATTCGAGGCGGGGGAGGGCGCCCAGGCTGGCTGGATTTTCAGAATTATGGAATATCCTTGATTGTCATTGTCTTCCATGGGTGGAATTGAATAGCACAAATGCTCTACCTAGTTATAGACGTCCATGGATTTTTCTGAAATTGACAAATAAATGCCTGTAAGAATAGATTTTCCATTCATGTCTCAGGTGGAGAGGCTGGTTTCAAACTTCCAGTGAGGCTGAGCGGAACGGTGTGCTGTGAAAACCACGTCAAGTCCCGAGATGACTTTCTCCGGGGTGGTATGAATAGTATCCTACCTGCTAAATGGGAATGGGCGATGACATACATGGCCTTTACATGTGACGGGCAGACGAACGGTAGATGCCCACGAACTGCCTGTACGGAAGTGTGCCGCAGGACCTTCTCCTATTTTTTGAACTTCTCCGAGGAAGTGTAAAGGCTGCCTTAAATTACCTATGCTATCTCTGGTCACGGCCTAAGACAACACGTAGAGCTATTTAAGTGACTTGGCCCCGGATCTAAAACCCATTCTCGTAACTATAGCCGGCATTCTCACCCGGCTAGCACCACAGTCTCGCTTCGTTCTTCCCAGCACAGCCGGCTAGGGCTGGCCCCTGCCTAACTTCACATCTATGGAATCCTTCATGGTACTTCTAACCCGCCTGACTCGCACAGCAGCGACAAGGCACCGCGCTGCATCATCAATACCAACCTCCGTTACCAACCTCACCGACTTCGAAACATGCTGGGCATCTAGCCTGGGGCTGTTGTAACCCATGGGTCTAAGACGGAAAAGCAATATAGGCAGATTTTAGATCCGGCCTTATCTCAGGAGTGGAGAAGGGAATTTTAAAGAATTGAAGGATGAAATTAACCGTAGTGCTTTTCGGATTAGCTGCACAATTTAGTGGGCTGATAGTTACTACTTAATAAAATACTTTGGTGTATTAGCAAATACCGCCATAACCATCAATGGCGCAACCCATTCCTTGCAAGAGCAACCCCCCACACTACCTGTCAAGTTCGGTATGGCTTCTCCGTAGTTCATCACCCTTGTATCTCTAGTCCCTGTCCTAATTCCTGAAAACGTAGCGAGTTGCATCTAGCAGTATCGCGGGTGTGTATTCAATATCTCTTTCAGGGGGTACTGGGGCCCGTTCAACAACTTGCTGAAACTCTAGAATAAGTCGATCCCCCGTAACAGTGGGGGGATTAACCCCTTGGTTTATCATGGTTTTTGACACTAAATGAGGCATCCAAACCTGCGGAAGCCCACTCCTTGCCCGTGTTTTGTGCATAACTGCCTGTGGAACATATTTCTCAATGAGTATCATCTTCGTGGCCTTAGTTATCTTGATTAAGAGGACGATGTGAACTCGGCCCCCGGAATTCGAAATCCACCAGGCGGCATCTTGCTTCAGGCGGGCCATAGACTCGGATACACCGGCCTCAATAACTATAGATGGCCAGCTGTTATGTCCTGTTCTTAATGTTGGGTTGTTCCATGACGCATCAGCTTCCTTTTCTGATGCAGTTGGCCCAACATATTTTGTTGCTCCAAGGGATAAGAGCTCATTGCGACCAATACCCATGCCCCGAGATTGTGTGATAAGTTCTTCACTAATGTTTGTATGCACCACTTCGTGTTCACGTGAGGGCACCTTGATGACTAGGGTTGCAATATCTAGGTAGTAGGTGAACCTCACTGCACCCAACTGGGAGCGATGCTCATCAATGTATCGGAAATCCTTAGCTGAGACATGTTTGAAGGACAGGTATTGAGAAATATCTCGAGTATTCAGCCTGCTCCTCATGGCGACGATGGCTATGTTAAGATCGCGGAGGTTGGTGTAGGTCCTGGGGGGGTACAGCTCAGTCATCGCGAGTTGGGATGAGGGAAGGACGGTGAGCCGCTGCTCAGCCATGATTGAGGTGGAAGTGGAATGATTCAATGGGATCTCAGATGTTTTTGCCTGCGCATTTGTGGAAAGGGATGCCATCTTAGTAAGCAGTGATGTATGGTCAGTGTAAGCTTTCGTGATTGACCGGGCATAAATCCCGGTGGGGGGGAGAATGAGGATAGAGGGGGAGGAGGAGGAGGAGGAGGAGGATGTGTTAGTCATGAGTGAAGTAGAAATTTGCAAACAGTACTATAGAGTATTCCTCTAACTCCCAAACAAAGGACAACACACCAGCTCGCAAGCTTGTCAGGTCACAGATTCAATAACAAATTTAAAAAATTCCTTGAAACCTATGTAGTAGCTAAGAATGATGGATACATAAGATGATAATATACTTCCCCCAGAGCGGTATCCACTGGCAATTTGCTTAATCAGTACCTAGAGTAAAGTGAATTCCTTCCATTATTGTCTTTTTTATTCTTTTTCACTTTTCCTTTTTGACTCTTTTTAGGGAATAGAGGTGAGGAAATTGCTCTAGTGACTAGATGCTGATGGTCAAGTAGGAATACAAGGATCATATAGAAGTAAATATATCATTCTTAGCTAAAGCTACCCCAAGGATAGTAAATAAGTGTCATAACATTGTATTTTGCCATTCACAATAAATATATGCTTGCATGCTACTAAATTTTGTTTTAGCATTGGGTGTATGGATGCTTAGAAATAATAAAGTGCTAGTCATGTAAACCAATCCTGATATTATTGATTGGTGTGATTAAATCCAAGCAGATATAAATCCAGTAGCCTCTGCCAATTCCATCTACTCTACTCTTCATCGCTGTCCTCAACCTCACTCGATGAGGGGGGGCATTTTCGCTTCCTTTTTGGATATGTAGGAGCAGGCTTTCTTTCTCCCGGTAGCTGGGCAGCCTTGGTCTGTCATGTTTCCATTTAGTGCGTTCTTTCTAAAATTGCGTGTTTGGTGGGATACTTACGAGACGACTGCTGTAACATTTACTGTAGTGGGCATCTAGCCCCCCAGCCTGCAAGGCCAAAAAGAGGAAGCATTCGCGAAGGGACAGCGACCCTGATGCACAAATATTGTTAAATCTAATCACTGGGGAGTGCTTAACATTTGTGTCGTTGACCCGCTTCAGCAACCATGTTTCGCTGTACGTGCTATAAAATCCGTATCGACAGTTGCAATCATCCATATACCGGACAAGCTGCCCTGGAGGAATATAAGCCACCGCATCTAAAGCAACACCGACCACGTCAACCCCTTATCGAATAAATTTGCAGACAAAGTAAGGACTCCCAGAGCAGCTGTACATATATAATGACGATAATTGGGGGCTTGGAGCATATATCATGGGCAGGGTATCGAAGAGAAGAAAATTCTACAACAGGGTCTAGGAGTTGGTAATGTTTTTACTCATTGATTTCTATATAGTAACACTGACTGCTCCTAACCAAGCTCTATTGTCTTACCTAGGCAATACAAGGCCCCACTACCCTATAATTCTATTTGCGTGAAGTATTGTTCTAACTTCTAATGTTACTTAAAAAGTCATTCCAGCTCTCTGGTTAGGGAAGGGGTTTCATATATTACCAAAGCTGTGGCAAGTTAATGATCCTAACATTTCTGTTTCAATTCACTCCACAAACGTGAGTATCCGGGCAACCGCACTCGTAAATGGATATTTTGTAGGATTAGTTTTATACATTGTTATGAGGGAATCACTATGGTCCCCAATCAGGATAAGCGCTGTTCAAGTTATGGACGTCAAGGTAGTGTAGTGAATGACGAAGGTAAAATTAAAGGGAAAACGAAAAAAGTTCCCGGGTAGAGTTCGACTCTTCCACCAGCGCGCTTTTTTCTCTTTATACAGTTCTTCTTCTCCCCGACAAAATTTTCCCTCTAGCAACCATGTCTTACCTCTACGAATTCGAGATGGATCTAGAGGGTCGAGTGTTCAAAATTGAGGGTAGAAAGGTCAAGGTGGAAGAGCAGCTCACCGACGAGACAAGCAACTATCTATGCCAGCAGCAATCTCTCGTTCTCGCTCGCTACCTGGATACGGATGAGCCTGTCATGATGAAGATCCGATATGAGTATGTTATTATGTGTTAATTTCCTTGATTTTACTTCCTTAACATCTAATGGATGCAGTCTGGACCCCAAGTATTTTGAAGACTACTTTGATGAGCCGATTGAAGACAAGGTTGGGTTTCGCGACCGTTCTGAGGAGAATTTTCGACATGAGTTAGATGTTTATCACCTACTTTCGGAGATTGGACATGGGGCCAAGTACATCACGCATCAGACCAAGAAGGCTGGCTCTCGTTTTCCATATGCTGAAGGGTGGATTCATTTTGGGGTGTTCGGTCGGGTTCCAGGGGAAGACCTAGATGAGATCTTCTTGCAGTTGAGTAGCAAGCAGTTAGCCAGTATCAAGACACAGCTGGCTTTTATTTTGGAGTATGTCTACATTTTCCTTTGATATTCTTCTATAACTAACCAGGAGCAGGTCCATGAGAAAAGAAGGATATATACTTATGGACCAGTATCCAGAAGATCTACGCTATGACCAAGCAAATGATAAGCTGTATGTTCACCCCTTTTTATTTAGATATCCATTAATGACATGGTTGATAGCTACCTTGTTGATCTTACCTCATTCACTTTTGAAGACCCGGACGAAACGTCGCCTATTACAGAAGACAGTATGTCTGTCCTCGCCTTTAATATCTGGCGCCAGCATCTCCCGAAGAATTTTATAGAAGCCTCAGCTCGACAGCTAGAGTACCAAGAGGAGCAGAAGATCAAGATCGCTGACGCGCTGAAAGGATGGGAAGAAGAGGAGCGAAAGGCCCGAGAAGCTGAGAGGGAGGAGCCTGTAGAAGAAAAGCCACTGGGGCTTTCGGAACGCCCAGCTGGGTCGTCTAACAGACCCTCTGCCCTCACATCGAGGCTCCCCTCATAAACAGAGTGGACAGGGAAATATGAGAAAGAAGAACTAGATGTATATCATTTTAAGCCAGCAAGAGTCCCACTGGTCGATGATCCTCCATTCGCTAGAGTTTGCGCAATTAAATACCCATTTCACATGATTCTTTGTGACTCTATTGCCTGCATACAATCAGGAAATCTTGTAGTTTGGCATGAAGATTTAGATTTCTAGTCAGGAAATGGGCAAGTTTTACTAAATGGCCACACATGTTACCCTGCATCTTGCAGCTCCACTGGGTGAATATTAAAGAGGTTTAGGTAAGGTCTAGATTAAGGGACACCAAAGTAAAATGTTGATAAATAGTTCTAGTAATAGGATAGTTAATTTACAGTCCCACACATAACAACAGTTGTAATACTATAGATTAACCTTCTAGAGAAAATATGCAATTATTATATATAGTTAATTTCTTACCCAGACAGATCATTAACAATCCAAAAGCCTTTCAGATTTAGAATAAAGGGGTCAGGGCTTGTCCTTCATTGTCCAGCACATACTTTTAGCCCTTTGTGGGAAACTTAGGGCAATACTATAAATAGGTTGCTTTTCTTATATTTTATTTTCATATTTCCTATTTCTCAAATTCTCTTTTATTCCGTACCCTCAGCCTCATCTTACCCTTTTGACGCGCCATGCGGAAGGAAGCACCACCAGACTTTTGACACCCAATATAGGATATGGAAGGTGTGAGGTTAGGATTGGTAGCCGATGCAGGAGGAGGGTTTTGAGATTATGCGAGGCTGTGGGAAGAGTTATTTGAGGGGAAGGAATTAAAAATTGAGACCCTTCCGCCTTCCTCCTATTTAAGAAGGTGCGTGCCAATTTGGAGTACGCTATCTTGAAAGTTCGGTTGTTTGCCCGATCTTATAACCGGACAGTGGCGAAGTTGCGTTGCATTATGTCTGTCCCCACGCTGTTGCACTGAATGTGGTTTTGTTTGAAATTGGATGGATCCTTGCTGATTATCGTTCGCTGTGAGCACGAAGAGAGAAGGGCAGATATATTCATTCATTCAATGGGAACTGGTCGCAATTGTTTCTCTTTTATTCTTCAGGGACTTATCTAGAGGTGATATCCCTGCTAGCTAGCTACTGGTTGGACGCCATGAAGCCTGTGCTTTAAGGATTCCCCAATTTGCTCCAAGCTCGCCCGTACGACTCATTAAGCGAAAATTTACAACAGTCAGACATGTCATTGCTACTTATCAGCTAGCTAGCCTTGATGGTCACCGTCTACATCGCTTTTACATCACTAATAAGCTAGCCATTCATATCTTCCCTGTTCCGGACAATATTCTCCACGTAAGGATGTCATCCACATACACTTCTTGAACAGTCGACTCAACAAGGATTGAGCGTACTCAATAGCCGGAGAAAGGTCAACAGTTATACACCATATCGAATCCCACCGGCGCCACCCCAGTCACGTCATTGGTAAAATATATGGTTCCAGCCACGGCCTGCCACTCCGATGCCGCGAAAAGGTAGCTCATCGTCGTTGAGCAGGAATTGCTTGCGATAATCGTGTTCACAGCGTCTGGTTGTCCCGATGGAAATTGGACTTGAGAAATATGCTCCGCCTTATTGGGCTGGTTGGCCCACGCAGGTGGCGCGTTTGGTTCCCACGCAGAAGTACTCCAGACATCTGCCTGCAGAATCCCATAGGCGACGTTGGAATTTGGGGGGAATCGGACCCGGAGTTGACATCCTGTCGAGCCGGCGGGAATTTTGAAAGTCATTGCTGTGATCACCGTGTTGGCATACGGTGGTCCGGCGCGCTCAAGATCGAATACATTGGTTGAGGCAGAAGGATTATTTGGGTCATCCTGCCGAAGGACATCGATACGTGCGGGGGCCACTGACTGACAGGCATTCGCGGAGGCTTGAACTGGTGCTGCCTTGGCTATAGATAGCAGAGCGAGACCGAACGTGAATAGAGAGAGTAGCATATCGGCGTTGATAGTGCGCGAAAGTCCTGACAAAAGATTAGAAAATGAGCTAGGACTGATGATGCCTGACTTCTATGGATCTATAGACACCTTTATTTATACTTGTGCGATCGTCGGTTATGTACCTGTTCGAGAATGCTCGACGCAACCTGTCTAGTTGACATGTCACAATGAAGCACATGGCGCATACAAACTATGGGCATGCATTTGGACCAATGGTGGAACGTATACTCTGGGTTACCGAACTTTCATCCAGATTGGGGAGTTGCTGCACGCCTTGCATGTGTGGTGCGTATAATGATCTCGTCATATGAATGGCTCTTGCGACAACCCCCCGCGTTGATATGTGACTTGGTGGGACAGAGTCGTCCTTGCGTCTTTTATCGAGCCAAAGCGACTCTGACATGCCACCTGGATCCACATGTTCCCTTTCCCCACGCTTGTTTTGGAACTGCGCGGCTTATATTGCGTTTCGTCAGGTTTCAGACTGCGAGTCTATTATATAGGATACAGTAGATGCCGATTCGCGGCTTGAATACGAGGTCCCTCATTTCAACACGTTTGAGTAGAAAGGGATGGGGTGTTAACGCGTAGCATTGCTACGAGAAATACCCTCCGATGAGAGTTACCGGCACCGAAAGTTGCTCATAACCGGCTTTTGGGCCTTGGCCAGGTGGAACATTGGATACCATTGCATTTAGGGTTCAACCTGATCAGAAATAGTGTACGTGTATTATACTACATGGAATTCGGATTATAACGCGTGTTTAATGCGCAAGTAAATGGGGCACTGCTGTGGTATATAACGAACGAACATTGAACAATTGAGGCAACCCGGAACGGAGAGTAACGTCTGAGGACGTGCGTACGAATTATCACATATTCATGAGCCTCCACTAATAGACTTTTGATCGGTTTCTCACAGGCCATACTAGGTGCAGGTCCAAGAGGGGCAGGGTGACATGTGGGGAAACCTGTCCTTATAGAGTCTATTTGATACAATGCGTCTCTAGTGTCCAAGTAGGTACTTTTCCTGCTGATATGACAACTCAAACAACAACGTCGCACCATTATCGGAAACAGATGGTGGCTCCATGTCCATCCCTTTCCACTTGGTGGGGATACTTTCACCTTGAGGGAACTGCAATGTAACGCACGGTTCCTTTGTTTAACTAGTAAGACCAGCGGCACCCGACGTAGCTCCCGAACCCGCGTCGGGAAGAGGCAAGAGATGAATCAGATGCGGTAGAATGAAATGAAATAGCGGTGGCATTCGGGATGCAGACGAACAGAAGTGGCAGGAGTGATGCAGATCCCGTAGATGCGTCAATGTAAAGACGAATATCGGCGACAGTCAACGGGGAGAGCTCGTAGGGGTACTGGGCGCTGCTGCACCAGCCCCCAGAGGCAATCATTTCAAAGGTTCCCCGAATAGATCCGTAGGTGAAACATTCGAGTCGCCGAAAGCTCACCAAAAGGAGAGTAAAATTTCAGGACATTCAACACAGTGCGATGATAGATATGAAGCTCGGCAAAACATCGGGAATAGGCCGAGGAGGTAAGTCACAGGTAGGACAAAATTAAACATACTCAAGTAGTGAATATTCTCGAGGGCAGAAATAGAAGTATTGGGGCAACCGTTTTGGTAGTACTAGGCAACACTTCGTCTCGAATTGAGGATGATGCTTTTCTAACACTGAGGACTCCCTTAGTCTCACTCCTTGTTATTGGCTAATTCTATGGGGCCCAGGAAGAAGGATTGGTCGCTAGGTGGTTAATGTTATATAACTTATGTATTAGTGTGGGAGCACATATCTCAAGTATTCTCTTGGTTGTCCGACCATATAAGCTCGTGATTTATACTACCCAGAAGTACCGGCAAAAAGGGGTCCACTAGGAGCCTCCAGGGAGCGCTGAACCGCTGGAGGGGGTTAGACATGATGAGGAGCCGGAGTTGGGTAAGATGAAAGGTACCACTCATTGGCTACTTTGTTATTCCAGTACTTTCAGGCCTTTTGGCCTCTGTACTCGCTGTATGGAATAAGCCATCGGGGGACTACTAGGAGAGAGGCCGGGCACGGTTTAGACAACCGCAGTATCAGGATACAAGGAGCTTTAGTTATGTACGCAAAAGTAGTGTTATTCTAGCGTGGACTGGTCGCTACTCATCTATCATAAAGGCATTAGTTGATATATGGAAAATGAAACAGGTGCATTGACGAACGAGATTGAGCGCTTGGGACAAGAATGATCTACCTTTTCGGCAGCTACTCGGATAATGGTTTTTGGCTCAAGCATAAAGAAGCTGCGTGAAAAGGTGCAGAAAATGGGACATCCTGAAAATAGAAGTTATCCATATTAAGACGAAATAATAAGCCGCAAGGTGGACGGGAAATAATATGCCCTGTTCTAGTCTACTGTATTAGATATACCGACTATTTGGTTTATCATAAGCGAGCTTATGGTATTAGTTGCTGAGTTAATGATAATACATAGATTAGACCTCAATCACAGGTCATATTATATGATGTTTTGTTGAGTTCGATGCTCCGTATTTCAGGGGGCATTCAAGTTTTGTCTTTGTCGGATTCACTGCAAATTGGTCGCAATTCTCAGGTCAGAAATTACCATACCATGATGCCACTGGAGTAAAGAAAAACAAAAATAGGCCGTACATAATATCTAAGAATTAGATAGGGCTCAGCATCCGCGTAAAGTCCTGGCAGCAAGTAGTATAAAAGCAAATAGGAATGACGCAAGGGGAAACAGTTATGCAGCTGGTGCTCAACGTCCGCATAAAGTCTCGATAGCAAGTACTAAAATACAGGGAAGCAAAAAGTAAAGAAAAACAGGTCATAAGCCATGCGGGTAGATTCTTAATCTCGTAAGACATCAATTTCATCAAATACAGCCCAAACAAATTTCCATACAACCGTTCCCACCACGAAAGTAAAACCTAGGCAGTGAAGTAGATGATTGCCGCTAATGATGCAGCAAGACTTTCGCAGGCATGGTAACTCGTACATACAAGTTGCGTCTCATCTCCCTGTGTAGCGAAGCATTTCTTTGATATCGCTTGGCTCTGGTTGAGTGAAGTTGGTCCTATAATTACATCCGCATGCTTGTAGCTTTCTGGTACCTTAAGGTCTCGAAGCGGTATCTGTAGCCAATGAGCCGTGAGGCTCTGCCAGTCAGATACGTTGGGTCGCCAGACATTGAGAGTTCGGAGGTCAGGATCTTTGAAAATCATGACAGCGCCATTTGGGTAAGCATATGTTGCCGCCATTTCAAAGTTATCTGCTGCATATATTCCCGGGCCAAGCTCATTGTCGCTATTGTTGCGTGTTATTGCAGGGATGGAAAAGCTCATTGAAAGAGCAAGTGCGCGCATACTTAATCCGCGGAACCAAACGGTACTACTTTCCAAGTCGATAGCTGTACCAAGTTGCTTCTTTACTTGGTCAATGGTTTTGTCGAGCTTCTTTTGGCTTTTCAATTTCAGGCATAGAACATTCTTCGGCAGGGACTGTGGACGGCTGAACGGGTAAAGGTCTGCAATGCAACGTGTGGCCATGTCCGGGGTAATTCTGTCCGGGATTTGATATACCAGTGCAACACGGAATGACTGAGGAAAACGCAGGCCCTCATACGACTCCACAACAGAAAGAGGAATCTTGTCCTCATTGCAATAATAGTCCATCAAGAATCCCACAGCACGAACACCACGAGGAACCATGACGATCTCATCAGTCAAAACACATGCTGGGTCGTCTACGAGTTCAACTAGGTCTTTGTATCCAAATAACCAGAAAATGCTTCTGTTTGAGCCGATTATCTGGCAAGTACCTTTTGAATTCAGTCAGAGCTACTACAAAGGGATCAAAACCTAATTACGGGTAAGCTAATACTTACTGGTCGAACCGGGTGACAAATACTCCTGCAGTTCTGGGGGCGGTGTTCCGGGATAGCCATACTCCTGGAACCAAACTGGATCAAACCCATTTTGTAGAAGAAGATTGTGATCCTTGATCCCGCCACTGTCCACGAGCTCTTCGTCAGAATCAAGGTCCTCCTCATTGGAGAAATGGGCCGCGGGCTCAGAATCAGTGATTGTAATCAATTCTAGCTCCTTCGTTGGTTCATCGATCTCATCTGGTGTAGGTAAACCACAGAAGAAAGATACGTGGTGTCCATTATTTGTCTCAACCAAACGGGCCATGGCGTCTTGTATGAGTCCTCGGTTGACAAACAACTCGTTCGCAGCATTTCTCATAATACTGCGCAGCTCGGCCATCTGCTTAGCATACCGTTGGGCGACGTTGCGGGGGGTTGTCATCCACAAAATAGGTCCCAGAAAGTCATCGTAAACCACTGAGGATGAGAGAAAGGTGGTTGTGATAATTTTCGTTTCAATGAAATTCTTCCATCGAGCCCAAAGCTTTGGAAGGAATTCATTCAGTGAGGCGTAATGAACATAGCTGGTGGCGTCGGCTTCTTCAAAGATGACCAAAGCTTTTTGAATTGCACTGCAATATCTGTATACTATGTTTTTCAGGACCTTCCGCAACTGCAAAAACCAGGACACCGCATCTTCGCTCCTCCATTCCGAGAGAAACGGGGCTTCGGTTTCCCGCAGTGGCTTGGAAGGGCTAAAGGTACTTTGCGATGGCGCTGCGGATCGGGAAAACACGGCATCTAATTTGCTCGTGCTTAGGAATGTGGGTTGCTCTGGCTTCTCGGGATCCATTTTTGATTGGCGTCACTGCCAGTATAACCACAGAGTGGGTCAGAGACTAAACCAGTGCTACCAACAAGCAAGTCACAGAGATACTTACCGGTATTAGTGTGTGAGTCTTTGGTGCAGGACCAATCAAAGCTTGCGAGTTATGTTCAAGCTAGACGCAGGAGAGCTAGTCAGGGTGGTAAGGAATTCTGAGAACTTGGGGAGTTTCTGAGTCACATGTATCATTGTGTTGCAGTGAATTAGGGAGACCGGTACGAACCATCTATTATCCGATAATGCTTCCACATGACGTTGTCGGATAGGACTATAGGACCACCAAGCCCCCCAGTTTTTGGCCATTGCTGATATTGTTGATACCCTCAAAGTCCAAAATAGCAAGATCTCCATGCAAAGACAGCCGTGAGTATTAACCTAGATACACCGACCCGATTTACAATTACTAGATGCTACAACACTAAATAGGCACTTTAAAGCTCTAATCAAAGAATATTTCAACATATCGATAAAAACTGCTAAATGCCCCTATTTAACACTTGAAAAAAGGCCGCCATCATGATCGACGAAGGCTCTCTATTGTTTCGGATGAGATGGTGCGAAGACGCCTCCGAAGGTCCTCTTCTAGATTTGAGAATGTAGCACTTGATAATGCTGACATCCTCCCCCCAGTGAGCGGGGGGGGATCACCGGCTTCGGAAAGGATACTGCAGCTGGATGTAGAGCCTGAGGAGAAACAATTCCGCTGTCTTATAGCCTCCAATTTGGAAGAAATGACTTTCACAAGTCGCTGTACTCGATGCAACTCGCCAAGGACTAGCTGGGCAGTCATGCGGCCTTGGTCATTGCCTTGGATGCAGTAATTCCCTACAACTGCCGGTAGGTGGAGGACTTGCTCATCAAATGATGGGGGGGTTAATTCGCAAGTTGAATGAGACGCAAGTTCATTGCTCCACCCGAGATTGTTGACATGGTGATGGTAATTTTTACTATGATCTTCTGTGGTGGACGTACGGTCCCTAGCTGCGGCGACATACCAACCCATAATTTTGAAGACAGCGAGTGAGGCGATAGAGATGACATATTCATCCTGTGAGCAAGGGCAGTCCAAAACCGTGTTGATAGTATCTATCGCCTGTTTGTTTTCTGAAATCACAGACTCAATCGTCCGCACTTTGCCCGGGCCTGACTGGCTCCCTGGCCGTTTGCACACACTGGGTGCATTAGGAAATAAACTCATTAAAGTGTTGAATAATGTTGCCAAGCAACAGACCTGTGGTTTGCTTGGATAACCGGAGAAGCATGGCGAATTGATATCGGGCAGTCCTGAAGTAGAGAACAATGGCGGATCTGCGACCGAAGGGTTGTCATCAGCTCCTTGACTGATAAGCACATCTAGCTCATTACTGTTGAATTGTGGCGATGGAATCACCGAGCCAAATATGTCGCTAACATCAGGGCCGAGAGGTATCAATGAGGAGAAATCATCAGTTCCAAGCGCAGTAGGAGAAATAATGGAGCACCATAAATCTGGTGTTCCTGGTTGACAGTGTTCGGGTGATGAATGGGCCGTTGGAACAGTTGTGGTGGGGGTCAATAGAGGTGTTTGAGTCGGGGCAATGGATGATGATGTGTTTATCCTTGGGCCTATGTGAAGTCTATGTGGTTGAGACTCTGATGACGGTTTTCTTCTCGTTGTTGAATTCGCCCCTGAGTTATTGCTCGCCATGCGAGAGGTGCGGCCGGTGCGTCGAGACACCTTATATTCACATGTCAAACGTCGTCGTACGCAGCGACTACACACTGGCTTCTCCTTGTTGCATTTGACCTTCGAGTTGGCACAGTGGATGCAGCTATCGCGCAACTTTCGGGGTTGCTGACCGTTTGGTAATCGAGGAGGACCAGTCACCAAAGCCACGGAATTTGAAGCAACGGTGTCCGTCATTCTTGATATCGGGTTTCACTTAGTGTTGACTTTACTGCACTTGGTAAAAATAACTTGGTTTGTCACGCCGCTTCAGAGGAGTGAATGCCCGGTGAGAAGGTATGCTTAGAGGGGATAGAGTTCATATACACTGGCTGCCTCCCTTATTCACCTTTGATTTGATTTCCACTTTTTCCTTTTATTTCTTTTTTTTTTTTACCGGATTTGAAGTTAGACCGGCTTCTACAAGATGTGGACTCTCTTTAGGCGTGTTTTAATCTTCAGCTACGCCTGCAATTTGATTTTCTTCATCAAAGGAAGCCGCCCCAATTGGTGCTAATAATGGAGAGTAACTGAATTCGGCAAACGCGCCAGAACTTTCAGCATCGGGCTTGGTGTGGGTCGGTCAAGCTTGTGGATTTCTGAGTAAATGATAGGTAAGTGATCGAAGGCTGCGCAAAAAGCCCATATCAGATCCTGAGGTGGAGACTATAGCCATTTGCAGGCATAGTCCTGCAGTAGTGCTGAGGTTGGCCCTAGCCTCCTGTCAGGCGAGATGTCCCCGGCCGGAATAAAATCACGGCGACGGAGTATAAGCCGCTTGGGTCTTCGCCCCCCCCCCCGCCTGGTTCTCGCTACGCCTGGGTCCTATCCTGGCTTATAGCTGGCTAAAACGATCCTATTAGATCTGGAATTGCACCTGAAAATCCAAGTTTGTTATCACAGCTGAGAAAGACCTTGCAGCCTGGACCGCTTTTGGCAAGGGTCTAGTAGCTCATTCTGTATGCGCCATTCGGCTGCAAAGGAATTGTCGGAGCCTCGGAGGCGATAGGTGGTCATTCCCCCCTGTTTGACCTTTTTTTTTCCGGGCGATCAAAGCCATCCAGGTCATTACCAGGGCTGGGTCGATCATCCGCCCGTCCGGCAGATCCTTGCGAACCACCATTTAAGTACGTATCTTGATTGCACTTTATTGGGGATTTTCTACATACATTCAAAGGTCAGTAATCGACTGGCAAGTTTGACTGTGTAATCTCAAAGTGCTTACTTGCACTCTTCCCAAGCAGGTTTCCTAAAAAATAGGTACGGTTTTCGTAGTACCAATTATGTCAGTCACCTGGTAGGTATGATCAGCATCCTCGACTGCCCTTGACCATATCATGCTGGAAACGAGGGGCACGCTATTCTTAGTGTGTCCTATCAATCAGTTAATTCGCCATCATTTATAGCTAGTAAACTAGATTATATCATGATTTCCCTCATGCTATGATCTACAGATCTACCTGGCCGCTGCACAGAGCACCAGACAATGATTTGATCCTCATCTAAAGCCATGAGCAAAGCCTAGATACCCAGGCACTGCTCCTATCTACTACACCCCAGTAATGAAGGACTTCTTCATGGTTTAAACGGCAAGTTGAAAGAAGGAGCAGCTTTCAGTACTTATTCCACGTCTCCCTTAGTTTCTAGATGTATCCGCAACAAGTTTGATTCTTTTTATTGAAATAAGTTGACAGGATTTAGAGGGCTGAGTTCGATCTCTATAGCATGGAAATCTAGTTGTGGCTAACCAGGGGTCTCCTAGTTAACACAAGATCCCTTACCATCCAACTGAAGTCTAAAAAGTGTACCTTTGCTATCACTTTTCATCCTGACCACCTTTTTCACAGCTAATATGTGCTATTACCTTTCCAGGACTACCATTTACTCGCTCTCAGGCTTCATTCATGTTGGGCGCCTCTTTTCCCCAATCCTACGGGAGGTAAGGTGTGTTGACTTGAGACTACATGTCTATCTTGTTTGTCAAATCATATCTGGTTCGCTTATTTAGACAACCGGATTGTTGCATCTACACTGTTTGAGGAAAGAGCTGGCATTTCTAGGTGATAGTTTTTATTTGCATGAATGCAGGTCTGAGAAATACTGACATTTTTGATACTGTCAATGTGGGTGCCGAAGGGCTATTTACAATGATCGAGTGGCTATAACTTGGTATGATTAGGAACTAAGATAACTATTGACAAAGATCCTTCAAAATGCAAGGCTACCTTACTCCGGCGTCAACATAGATTGCCGGCCTATTTTTACTCCGGCCATAGCCCGATCAGCCAATCAATCCTCATATCGACTATACTTAAGATTGAGCTTTCTCTATTTGTGACGTAACATTTATGGCCTCCATATCGCGGCGCTATTGAAAACTCTGAGTCATTAGTGTCCGTTCAGTTATCTCCAATCCCTTTCTAGCGGTGAGAAAAGGTGTCAAATCGATTCCCCCAAAGCCGGATAGGAGTCGTACTAATAGTAAATAGGCAACATTTTATTTGTCCGTCGAAAACGTAATATCCTACACTTCGTTATACCGACTGTCATGCAGATAAGAAGGCGCTTGGCTAGATAATAGCACTTACCAAAGCCATCTCACACCCTGTTGGATTGGCATAAAACCATCGAATTCCTTCAGGTATACTTCGAATAGATAAACTGACGATCACGATATGATATGACAGTGACCCCAAATAGGCCATGGAAACTCTCTGTCTTAATGTTTGACCCAGTAGTAGAAACTTCTATATACGTACCTAGCCCTGCCTCGGGTGCTCGAAAGCTATGTTAAAACGGAAACGACTCCCAGATGTTGCGCAGGGATGAACCACCCGTATCTGGTGCTATGCCCTCGACATGACTTATCGAATGCCCTTAAAACCTGATTTCGACAGTATCGTTACATAGACTGATGCGCGCAGTTGGGTTGTGTGCGAACAGTTCGAGGGGCAACAGTAAGGAGGAATCAGAGTATCTCCTCACCCCATCCGGGCCTGGGGAACACATTTCCCCCGCGCTTCTCCCCGTCTCTCGATTTCGGCGATTTTTTCCGGTTTATGTTGGGTAACCAAGAATCGGGCAGTAAGAGGAACCCTTCTCCGGGTCTATCCCGGCATGTGTAGCCGCCCAGTTGGCCTCGGAGGGGCAGAGCTTACTGAAAAATATATAGTGGGCCCCTGCAACACTTTAGGAATTACGACGAGGATGTGTTCGTCAATATTCAGCGCTGCTATTCAAAGTGCGAGGCAAAAATCTGACAGTTGTTAATCTAGTTTCGAGGCGTTGAAGGTTGTCGGTCGCATTCTACATTCAAGCTCGATCGTATATAGACTCTGCTCATAAGTGAACACTTATGGGTTACTTTAGCCAAGGGGGCTACGTAACCACCATACTGTACCAGCGTCATACAATTTACCCATCAAATGGTGTTGAGAAGAAGGGAAGGTAATCCTCGCGCGTTCATTGCTCAACATGGCACCCAAAGTAGTTAAAATGAGGTGGCATACTACGTACGGGACACGTTTATATATTTGATTATCCCTCTCGTGCGCCCCCGACCCAGTCTAGATCGCAACACAAGCATGCAAAAAATTCCTCGGACTTGATCTGTATGGTTTGACCTTTCTTACCCTGACTAGCAGGTTCCAAACTTGAGGCTCACTTCGTCAACTATGGGCAATGGTGATTAAATATTTGTTCCCCCAGGTCTCGTCGCTTCGCTTGATTCTGCACCCCTAACAAGGGTGGAAGGCCCTAAGAGAATTGATCTATATATGATAGGCTGAAGTTGTTGAGAAACCTCTCCTCTCCCCTCATTTTCTAAAGGGCGCACCGCCAACCCAATTAAACAAGCCAACCAGCCAATGGGAAAAAGAAGAGATAATGCCGTAGTGCCTAGTCTGCCAATCCTAGGTACAGTACCTACAGTAACATGTCGGAGAGCAAAACCAAGGAAAGGACTTGTCGTCTTAAATGAAATCAACATATGTCTTGCGAGCTAATCCATCTGGCCACGTACCCTCTTCGTTGGATCGGATTGTCAATTAATTAAATGTCCCTCCATTTGTTGTAAGCTTCGATTCTATTCGGCGGGGCAACGTTACACATTAATCCTCCTAGCTTTCAACTTAACTTGATTCCTAGTCCGGTCAGATATAAAATTGGAAAGGTCAGCTGGGAATCCTCCAAGTTCATCGGGCAGGTTTTCCGTTCATCCAGTTTGCTCGGGGGTTTGCCATCAGTAAATCTAGAGACTACTTTATGAGGTTTGTAAATTGGAACTATTCCGCTCAAGGCTTATTGATTATTACATAGCACATATTTACGTCTCGTTTATGGGCTTCCAAGTATCTCTAATCCGATACGTTGTGCTAACATTCAATATCCTAGAGTGCGGAGTGTAATGGGGGAAGCTCGGTAATATATTTCTAACTCACCTAGCCAGTCAGCTACTTGTATGTGTGGGCGAAACCTTGAAGATTATATGCACTATACTTGATCCTAAGGGCAACGATGCTTTCTATTATTTCTCCCTCATCTCCATCGTCTAGATAGCTATGGAAGTCTAGGACGATTCTTGCAAGCTGGATAGATGCTGACGAGGCAGCTATATTGCATTTTGTTCGCCTTTTTTGGATGTGGGCATTTTACTAATTGTTAAGCTCACAAGGGATTAATATTGGGTAAATTTTTAGTTATTCCGGGCTATGAATGGCCTATACAAAGCACGTAATCTGGTTGACGAGGAAGGAAAGCCCGTTTAGCTTTCAAATCCCTATGCGAGGATACGGAAAATACTTAAATGTTGGAGCGTCCAATTTCCGTACTATCACCACATAGAGCGCGCGAGGAATTGGGGCACCGCGACCCCACAATTAAAGAGAAGCCTTCTACACGGCTTCTAGAGCTCAGTGACCACTCTGATATGGTGGAACAATATTCGCAATAGATGCTTCTCCCATGAACCACGGGTTTCTGTCGTCCGTAAGTTGCTGATACGATTCTATGTATGCGACTTCAGAGACAACAGTTGGAAGTGAAGCTCTCAGCTTGCTTCATGTAAGCATCTAAGTCTTTGTAGATATTCTGCCATGGGGCTGGGGAAATGCCGAATCCCGTAGGCTTTGATTGGTATGTCGCACAATCAGGATCTCCTTAGTGCTTGGTATGAAGTAATGATAACACGAGAGGGGCTGCGGGAGAGGAGGGAGAGGGGAGAACTCGCAGTAAACATAATAAAAGATTTTTAGTGGTAAAAAGGCTCGCGGTAGTGAAAGAAAATAATTGTGAAAATTATTGCAGAAGAAAGAACCTACCTAAGGAAATCACTATACTTATAGCCCTGGGCTAGAGACTTCACAAGATAGTAAATGAATTCCAGTGAATGGAATCACAAGGGGGTGAATGGAGACCCGCCTTAAGTGAATCAAGAAGATGCATTTTCAACAGATGGCTTAAACACTGCTGAGTTGACGGTAAGGTCTTTCACCACATCACTAGCAACAGGGGCCTTTTCCTGGGAATCACCAAAGTAGATGGAGACCTTCCATTTACACCCGGCACAGCTGCCCCCCCAATAGCCAGGTACTCAGACGGTCTCCTCGAATACAGCATGAGTATTGTAGTTATAGGCTACTGACATGCGAGCCTCACAGGAGGCAATCAAAATGGCATTCACATATGATGGCCGGCGCGTACGGAAGAATATCAGTAACCTTGTGTATCTCAAGTGCCCACTGATAAACAAGGTGTGAGGGGACGCCAACTAGGGCCGTCTTGCCTTCCTTAGCATTCCCTCAGATGTTGTTAAAATTCTATAGATCAGTATTAGTAAGATTTTAGATAGGGAGGATCTGAAGAGGCTTTCACCAGCTTGCTAAATAGATGTTTATGGGTTTATGGCCATAGTCTACTCAGGTAGCCAGTTTTGGTCCATGTTTTACAAAGACCAACAGTATCAGCCAGAATGCAACCGCGAAGCTATGCACTCTATTTAAATTATTTAATTGCTTGAATCACGGTTAGTTGCCACAGCCAAAAGGCAACATGGATGCGCATTCCAGAAATCTTAGGACAATCAGGATCATTTATCCCAAGAGCCAAGCAGGCCTCCTGAAAATCGGAGTTGTCGAGCCACTATTGTTGCCCAATAGCAGTAGAAATCAACTCTTCCGTCCGTGTAATAAGGGCAGGTTTGGAAGGGACAGGCGCCTCGAGATTGTCGTATGATAGATTGGAATTTTAAAGGATATGGTACTTTTGGTGGTGCCATAATATTACAAGGAAGGTGGCATATAGGCAAATTGTGCGAGATTTTCCATCGTATACCGAGTCTGGCTGTAGTACCTTTAAATCTTTAACTACAGGTTATTAGCGTTCTCCTAAGGAAAATATGAAAGAAAAGAAAAAGGTTGTTCCCCTACCTTGCTACCATCGACGATAGATTTTTGTGTTGCAGGAATTCTGGCCCTGCATTCTTCAGTGCATGATGGTCTGAATGCCCCTGCAATTGTTCCTAATGCGGCAAAGGATCTAATGTCACTCATTGTTGATTAATAGTATAGGATATATCATAGAGTGAGGATAGAATGAAAGGATAGGAGCGAGTAGAATAGTTGGAATGTTAGAGACACTATTTAACAGGCGGACAGGCGAGGGCGGCGTCATAACTACTGGCCTGGGGCACTTAAGTAATATGTAGTGATGACTGTAGACTCGGGAACGTGGAGATAATTCTGACGGTATACACTGCCCAGTTATACAGACTTGTCACAGAATTTCGATAACTAGTAGCCGCGACCAGAGTTTTCATCACGACTTACACTCCAGACCAGCCTATGAATGGTTTCCTGATAACTTACCTTCCTCTACTCACGCACCTTCCTAACGGATACCCTCACCATGGACGCCCATTCATTCCCTTCTGCAGTTCTGGACTCCTCTCTCCCCCCTCATGAAGCCACTTCTGCCACGTCCGATCAGTCCACCGAACAACATAGCATGCCTACTTCAAAACCGACTTTCGAACTCATTAAACGCCGGCTAGACGCTGATATTCAAGCTGGCCGGACGGGGTACCGCCACTTCTGTTACGTTAGTGAGGACATCTTCCATAAGGTCCAGGGACAGCAATCTTCAGCAACAAGACGCCTACACTGCGTTTACAACTTCGAGAAGAACTTGCTCCGCGTTCGAATGCCCAACGAGGCCCACGAAGATGTCGCCCTTCAGCTCCACAGCCTCATTGACCTCAAGCTTAATGCTGAGGGCCTGATGTACACCGCGTGCACCCCCACCCTGTCGCCCACCGTCAGACTTGGCAATGTTGCTCTGCAGCCAGATGGAGCTTGGCGCCCCCGAGGAAGGAAGGACTGGACAGTCTGTGTGCAGGTGGGGGATTCAGAAAGTGAACGCGAGCTTTTGCTCGACGCTCGACACTGGATTGAGGATGATGGCTCGCTGTTCAAGATCTGCCTCACAGCTAAGATCAAGAGACTTCCTGAAGAGATCGAAATTAGCATCATACAGTCTTCCCCTTTCCGTGCTCGAATTCTCCAGAGCAATCACACTTCTGCTATGCTCATAGCAAGTGCCAAGATTATCCGCCATCATCCTAGTCCTGTGGTTGAGCTCCAGGATCACAGAAACCCTACCAACACGCTGACGGCCCTTCAACTTCCTATCGTCGCATTCACTGGACCCCAACCTCCGACCGGAGTTCAAGTCAACTTAGGGGGTGATATTGTGCTTACAGGACAGGAACTAGCGGAAATTGGACGAAGACACTGGGTTCCAGAATTTGACTACTGACAGTAACAATGCACTGCTTTAGTTCTGTTCTTCCTCCCTATCTTATTGCTGTATTCTTTCTCTCTGTTTTGCTGCTCTAGCTCTATACTTTAGTTTTATTAGTAGGTGTGCCTATAATAGCAGTGCTTATTTCTTTAGCCTCTTGCCCTTTATTAGACTTAGGAATATTTCTGCTTAGACAGATAGACACTAGGGCCCTCTGGAAAGTGAAGACTAGACACTGTATGTGCAGGTTTGGGACTCAGAAAGTAAAGGCTAGCTTTTAACTTGACGCTTGATGCTAGATCGAGTATAGCAACTTGTATTTCAAGATCTAAGTTATTATAACAAGATACTGTCTACCTGTAATTCTTCCTCTTCTTGTCCAACTTAAATACTCCGGACTAAATACACTTCTGCTATACTCATGACAAGTGCAAAGATCATCCGCCGTCATAGTAATCCTGTTGTCCGGTTCCAAGATCACAAAGTCTCCCCCAACATTTTGACAGAGATTCGACTTTATGTTGATCTCTCGATTTAGCTGGAGAAATCGCGCGGAGTGGCATACACGCCCGTATGTAGTGCTACGCATTATGATGGGGCCTTGACGAATGGATTCTATCACGGCATATTAACTCTAATCCTGGGGCTTATTTGAAGGCACTGCAACAATCAGCCTCAAAAATCGGCAAGAATCATTGAGAATAACTAACCTCAATGGCGCATTTTAAAAACGAGGTAAAATTGCGGACCCACTTGACCTCGTATTCGCGGAATGAACACCAATCATATCTTGCATACAAGGATTGGCATTCGACTTTCTTCCCGTGTCCCTTTGTCAAAGGAGGTGAGGGGAAAGAGGAGATGTCGAAAATCATTAAAATTCAAGATTGGTGTGGGGGAAGGGGAGGAAAAAAAGCAACAAAAAGGATCGGAGATGGGAAAGTTAAACGACTTGGGGATAGCTACCTATGCATTGTATATATGCCGGTCTCTCAACAACACTCAATTGTTACCCCGGATTTCCTTGATGTGGATGAAGAAAAGCTACCTTGCGACGGCCCCCTCCTTTGTCTTTGTGGGTGTGGGACACACGAGTTGAAACTAAACCATTGAGACCGGGATGATCATCTCCCTGACACCACCAATGGGGCAACCGACGCAGGGAGCTGCGCATACCAAGCCATCGGTTGGAGGGTTAGGTTACCACCTTTTATTTCATAATATTAACTGTAACTGCCGTGCCGTTTAAGTTAAAGAAGATCCAGGGAAATCGAAGTGGGCTCCAACGGGAGTCTAAAAAAGGGGAGGAGCTACCAAGTTCATCTAACGAGGGAGCCAAAGGATCAAAAAAAAAAAGTCATCATCTCCTTTAAATCTGTGGTTTTTCCAAATCTCACAAGATGAAGCGTTGGATCTCCAGTTTCGTCCGACTGAGCATCCCTTGCTGTGTCTCAGGATGGTCATTCACCTGGAGAAACGCCAAGGGTGAGGCCTTTGTGGAACACTCGCACAAGCCCTTCAATTGTACAGAAATCAACCATGACGAGGGCCAGCTATTTCGATGGAACCCCGAAGATGACGACTACTCTATTTGGTTATACAGCAACAAGAATTGTTCTGGCACTCAGGCCGGATGGTCACCCCCAGAGATCTGGCAAAAGGACGCCAGTGTGAACCTCTATTCCTTTCGAGTCGGTCCTGAGGAAGATTCCTCCTCCACCTCTTCTTCCTCCACCACCACCACAACATCCTCCTCCTCCTCCTCCTCCTCCTCCTCCTCCTCCTCCTCATCGTCATCGCCATCACCCAGCACCTCTTCCGATTCCGAATCAACCCCATCCCCTACTGGACTTGCTACCTCCACTCCGACCTCAAATGTCTCCCCCGATAATTCATCTTCCTCCTCCTCTCTGTCTGGTGGTGCCATCGCCGGAATCGTCATCGGCGCTATCGCAGCCATCGCCATAATCGGTGCTTTGTTCTTCTTCCTCGGTCGCCGTCGAAGACGTTCTCCCCCCGTCGATCCTGTGCCCCAAGAAAGCGCATCGGTCTCAGGCGGTCCCCATCCTCCCGCCACTGCATCCTCAGTAACGAAAGCCGAACTGGATTCAACGATGGTACCGTCGTTCTTCCACAAGGGTGAGAGCCACGAGGGTGAGTCGGATACATATAAATCCTCGTGGACGGCGGAGGCGGATTCGCATATGTATCGCGAGGCGCCGACAAGGGCAGTCGCAGAACTTCCTGGACACGATGTAACGGCTGAAATGAGTGATAGTCATCGAGTTGCAGAGATGGAGGGCAGTACAAATGGGAGTCTAAATGGCGAGCGACGGTAGGATTGATGTTTATATCGTATTTGATATACATCTACTATTTTATTTCTTTTTCTCATATCTACAGTACATATTTTTCTTTCTTTCTTTTGATCATCCCTTGCTTATTCTGTGATATCCGATACCTGATTCAAGTATATATGTACTCTTTTCTTTTTGGAGGTTTGGTTTATGTAGTCCGACCTTATTTACTGGTAGCAACCAAGTTATGACAATCTCTTGTGTTCATGAACGGAGATTATTTTTCGTTTCCTTGCCAAGCGCATAAAAACCATAAATACGAGGATGAATAAGCTTAACTAAGATGAGAAAAAGCAAAGGTAATCGATTTAACTTGGCGTGTTGATCATAGATAGTGAGCAACATTATTACGCCTCATCCGGCTGCTCCCCGAACCCAATATACGACTTGGACAGCCTCTCGCGCACATACTAATGATATTTATCGCGTCATTAGCAACATATCCCATATTAAACGATATATCATAACAAAATCATGAAATAGGAATTCGAGGTAAAGAACAAAAAACCAAAAACTCGAAAACAAAAAAACTTACTTCACCAGCCTTAATCGGACCGCGTCGCAGCATCCCCGCTCCAACACAATTCGGGAGCACCTCGACGGTCGCATCGTAGTTCACACCAAAGAAAAATGGAATCGAGTAGCGATCCTCACCCGTTAGGTTTGTAGCTCGATGTACGGTCGATCGAAATTTACCTCCGGTCCTGTTTGTGGGGAGAATTGGGTGTTAACAAGGTAGAGGAATAAGACGGAACCGAAGAAGAGAAACTGAAGGACAATAGGTGGGTTGGGTTGCATTAAAATAAACATACCACATCGACATAAAATCTCCGATATTAACGACTAATGTTCCCGGGATGGGGGTCGCAGTAACCCATTGGTTTCGAGCGTTGAGAACTTGTAATGCGGGCACATTGTCTTGAGCGAGGATGGTGAAGCATTCATAGTCCTGGCGTATAAGGTACCTACTGTTAGTTACGCCGCACACTGGGTAGATACATAGAAAACATATACATGGAGACACAGAGAGAGAGAGGGAAAATAATGGATATGATCGACAAAAAAAAAAAAAAAACAAAACATACCGTATGAGCCTCGATCCCTACGCGCTCTTCACCAGGTACCGGCTGCGGGGGATAGTGCAGGATGCGCGACATGCAGCCGGGAAAAGTGACAAAGCGATCAAAGAAAGTTTCCTCGAGATCTAGCGCGAGGGCAAACACCTTCAAGAGCTGTCGACTGAGTTGGATGCATTGACGAAAATAGTGGAGGTAGGTTGAGCGAAAGCCTGGGAGGACTTTGTCGCTCGGCCATAGATTGCCCCCGTATAGCTCGAAGGGGTCCGCAGGTAGACTATCGCTGGGTGTCTTTTGGGGATCGCCCGCGATCTCGTAGCCGATATCAAAGGATTCGGAGAGGTTCTTTTGTTCACCGAAGAGTTCCTTGTCGCTGTGTTCGCCGTTGAGGGGGCTATAGCCGTGGTATCTCTATGCATAAAAAGGTGTGTTTAGAGGGACTGACTGACTGTCTTACTTAGGTAGGGATATATGGATTTATTTATATTGTGTATATGGACCCATATTTGAAGGTAAAAACTTACGTTCGATTTCCCTAGGAAACATTCGAGTTTTTGTTCTTCGGGCAGGGCGAAAAACTGTTGCCCTGCGGCTTGGACTGCATCGATATCTTCCTGCGGAATGCCGTGGTTCTAGGTGGTGGTTAGTAAGTATGACCGACTTCTGCCTTTCGAATGCAATCAATCCTTAGCTCCTGTCATGAGTCAAACATACTTTGATGTAGAAGAAGCCCACCCGGGTGCAGGCATCAAAGATGTCAGCAGCAAGTGCCTTCCGATCGGCAAGATTCGACCCTGTTAGTGCGGCCAAGTCGAGAATAGGGATGTTATCGAAATCTCCAGCCGCAATGTCCTCCTGGACTTGGATGTCCCCGAAATGGGTTTTGATGGTTGCAGTGGTGGTAGTCATGACGGATGAGGATTGGATTGCTTGCAAGGGAATGAATGGTTCTTACCAGTCTACCGGTACTGTCTTACTTCGCGGAAAGCTGTCTAGTACCTAGCTAACTGGCATCTGGGGAACTGTGACGGGAATCATTCGACACCATTCAAACCAATAAATTGTCCAACTGTTGATTGGCTGAACCGCATCTTATCGGCCGAGGCCAGCGATATCGGCTCTTCTTACAGCCCCACTCTTATCATCTCCTTTTTAGGTAACTCAGCCTGATAACCTGAAGTATGAATATTGCCTAGTATTATTCTATCTCGCAACCTCAACATGAGCCTAATAATGGTAAAGAATACATGAGAATCGCCAGCTGCTACTCTACCGGTTATGTATAGTCTAGCTACATAGCGTACGATTTGAATTGCAATTAGTTATCGCGAGTCGACAACCCACCTTCTCCGCGCCTCATCACCCATGATGGCACTTCAGTGAAAATCGCGGCCGCCGAGTATACCGTGCAATGGATGGTTTCGTTGCCATATGCCAGGTATCCCAGTGCTTCTTCCCGGTGCCTGGGCCCTGCTAACCAGACAATATTGGAGACCCTTGTGTGCGGCCAGTTGGAATCAATTACCTGTACCCCAATCCACCAGTTAACTTTGGACTATCACTTCTACGAACAATAGCAGGATGGGACTTACATCTAGTAGAGTGCGATCGTATTCCCCAACAACGTCAATGTATGAGCGCCCATCCTGGTGCGAGTGGAGTGAGTCTCCTATCAAGGACACCCCTTGCAGGTCTTCAGCCGCTAAGTCTCTATTGTCCTCAAGGTTGAGGACCGGAAGCACGTGGACCTCAAGTCCCAGAGCCCGGAAAATGCTGTGTATGATGACATCAGATCCTTTGAGAACCCTGGGGAGGTATCGACACGCGTTTTCCGACGCATGGGCGTAAGCATGAGAACAGTAACAACCTAGCATACCCCCTAATGCTTAGAGTCAGTCGTGCCATGGATCAGCATGCTGGGGAACGCGTTTACCTTCGGGCATGAAGCCAGGATCTGCTAGCAGTGATTTAATTTGCTCGTATACTGGTAGGCTCTTCACGCTGAACACTGAGTTCCGCAGCAAGTCATACTCTTCCTCTGCCACATACAAGTTAAAGGTCAAGGTCACTCGGTTCCCGTCAGTGACCGGTTTGATTTCATGCTCGCAGTCACTATAGAAGGCGGCCCACTGAATGCTGGTGGCACTGTTCGGAGCCCAATTGAAGATCACCTTCTTGTCAGTGTGTCGAACGATCAGATTCCCATCCGTGAAGGGGGCCGGAAGACACACAACTAGCGAGCCAATCTGTTCTTCGGACCGGGGAGTATCAACGTGACTGCGAAAGAAGCCAGAGGGACCTGAGTATACCTGAGGCGACGAAAGGTAAGAAAATGAAAATAGTGGCAGCCGTCATACCCCACAGGCCTTCGGGGGGCGTATGGGTGGGTTATATACTTACATTCAGCTTGTAGAGCTCCGCGCGGACCTGGCGGCATTGAAATAGATCCTCATCAGCTACATTAGGGAGAAGAATCTTCTCAATCGCCTCCAATATGCCAAAGTCCTCTAGGTTGAAGCTCGTTACGAAATGTTCTGGGTCCATTTTACCAGCCTGTCGATAAGTGGGGTCCAGAACCTCTTCCTGTCCTCGGCCGAACGTCGCCGGGGAGCAAGAACCCACGAGCTCAGCAAGGACGTCTGGGCTTGAGTCCGGGTTATTGCCTAGAGGTAGGACAATCTTTGCCGCATGTGGTGCATTGTCGTGATGCCAGCAAATTCTCACCTCTGGCGATGTCGATTTCGCCATTCCGGGAGGGGTTGTTGTTGCAGTCTGGATTGGGATGGTGCCTCCACAAGCAAATGAAACATTGGCACTAGCTTCTTCGATCGCACTGGTTAACTCTCTCAGCATTTTCTGAGCTTTGCGTGATGTGGTAGATTCCATGTTGATTAGTGAATGGCGTTTGCTAAAGCACTGCGTGAAGCAATTTCGGATGATAATCGATAGAATCCTCGATTTCATATATCGAGAGCCGTTTGTGTGTCTCTAATACGAAAAATATTTTATCTTGAATCGAGGGAATATTATAGAGAGAACGAATGTTCTCGAATGCAAGAGTGTTAGTCAAATGGGATGAGAGAGGCCAATCTATACCTCTGGCGACCGAGTGATACCTCACTTTGGTAGGCACGATACCGTGAAGGCGACATGATGTGCCCGGGGGAATGACGGGATCTGGTCTAGAAAGAACAGGAGCGATGCAAGTGGTAAACAATATATCGCTCCTTCATCTTGTATCAACCGAGGGAGGCCAAATGGCGCCAAGTGGGCCCCGCAGTGCGAAATCTGGTCAAACGTTGGGTGCCCGCTTGCTTGTTCCTATCCACCCAATATGTTTAGACTACCTGCAAAAACCGTTGATAAAAATTAGTCACGCGTTCAAGTCCCACAAGACTTGCTCTTTTCAATGAAATTCCACACCGAACCTCTTGTTCACGGCACTGCAACTGGGCCTCTCCTTCACGCCGACGTCGGACTGAGCTTCTGGGCTGGAGTCAATCCCCAAACGGGCGAGATCATCGACCACCATCATCCCCTGCATGGCCGCAATATTCGTGATGCTATCCTAGCTCTCCCGTCGAGTCGGGGCTCTTGCAGCGGCAGCCTTGTGTTGATTGAACTCCTCCTCCAGGGCTGTGCACCGGCTGGTCTCATCTTTCACGAGGTTGAGCAGATTATCACACTTGGAGTGATTGTCGCTCGGGCGCTCCTGGGACGTTCTCTTCCTATCATCCGCGTCGAAAGCGGTGTTTTCAATGTTCTTGGGAAGTATCCGATGGCGTGTATCTCTGGTGCAGACCTCTACATCGAGTCTCTACCGAGTCCCTCTCCATCTATATCAACTCTGGCCCCTGGATCTACCCCACCTACAACTAATCTACATCTAGTCGGGTCGCAAATCGCTCTAAACGAATCCGACCGAGCCCTTCTCGCAGGCGACCGTGGGCTTGCCGCACAAAAGGCGATGGAAATCCTTCTACACTTTGCGCACCTGCAAGGAGCTCGAGAACTCACAACTGTCACCCGCGCCCACATCGACGCTTGTATTTATACAGGCCCAGCGTCTCTCCTGATCCCAGAAACATTTCTCCGTCTAGGTGCCCGTGTTGCGGTGCCGACAACTCTAAATTCCATCTCCATCGATCAACGACGTTGGCGTGAACTTCGCATCGACGAACATTTCGGATCACAGGCGGACCGACTTGCTAACGCCTATGTTGCAATGGGTGCGCAGCAGAGCTTCACCTGCGCCCCTTATCTCCTCTCCGATGCGGCGCCACCCCCGCAGCGTGACGAAAGTATCGGATGGGCAGAGAGCAACGCCGTTGTCTTTGCGAATAGTGTGTTGGGCGCGCGCACGCAAAAGTACCCCGATCTCATCGATGTGTGTATTGCGCTGACGGGTCGGGCCCCGTTGGTGGGCGCACAGACAAAGAAGGGGAGGATTCCCCAGTTACGCGTGCAGGTAGAGTGGGAGGAGATCTCCCGTTGTATGACCAGCGGAGAATTAACAGCTAATAAGTATGAGGAAGAAGAAGACGCCATCTACCCTTTACTAGGATATGTTGTTGGTCGCGTATCGGGCGGAAAAATCCCTTGGGTAAGCGGGCTAGAGAAAGTGCGACCGGGTGTCGCCGATCTTAAAGCCTTTGGTGCAGCCTTCGCAACCACCGCGTCAGCCCCTATGTTTCACATTCCAGGAGTGACGCCAGAAGCCACCGACAATGCGTTTCAGGAAGAGTTAGAAGGACCAACAGTGAGGATTGGCGTTGAGGAGATCGAAGGTGCCTGGAGAGAGCTCACGACGGCGCGAGACCCGTCAGTCGGGCTGGTGTCGCTAGGAAATCCACATTTTGCCCTAGAGGAGTTTGCGCATCTCGCGCGGATATGTGGAGGGCGAAAACGTCATAAGGAGGTCTCGGTAGTGATCACGACGAACCGGGAGGTTTATAGACAGGCTTGCCAGGCCGGATATGTGGCAACTGTGGAGGCGTTTGGGGCGCAAATTCTCACGGACACATGCTGGTGCATGTTAGGTGAACCAGTGATTGCGCCAAGCGTGCGAAATTTGATGACCAACTCAGCCAAGTACGCCCATTATGCGCCGGGGATGGTGCAGCGGGGGGTGCATTTTGGAGGTTTACAGGCATGTGTGATGGCGGCCGTTCAGGGGTTCGTTGATCCTGGGCCTAGAACCAGACAGGATGCAGATATATGACGTGAAAAGATCCATAACTGGCACAAATCAAGAAGACACCCAGACAATGGTGAAAAGCAAGAAAAGGAGAACGCCAGGGCCGCGTAGTGGACCCATCCCGGCCCACCGATGACATATGCAAGACGCATCTTGGCCATCCTAGGCGCCATGAAGCTTGTTAAATTAGAGAGATTAGTGGCTGGACCGTTCGCTAGTTATATACACTAAACCAGACTCCGCCATGATGACGACGACGCCCGTCGATCGTGTTGTCGTATTTTTTTTATTATAATTCTGGGATCGCTCAGCTCAGTTAATCAGTTCTAACTAAGTCTTGTCAATTGTACAGTCCCCTTATCCACACCCATCGAATGTAATGCCCTTCCTACCTCAGCGAGCCTCGCGACGGCTCTTTCTGCTGCTGCTGCTCCCGTTTATCTTCCTCCTCTCGCTCTTCCTACTCCATAAGCGACTCTTTGCCATCACTCACATTCGCATTAGTAGTAGTAAAGGCGGGGGTGGTGCAGCCTCGTCCCCTCCCCTCCTCAATCCTAACGAGGTCAACACCACTACAACACCTATCCCCGACTGCCCTCCTCTCCCGGGCATTGAGCGTATTCTCGTCATCCTCAAAACCGGCGTCACCGAAGCTCACGTCAAACTACCCATCTATGGGGAAACCGTCTTGCGCTGCATTCCTAACTACATTGTCTGGTCCGATTACAGCGAGACGATCGCCGGGATCCCAGTATATGATGTACTCACCAACGCCTCGCAGAGCCTCCAAAATCTCCCCGACTTTGACTTGTACACACGAGTACGCACACACGGTCGCGACGCCCTCACCACCACTGAGCTGGCTGATGATGCCTCGACGCCGTTCGGGAAACCCAGTAACCCCGGTTGGAAACTGGATAAGTGGAAATTCCTACCTATGATATCCGAGACGCTGCGCGAGTCGCAGCTCCACTACAACAATAACAGCGAGAACCAGCTGGACTGGTTCGTCTTCATGGAAGCTGATACGTATCTTTCGTGGCCAGCACTATTAGCCTGGTTGGCGCAATTAGACGCCACACAACCTCATTACGTAGGCAACCAGATGCAGATCGGGTCAACGTTGTTTGCGCACGGCGGATCCGGCTTTGTGCTATCACAACCAGCCCTAGAGAAGGCGGTTCAGTTACGAGAGAGTGATATAGATAAATGGGATGAAGTGACGCGGTCCAATTGGGCTGGAGATTGTGTGCTGGGCATGTTAATGCGTGAGGCCGGCGTGCCGATGCGATGGGCATGGCCGATGCTCCAAACGGGGCCACCAAGGGAGGTTGACTATTTCGCCAATCGGTATATGAAGACGGCCTGGTGTTATCCGGCCGTTTCTTTTCACCACGTGCATTCAGAGGATGTTCGGGAGTTGTGGTGGTTGGATCGTGCATTTCGGGCTAGCATGGAGGATGGTGAGACGCCCTTGCGGTATCGAGATGTGTTTTATCAAATGATGCGGCCGCGGATCGAGATGGACAGTCAAGGATTACACGCAGATTGGGATAATCTTGCAGGGGAGGAAAAGAAGAGGACACTGGCGCAGACTCCGGTGGAATGTCGGGAGCTGTGTGAGCAGGATACTACTTGTTTGCAATGGATGTTTAGAGCAGAGAATACGTGCTATCTTGCTACAGAGGGCAAACTGGGAGAGGCCAAGTCGGGATGCACGTCCGGATGGATGTTAGACCGTATTGATGCAAAGGCTGCAATGTTGGGAGGTTGTGAAGTGACTAATTGGTTGGTGTACTGAGTTGGATCCAGCCACTCTTATGATGTTATGAATGAAGCACAAAACCCTGTCTATAATAATATCTCTCTCAATATGGGTATTGGGCGTTCTCTTGTTTGTGTCCTCTTGAATAGACATTTTAAACCGTCATTCTACAACCCTAATCGTGTCTCATCTCATACAAATACTAAGTACTAGTAGTACACAAGATATTCGCACGACCATCCCCATTGCCCAAATCTCCCAAACTCACCCTCATCTCCCCCCCCCCCCCCCCATTTCGGCACTGGACTACACTACACTAACCTACACACCCTAAACCAGCCCAAACCACTCCAACATAGGCTGCACCTGCGTAGGCACAACATGACCCACCCCCTCAGCCACATAAGCCTCAAACAACGACCCATCCCCAAACACCCTCTGCGTATACCCACCCAACGGGGTATTTGCATGTTCTGCCGTCTGACTAACCCCAAACACAGTCGACCACTGCTTCACCTCCTCCTCCAAATTCTGCGGACTAATAACCGTATCCGCCGTCCCATGCCACACCTGAATCTTCGGATACGACCCCTGATACCCAGACCAAGCTGAACGGACCTCCTTAGCCCACTGGGCACCCGTGCGGACGACCTCCCCATTCGCGCAGGCCGGATCAGCCGTAAAGGGCGACGAACCGGGTGATCCACGCAGACATCCGTAGGGAAGACCGCTGTACGCGGACACGCCGGCAAAGATGTCCGGGTATGCGGCGGCGAGGGTCTGCGCCATCATTGCGCCGGATGAAGAACCCGTCACGAAGACTTTTGAGGCGTCCCCGTTGTATCGCTTTAGAGCGTATTTGACCATGTTGACGATGGAGAGGGAGTCGCTGCCCCCGTTGTGGGTTAGCGAGGCGGTGCTTGCGACGTCCCAGCAGTGGAAGTCGTCGTTGGATCCCGGGTAGATGACTATGAAGCCTTGTTTGTCGGCTGCTGGGGGGAGTTCTTCCACGGAGCGGTAGTAGCTGAGTGCGGAGCCGAGACAGCCGTGGAGCTATTGGTTTGTTTGCATTATTATCATTGTTCATGTATATTCTTATTCTCGTGTTTTCGTTATGGGTTTTTTATTGTAAGGGGTATTGTTGCTGAGTGTAAAGGAGATTGTAGGGGCGGCTGGGTGTGTGTGCTATATAGAAGGAAATAGATGGAGGAAGGAAGGAAGGATGCTCACAGCAACGATAATGGCAGGTTTGGGAGCTACATTGTTTGGTACGTAGATCCACATCTCATTGTTCCCGGGGTTGTCGCCAAAGTTGAGGACCGGCCAGAGAATGGCACCAGAAACAGGTGCCAATATATTGACGAGCACGAGGATGAGAGCGTGAAACTGAAACTTCATGGCAGGGGTTTTATCTATTGAGACTTCTGAGTTCTTATAGGGATTGCATATGCTACTGAATTCCTCTAGATTAATCGTAATCTCATCAAGGTATATATATATATACATTTCCATCGAGTATGCCATCCTAATAGGTATCAAAAATCTCAAATCTAGCCTGCTAGTCTACCGCCGACCTCGGGTGCGTTTCACACTATCTATCTGAGACGCTCAACTCCCGAACCGAGGATCCCCCGACTAGGGCTGCAGATCTCGTTCGTCAGTTCAACTCAACTTCATCTTCATCTACCCCGTACGGGGTGACCCATGCACTTTACCCCTGTTAAATATCGGCAGTGCCTCCCCCCACGATCTGCCGTTATTCACAGCTCATCGTGGCTCCCACTGGCATTGATTGGTTCCTCCCATCGCCGGCTCGTCATGGCCGCCAAGATATCCACGATTAAATCGGCAGCGGCAATCGAGGTCGTTTCCGCTGTTGAGTCATATGGCGGACTCACTTCCACTACATCGGCACCGACCAGATTCAGTCCCCGCAGACCGTGCAGGTACCGTTTCAGCTCCCGTGTTGTCCAGCCGCCAGACTCGGGAGTTCCTGTCGCGGGGGCGATGCTGGGATCGAGGACTGTGCGTTGTTTTAAATTATTAGCGACGATGGCTAGAGAATGAGCGTATCGTGTACAGTCAAGGGTGTTGAAGAGTAGAAAGGGGAAAGAAGATAGGAAAAAAAAAAAAAAAAAAAAAGAGAAACACACCATCAATATCAATCGAAAGATAGACTGGGTTCGAGCCCACAACGTCCAACGTCCGTCGCACAATCCCTTCCACCCCAATCTCGTCAATCTCATGTGCCTCAATCCGATGAAATCCAACAACCTCCTGGTCGATCTCATAATCCTTCGGACTGAACAGCTTGGTCCGAAGTCCACCATGCACGCTTGCCCCCTTATTAATACAACCCTCACGCGCAGCGTGCCAGAAGAACGTGCCGTGAGTGATAGCTGACTGCTCTGACGCAATCCCTGTGTAACCCTCATAGGGATCCCAAGTATCGAGATGCGAGTCGAGATGGATGACCGACACGGGGCCGTAGACGCTTTTCAGCGATCGGAGGATAGGCAACACGATGGAATGGTCGCCGCCCAGGCTGATGATGCGTGGATGGGTCCACCCTGAAGTGCTGGAGTTCGTTCCATGATACAGCACTTGACGATATCCCTGTTCCATCTGGCGGAAGGCATGGGCCGCGTCAAATGGTGTGATGGGGATGTCGCCGCAGTCGACGATGTGGAGGCCTTGCTCGAAGGGGTCAACGCCCCAGACGGTGTTGTAGCTACGGCCCTTCTTTTCGCGTGAGGAGCCTGCGCGGATCCCGCGTGGCCCGAAGCGGGCGCCCGGTCGGTAGGAGGTGCTGGTGTCGTAGGGGAAGCCTAGGATGGCGATGTCAAGGGGCTGTTGGGGTTGGGAGTTAGTATTTACCTAAGTAGGGGATGCAGTGTGAGATTTGGGGGGGGGGGGGTGGAGGGGGTGTACAGTACCGTACCTTAGTATGCGAGGGCGAGAGACAGCGCTGCCACTCAAGATGAGCAAACGTCACTGGTTGTGAGAAGGGGAGGTCTTTGTCGAGGTCTAGATATAGGCTTAGTCTTTTGACTTGCAGGGGGTTGTGTATAGGTAGGGAGCAGGGAAGTATATCGCCAATATCATACCCTCGAGTGGGTGGGCGTAGTCACCCACATTCTGGGCCACTACCAGTTGAAGCGCCGAAGCCAGTACCGCCAACTTCATATCTATAATTTGAATAACTAATTGGCAATCATGAAAAAAAAATATTGGTCCTTCTACTACAGTGTACTTCTTGTCGCCCTTTATCCTTGACAAGGCTCGCTGACGGTTACCCTACCCCATCCATTTCTTATCTTAGCGTCTGGCTAGTTTCACTTGGAGGTGGAGAAAAATGTTGTCATCAAGCTGATTTTACTCTTTCTCCGATAAAGCTCTTGCCTGCACCTTATCTCTCGCTGAGACTTGCTCTGTCACTAAATATCCGGGAAATCTTATACTCGTGGACTGCCAGCTCTGTGGATAACCCCCTCCCTCCCCCTCCCCCTCATTCCTTCCTACACCCTCAGTCAATCTATATGCCACGACCGAAAACCCCCAAAACCAAAACTTTCGCAGGGTGTGATCCTCCCTGGACTATTCTATCTCGTAACGGCGTTGCATAATTAACTCCTAGCGTAGGTGCTGGACGTGTCGTCGTCGCAAAGTGAAATGCGACAACCAACGACCTCACTGTCATCGCTGTGGCGACCGTTGCGAGGGCTACGACCTCGATCTGTACTGGATTGACGAAGCCAATGAACGAGCATGTACGGTGAAACGCAGGGCGATGTTGATCTATGATCCCCTACTTCCAGCTGTAGCTGATCTGGGCCAAGTGGATTGTATGTTGATGCAGCTAGACGAGCAGACTGCGGATGGAGAATTAGGGTCGGTTGGGCCCTTTTCCGTCTTCCAGAGTCCCATGCCTCAGGTGAATGATCGGAAAAATATCGGAGATCATGAATCGGAGGAGGAAGAGCAACCGGATCAGTCTGAAAGCCTTGTTATTGTCTCGCCCTCTACCTTTGTCGATCCCCGCGCAGCCGAACTCATGGCCCACTACGTCCACGTTGTCGCACACCTCCTGCAACCAGCTCATCATCCTCTGAACCCATATCACTCTATATACGTCCCTCGCGCTGTCGCGTCGGGGGATATCGTGATTGGAGGTAGTCATAGCTCTCCAAGTAGTAGCGCTCTCTCACATGCTCTGCTGGCTGTATCGGCCTTTCATCTCCACCGTCAGAGTCCTCATAGAACCCAATACGAGCGACTTGGGCGTCTTCACCGCATCCAGGCTGTCGGGTTCCTTCAGCAGGCACTCCGCCAGGGCGAGAGTCTCAAAAACCTTGCGACTACACTGTCAGCTATGCTATCCATGGTTTCAATCGATGTACGCACCCTTCAACATCCAAGATTTCCTGTCCCTTATCTCAAAATCCTAAAACCCTTAACGCTAATGCGCTAACGAGCGAGGTCAATGACAAACACTAGCTCATGGAAGGTGGCATGACCGAATTCTGGATTCATCTGGATGGCTGCCAACGTCTACGTGCGTCTCAACCGATCCAATCATCCCACAATGATGATGATGATGAAGATTACTCTCCAAACACCCAACTTCTCACCATCTGCGCCTTCATGGACACCCTCTCCCGTTCCACGAATCCGGCCATCTCTCAACCAATCTTCGCCTCCCTAGAGAACAACCACTCTCCATTCGGTTCGAATGATCCCTCCCTCGAATTCACGTACGGCACCACCGCCACCCTCGCCAATTACCTCCATCTCACCCTCTCTCTCGCGCACTCCTACCATCAGCAGCACCAGCGATCCATCAATACTCTTCAAACCGCCCTCCTTACCTGGTCCATCGACGACGAAACCCTCTCCTCTGTACCCCCAGGAGACGACGACACCCGTGCCCTTCTTACCTGCCATATCCTCGCCTTCCATGCCGCCCTTGTTATATACTTCCACTGTCTCCTTATCCGGCCTCTTCCTACCGCCGTCATACGCTACTACAACCGTCTCTGCGTGTCTAACCTCCTCGCGGCCGAATCCCTCAAGTCGACCGATGGACAGCGTAACGGCTGGACGGCTATGGCGCCCATCGTCTGGCCAGGGTTTATTGCCGCCTGCGAGGCGGATTGTGACCAACGACCATTGTGGCGGACGTGGTGGGTCGGTGTACAGCGGTATGGGATTGGGAGTATTGAGACTCTTTGGGGGGTCGTGCAGGATGTGTGGCAGGAAGAGCAGGAGGGGGATGATGAGAACCGACCACGATGGAGGGGAGTGTTGCGACGGCGGGGGAGGAGAGTCATGAGCGGGGGGTAGTAGACTTGATAAGATAACACTTTTTTTTTTTTGGGTGTTGATCGGCATGGAAGGATCCATGCCAAGTAGATCTAACAAAGAAAAGGAAATCAAAAAGAGTAATTGACTGACTAAGGATGGAATAGATGTGTATGTATGTATGTGAATAGATGCAAGATAAGGATTGGGCCCCAAGAGGGAAGGATTTGTCGGACCCCCCGACTGATAGGATTCTCGTATCGGCATTATAATTCGCTATTTTATTATTGTTTATTGCTATTGTATGAGTTTATATATGTGTTTACCAGTATCATGGTGAAATTGAAATCGATACTGTTATCTGCAAATCAATGGAGGGAAACCGTCAGCGAGCTCACTTATGAAAACCTTATTTTTATTATCGACGAGGTCGAGATAAGATAATGTCTCCGAGAGTAGAGAATAAAATGTGCCATGGAGATGAGAAGAACAGGGGTGGAAGAATGATAAATAAATAAATAACTAAATAAATTCCGCCTTTCTATTCTTTCCCCCTTGCTACCCTTTTTTTTTCTTTTTTTTGTTTTGCCACAGGGTTGTTCTAATTATTATCACCATGTCTGCATCGCGTGTCGCCGAAAAGAGACCCCCCGATGTCAAAACGGGAGAAATCCCCCCATCAGACTCACAAGAAAGGGGGATTTCTCATCTTCTCGGATCGGGATCGCAGGATCTGCATCGTAAGCTGCGTGTGAAGGAGGTGCAACTGTTTGCGCTGTCGGCGGCGATTGGGACATGTATGTTTTTTCTTCATTCTTTACCTTGCATTCTTCTACTTCCCGTGTAATGGGTGTGAGAGGGGAGAGAGAGAGAGAGAGAAAGACAGAGAGAAATATTAATGGTATGAGTCTACATAGCCATCTTCGTCACCATTGGAAATGCGCTCCCCAAAGCCGGCCCGGCAGGTCTATTCCTGGGATTCTTCATCTGGGGTGTTTGTGTGTTGGCCGTGAATGAGTGCTATGGTATGTTTCATCTTCGTGCGATGAAAGAAACGTGCTGACTCCGAACTATGATATAGCTGAAATGGTCTGTTTCATGCCCGTCCCTAGTGCAACCATCACATTTGCTTCCAAATGGGTGGATCCGGCGTTAGGGTTTGCCATGGGATGGAATTACTTTCTTAATATGGCGTTGCTGGTCCCGTTCGAGATCGTCGCTCTGAGTTTGATGATCGGGTATTGGACGGATGTGGTGAGTTTTGTCTATCTGTCTTTCCTTTTTATTTATTTTTAGTCGTTTATCTTCGCTTCTCGGGTTCTTTGACTCATGAATATCATGAATAACGTAACGTAGGTTCCTGCGGCTGCCGTCGTGGTCATTATGATGGTGATCTATGGGTGCGTTTGCTTTTTTTCTATATACTGCACTACTTATGAGTATCCAATTCATATGGGATGATCGAATTCTTACAAGGAAGCAGAATTATCAATATCGTCTCGGTCCGTTGGTTCGGTTTGGCCGAGTTTTATGTCGGCATCCTGAAGGTGATTCTTGCTCTCGCATTGACTGCATATACCTTCATCACCATGGTCGGCGGCAACCCGCAACACGATGCGTACGGCTTTCGCTTCTGGAATAATCCAGGCGCATTTGAGGAGCATCTTGTCTCTGGCCCGAGTGGGAGATTTTGCGGTATCCTGGCAGCAATTGTTCAGGCTGGGTTTACAATTTGCGGGTATTTTCTTCTCCCCTCCCATCGTTATACTGTACAGTTGGACAACAACGCTGGAAAACACCACTAACAAAACTTATATCCGTATAGCCCGGAATACCTGAGTATGGTTGCTGCTGAAACTGAGAGCCCAAGGAAGGTGCTCTACCGTGCCTACCGCACATTTATCGTCCGTGTCGGTCTTTTCTTCATCGGAGGCGCCCTATGTATTGGCATTGTCGTACGCTCAGATGATCCGACTCTTCTACGTCTCCACGAAGAGGGTGTCTCAACTGGCGCCGCCTCTCCGTATGTCATCTCCATGCAGAATCTGGGAATCACGGGTCTAGGAAGCGTCATCAACGCGGGAATTATGATCTCCCTCATAAGTGCGGGGAATGCGCTTCTCTTCTCGGCTGCCCGGACGCTGCATGGGATGGCTGTGGATGGGAAGGCCCCGAAATTGTTCTCCCGATGCACGAGGAATGGCATTCCGTATGTGATTTTATTTAGTCCCGATATAGGTCTCCACCAATGCTTACTTGGAGCCTAGGATTTGGGCCTTGCTTGCCTCTCTCTCGGTTTGTTTGCTCGCTTTATTGCAAATCTCGGAAACCTCTGCGCAGGTCATGGATTAGTACGTCTCTCTCTTTCTTCTGTTCGCCCGCCGCCTATACACACATTATTATACTACGTCAAAAAAGCATACCTTTTCTAACCAAAACAGTCTCGTCATTCTCATCACCGCAAATCAACTCCTCAACCACTTCTCTGTCAGCTTAACCTATATCCACTTCTCGCGGGCCCTCCGCGCACAGGGTATCGATCGTCGCACGCTCCCCTACGTCGGTCGATTCCAGCCATATACCTCCTACCTCGCCATCACGGCAACAGCTCTCCTAACGCTTCTTCTCGGGTTCGATCTCTTCGTTGATATCGAGAATAACTGGAGCGTGAAGTACTTCTTCCTTGACTATGCCATGTTAGCATTCTACCTGGTCATGTTCGCGGGCTGGAAGCTCATCAAGCGGTCTAAGTACGTCCCCCCAGCTGAGATTGACTTGGGACTTGGGGAGACAAAGAACGAGATTGATGCGTACGAGATGATGCTTGAGGAGAGGAAGGTGGGATGGGCGGAGAAGGTGTTGTTGAAAGTATTTCCGATGTAGAGTTTTGTTTGTTGGTACTGAAGAGCGTTATTATTCTGTTGAAAAATGATAATAAGTGATGTTAATATTTCCATTAATCCGTTTCAAAGTAGAGTAGACTAGAGTAGAAGAAGACACAAATTATGATGATAGTGAGTGAATGTTTCGTTCTGGGAAATCCTCGGCTGGTGGGTATTTTCCGCTATGTGGGTATTTTGCGCCGTGTGGGTATTCTCCGTGACGATGAGTATATAAATATAAGAGCTATAACTCACCTTTTTTATATTCCATATAACATTGACAATTCGTACAAGCTATTGTATACAAAAGGATCCCCACACGCCGACAGACTATTCTTCAACATGCTAAGGAGCCTCAGAGGAATCTGCTCACCGCGTATACGAGGTTCGTTCATCGAACCATCCATCTCGTCCTGCTCTATCAAGGAGAAGAGAAACACATTGATTAATATCATTTCCAATGCAGGACTAAACACCTCGCTCCTATCTACTTCATTAATCGGAAGGAACTACCATCATGACCACCATGCTCCTACCAAGACGCGGTACTTATGATACCCCTCTCTAGCCATCCTATTACCCCTAGCACACACACACACACACACACACACACATATATATATATATATTTACAAACATTAATAAGAACAATAAAACAACCCAACTGAATAAAAATCAAACCACCTCTAGAAACCAAATATCATCATCCCCCCTCGCCCAACAGCGCCTCAACCGCCCCGTCTCCCCCCACCTCACAATCTACAAATGGCGCTACGACTCAGTGACCTCCGCCCTCCAGCGCATCTCTGGCCTCCTTCTTTCGGGTAGTCTCTACGGTTTCGCCGGTCTATATCTCCTTTCCTCAACGGCGACATTCGGTCTCTCACCAGATCTACTCAGCTCCGCGAGCATCGCAGCGGCATTCGGCTCCTTACCGGTTGTTGCAAAAGTAATGCTGAAATTCACAGCCGTGATGCCGCTTACTTGGCACGCGTTGAATGGTGTGAAGCATTTAATCTGGGATTGTGGGCTTTGGTTGGGGAGAAGGGAGAGTAAGAGAGTGACGTGGGCAGCTTTGGGGGTCAGTGTGCTGGTATCGATGGGGTTCGTGTGGTTTGGGTAGAATTTTTTTTTTCTTTTCCCATCTCTACTCGGTCATTTCGTGAATAAAACCAGGGGGGTTTGAAATGAGATTATAATATTGTTTCTGTATAGATATGTATACATGAACGTATTTGTATATGTATTTCTAGACGTGTGTGATCATGCAGTTAAATGTTGTTCTTTAATAATGTCCCTCAAATCAATCATTGTATCGCGGGCCACTGGTCTAGTATGGGATAACGGTAAACGCAAATAAATCTTCCCCATGGCACAGATTTCGCGAGCGAGAACCATAATACTTGCACGCAAGATTTGCTCTTCGCTACATTGGCTCAGCAGTCGGTCCCAGAGATGCTCCCAACGTGTAAGGGCCTGGTGGACCTGTTGGATGGCAGGGGACATGTTGCAGTAGCTTGATCGGAGAGGGAAGATCAGCGCATGTATGCCTTTTTCGGGTTATTCAACCACAAGTCAGCGTGTGTTGTTTTTAGATGTAGAGTTAGTCGAAGGAGGAGGAAATACGCACAAGAGATAACGGTGAACATGGAGAAGATGCTGACGTTTTTGGCGAGGCGATCTTCGTGATTGGGCCATTCTTCATCTTTGCTTCTTAGTAGATTCTGAAGCAGCTGGTCGATCGATGGTGGCTGTCGACGTAACTCGGGATTTGTGCTGAAGTCCCAGCCATCTTCGTCCATAGGTAGATCGAAGCTCAGTTCCAGGGGATGGAATGAGGGTGGGTTGTTGAAGAACATGACAAAGTGGCAATCGAGTACGAGGATATGCGCCATGAGCCTGACAAGACCTTAGCTGGTCATTCATTTCGGGTTCTTTTGTTTTTTTTTTTTTTTTGGAAATGTAAGCGAAAGGAAAAAACGGCGGGGGGCCATACCGGACTCCAACTTCAGCTCGAATATACCGATCCGGATCGTTCATGAGAGCATCCTCACCTCGTCCAGCCGTGATCGTAGTTAGAGACAGTGCACGAGCAACAGATACCAGAGCAGGGAGCCGTTGCACGCGAATTCGACGCCGAGTCTCGGTATCGTTGCTGCACTTTTGAATCATTATCACGATGATCGCCGCCTGGATGGTTTCAATGCGATCCTTCGAAAGTAATTCGCCCTCTAAACGATGGTACATCAAGTCTCGGAAGGGTGTATCTTCAAAGGCCGCATATTCCGCGACATTGCCGTATTGATTTGCTACGGAAGCAGAATAATCTGAAAAACCACAGATCGCACCCAATATAATCATCGACAGGAGTAAAGGTATTGGGGCAGTTGCGAGATGGAAAGATGGTTTGTGGATCACCGGAATCCGGGGATGGACATAACGAAAGAAGGCTCTGGTGAGATCGGCCACATTTTGCTCGGTAAAGAACTCACATGTCCGCTCCCGACTGGAAACCTGTAGATGGATATTTTCATTCTCTAAATACTCGGTGATCCTCTCTGCTGCCCGTTGACTCTCCTCTCGACTAAAAACGATGACATCTTCATCAGCCTGCTCGTGCGGCGAGAGGTCCCAAAACCCACCCAAAAAGGCATCCCAATCGCTGTTAAAGTATTGCTCCGCGGTTTCAGCATCGATCTCGAGACTCGGGAGCGATTGATCCAAGTCTCCTGGCACTGTTGTGAACTGGGAAATTGCGCGGTTAAAATCGCGCGGGCTGTGATTTTCCGACGCAGAATACTTCACCAACATTGGCATTGCGCTCTTATTTCTATCACTTTTGCTACCCTGTCGCGTTTCTGGCTCTGTTGCAGCCATTTCTAGACGTGAGTAGGTGCATTTAACTCCTTGTTTCACACATTGTCGACACGAGCTGGATCCATCGCAGGCCGTCCGGCTGCGGGCACATCGATCGCACGCTTTGCGCCGTCGGCCAGGAGAATCCCGTATAGGGATCTCTTGGGCCCCAATTTTAGGACAGCTTTTGTAGTGTCGCTGAAGAATGTCTCTATTCAGGGCTGTTATTCGATTGAAAGCGTGAAAAGGGGACGATCTTTCTGGAATTTACCTTCTACGATACTGGCGGCCACAGAATGTACAACTTAGTGTCGGGTGAGTTTCATCTGGAAGTTCGTCAATATTACAATAATCATATCATTCTGCCATGTTGACTAGAACCAAATAGTACGAACGACTGGCTTCATGACGTCGGAGATGATTCCGACTAGTGAAATTTTTCGAGCAAACCGCGCAGGAATGTGTTGCAGTGGTCGAGGTTGACATTTTTTTGCGCTTGAACAAACGCGTAGCGCCCTTGCCCTTGTATATCTCCTTCAAAGGTCCCTTAGTTCAAATTTACTTCAACCCAAAGTGTAGTTCCAACAGAAGATATGAAATACGAGTGATGGATGAGCGGGCAGTGAAGATGCCAAGGCTGGATCCTCCACCCGAACCAAACGAAACTCCCTGCTTTGATTTGATGACTCATGGAGACTAGACAAAACGGATTCATTATTCATAATTGGTCTGACAAGGGTAGAAGAGGGGAAATTATCATTAGTACCTTTCCAGTGTTATCAGCGACTCCAACTCAATGAGTTTGTCCCACTCCGTTTCTATCAGAGGGCTCGCTGACGGTTTCCCCGACACGCTTATCGCCAGCGCCTCCAAATATATATAAACCAGTGAATGAGGGAGACGAAATAAAAAGGCCATGCGAGAAGTAGAAAGATACCCACTAGAACCCTAACAAAACACAAACAGTCGCTATGGTGGTAAACGATCTTTCCACTGGCTTACTGCTCGGTGTCGCCCTGATTTTTTCCGTTACCTCCATCCTCATCCACGTTTACACACACTTTATCCGGTCTCCGTTGCGAGCTATTCCTGGCCCCAGACTCTTTGCCCTCACACGCTGGCGTCTCGCCTATGAAGACTACCGTGGCACTCGCACACGGTGTATCCACCGTTTGCATGCAGAGTATGGTGATGTAGTACGTGTCGGACCGACTGAGATATCGTTCAACAGTTTGTCTGCCTTGCGCACTATCTACGGTGCGGGAAATGGCTTCCAACGGCATTCCTTTTATCGCATGTTCGATGTTTACGGACGTCAGTGCATGTTTAGTTTTGCGTCGTCTGAAGAGCATCGCGGTAAGACTCCTCCAATACCGCCTTATATTCTCTACCTCTCACACAGACTCCATGCTAATGCTCTAACCTCACAGAGAGGAAGAAGCTCCTTAACCACGCCTACTCCAAAACCTCAGTGCTGTCTGCGATCAACGCGGCCATGATTGAGGAAAAAACTCGCCAATTCCTCCAGCTTATCCAATCCGAATCGGACTCAAAGTCTGGAACCCTCGAGATCTTCTCAGCGCTGCATTACTTTTCCATGGACAGCATCACACAGTTCCTCTACGGCGCACCCTCTCCAGCCTCTCCGGGTGCCACCACAGCCCTCACAGCATCCAAAGATCGCCATCTTCTGGTCGATATCCTTGATCCTGCCCGTCGCAAACTCTCCTGGTTCACCATCCATCTGCCCCGTCTCACTACCTGGCTTTATTCGCGCACCGGGATTCTCGACAGCCTCATCTCCTCTCTCGGTCTCCTCCCCATGGCCAAACCAGCCACTTACACCGGAATCCGCGCCCATGCCCTCGTTGCTGCACAATCTCTCGAACAAGCATCCTCTCTGTCCCCCACCGACTCTATCATTGCCCGTCTACTCTCATCGTCTGCTTTCTCAACCGCTACCATGAAGACCCACAAACCAACCCTTGATATCCTCGACATCGCCAGTGAATGCGCAGATCAATTCCTCGCTGGTATCGATACTACTAGTGATACTCTCATGTTCGCCATATTCCTCCTCTCCCAACCCGAAAACAAGCTCTATCTCGACCGTCTCCGGGCCGAGCTCTGCTCCTCCCCCTTTTCACCGTCACCACCACCCGCGACGAGCGAAAGCAACCCGCAAGACCAACGAAACAAAAATGAAAATTTCATCTCTTCAACCAAAGCCGACAAACTCCCCTACCTAGACGCCATCATCCGCGAAACCCTCCGTCTTTTTGCGCCCCTCCCAGGCAGCGAACCTCGCTGGTCCCCACGCGACGAAGTGATAGACGGGTATCTCATCCCCGCCGGAACAGTAGTGAGTATGAGTCCCTACACGCTGCATCGGAACGAGCAAGTCTTTATCGATCCTTTGACCTTTAACCCGGAGCGATGGCTGTTGTCGCAAAACGAGAGTGGTGAGATTGGGGGAACGGATGAAAAACGCCTCGCCGAGATGAAGAAGTGGTTTTGGGCGTTTTCGAGTGGCGGGAGGATGTGTATTGGAATGCAGTAGGTTTCTCCTTTTCTTTCCCTCCCCTTGTACCGCATGATTTCAGGTTTAGGATTTTTTTTTTTTTCCCTTCCCAATTTACCTTGGAAATCGTTCTCGCCTCTGCCAAGGAGATAGAAAGAGTGTTTGCTCTTGGTAAAGAAGACAAGACAAGCTGATGATATCTGCGTATCCATATACAGTCTCGCCATGGCGGAAATGACTACTCTCCTAGCGAATCTCTATCGTCAGTATAGAACGGAGATAGCACCTGGCTTTGAAGGGGTTTCTCCTGGCGTTACGGCTCGCTATGAGGTTTTCTATGATGAACGATTTGCGCGAATGGAAGAACATACGTGTTGGATTCGATTCGAGAGGTGTTGATTTCTTACGAAAAGGTAAAACAAATAAAAAGGACAGAGAAAGATGATAATATTGGTTAGGAGATATTGGCTAAAGTGCTCTTGGCCATTTCCACTATTTCATCGTGTATGTATGTATGTATGTATGTATGTAAGTATCAATCCTATGCTGGGCAGCAAGGGGTTGCTATCAATGCTTGGTTGGGATAGCCATACCCTGCATCTGGGTTTCGGAAAGAAAAAAAAAAAAAAAAAAAAGTAATAATACTCTACCCGCTTACAAGAACATCTTGTCAAAGCCAATGACCTTCCACTCACCAGTCTCGGTGTTGAGAGTCAAGTTGGAGTGCTTGATGCTTCCGGTCTGGAGATAACCGGCTTCAACAGCTCCATTGGCCAGTGGACGTTCCAGATGGCTTTCGCTATGTTTGATCGTCCAGTTCGCCAAGGGAATCTCCCATGAGTTGCGAGTCGCAACGCTGGGGCAGCCTAGAGTTGGGTTAGCTTATGCTAGATTTTGCTAGGAAATCGTATCTCAAAGTGGGTGTGAAAGTAGTAAAAATCAATAATGTGAACAGGAACTTACCAAAGTATTTGGCTTCAGCCTCGTTCTGACGGAGATGAAGCTCAAAGTAGCCACGATAATAACCCTCAACCCATTTCAGCTCACGGTTCTCCTGATACCGAGCAGCACGGACTTCGGCGCTGTTAATGGTGCCACCGAAGCCGCTGCTAGTCACGGCAGTGCCAGCGAATTCAACGCCAACCGCACCAACACCGGTGGTCTCATCGTAATCCTTGGTTCCCTCCCAGATGAGATCGCTCACCTATAATTAAAACCCAAGTTCCGTCCCGTTAGCACACTATCTCAGCGTAGTTTTTCAAGTCAGTTCAATAACTGGAGGGGATATTAACTAACCCAGTTGACGTGCGTATCACCGGCAATAAAGATGTTGTTATTAATGTTGTTCTCATACATGTGCTTAAGGGTGCGGTTCTGGTTGGCGCGGTAGGCAGTCCAGCTATCAGTGCTGTAGCTAATATAGCCATTCGCGTCGGTTGTCGCAACGTGAGCAAAGACGAGCTGGTTACCGACTACACGCCACTTGGCACCACGTTCCTTGGACTCGGAGAGTTGACGGTAGAACCAGTTCTCCTGGCGGGCACCCATAGCGGAGCGACCGGCGTCATCGTGGATCTTCCGGATGTACGCGGCGTTGTCACCTTTTAAAATGGGTTATAGTGTTAGAAATATCTACTCCATTATACTCCTCTTCCAGGATAACCGCAAAGAGGGATCAGCATACCAAGATCAGTGATGGAGCGATCATAGTAGCGGGTATCGATCATGATGAGATCGAGCAGGTTGCCCATCTTGAAGGAACGCCAGATTCGCAGACCATCATCCATGTCCACTTGGCTAAGATCGAGATCAGAACATGCAGCTTAACATCGCGCTTTAGGAGGAAAAACAAACCGCAGCGGCATCCACTCAAAGTATGCCCTGACACCATTCATCCTGCGCTGGTCAACGCTAATCTGGGGACCATAGTTGAGGAAAGAGTTCTCGGTGTTACGGAGTCCACTGAATCCATCACGGTATCCGTTGTTGGCGATCTCTGTATTGAAATTAGAGAGAGGTGTCCTCTGCTCTTGGAAATGGTGGACATGATAGGAAAATATTTACCATGGTCATCCCAAACTGTTACCCAGGGGAAGTTTTGGTGAGAGGCGGATAGATCAACATCCAGACGGTACTGATGGCAGACAGCATTAGAAACCTGGTACCTTCTATATGAGGGCTCAAGGAAGAGGGAGTCGAACCTGGCTCAGACGAGTGCGATAGTCGTAGAGGCTAAAGATCTCACGCTCGGGAATCACAGCGCGCTCGTCCTTTCCAGGAACACCTTTCTTATACTCGTAGATGTAGTCACCAAGATGAACCTAATTGTGAATTGGTCAACAACGTCCCCATCTCCCATATTCTAAGAACACTGTGAGAGGATACATACCACATAGTCAACGTTGTCCTTGCGAACAACATTTCCATAGGCATTGAAGTAGCCGTTAGCTATATGGAATCAGATAGAACATTAGCAAATGAATAACTTCCAGGAAATTCTGTATGTAAGCGGGGATGACATACGGTAGTTGCTGCAAGAGTGAACAGCCATTTTAATCTCGCTCGTACGATCCCGAGCAGATGGGGCGGTCTTGGTGCGACCCATTGGAGAGACATTGTCAGAACCACACACATTGAACTGGTACCAGTAGGTGGTGAAGGGCCTCAGACGCTTGGCTTCAACTTTCACCGTGTAGTCAATATCGCTGCTGGTATACGCGCGTCCCTTGGTGACAACGCGGCGACCGTTCTTATCAGCGAATACACGATAATCCACACAGATAGGATGGGCGGATGCCTGCACGTAAGGCTCTGTGCTGTGATCATACAAGGGCACATCGCCGGAAACGGTGACATTGCTATCAGATGCTTCGAGAGAGGGGGCAATGCGAGTCCAGAGGATGACACTGTCGGGGTAAGGGTCACCCGAGGCGACACTATGCGTGAACTTTAGCTCGGAGGCGTCAAAGGGAGCCTCGTCGCGCTTCATCAGGCTGCGGCGCTGGATGGCATCCACGTCGACTCCCATGCGGACATGGTTGTCGTTCAGCGAGGGACTGCGATAGTTGAGGTTATTGGAGTACTCAGCCAATGCCCCAGAGGACAAGGCCAGTAGAGAAATCAAAGCGCTGGCGTGCACCATTTTTTCCGCTTCAATTATGAGTCCTACCTAGGTATACTCACCTTGACTGGAGACTTGGTTATTTCTCTATGTGAAAGAGGCAATGAATAGCCATACTTATATCTTTTTTTTTTCATCCTGAGTAATTTGCAAATATATGATGTTAGTTTCCTCATTGTATGCTTTCGACCCCAACTATCTTGGTCAGGAACGGCATCGCCAATGATAGACATGACATTACACACATGGCCCTAGGATAAATGGACCCTTATCGTATGTGAGGAGAGATCAAACCCCGGCTAACCGAGTAGAATGACAGGAATTATGCACGTATGGAGAGGGGACAGCATCGCGCATAAGAAAGCCAAGACTCGGTTAGAGAGGAGATAAATGAGACATAATGCAGGGGTGGAAGAAACGGCATCTTCTCTTGCATTCCCCATTCTTGTCATTGCGATTTCGGCTCTGAATGTATCCAGCCTGCTCACCAGGTCCTCGTGCAGAGAAAGCTTGGTCTGATTGGCGCCCAGCGTATGTCGATCAAGTCTTGTGCTCTTGTCGCACGTACTGCCAAGCCTTGGCGTGTTCATTCCGCCCAATCAAAGCTATGCAGCCCGCGATGTGTACTGGCGGGACACATAGCAAATCGTATAGAGCGTAAATATGGCTTCAAGGATGCGGCAGAGTAGAGAAAGCCCCCGCTCGTGTCACTTCCAGATAAATGCCGCTGCATAAATTAGTCTAAAATCCTGCTAAAGAGTCCTCGTTCTCGAATGTTCTGGGTGATTGGGGTAATTCACTTTCGTTCAATAAGAATAGCGATAAGTACACGCCAAGTCCCCCTCACGCTCCTCCTCATCTTCACTAGGTTCAACGCTACCCATTTCAAGGGCAAGCTCACGGCTCCGGTTGTCATGCCATAGAGCAATCAAGTACAAAGTGGCTGTGACAAATGAGAAGCAGATAAACGAAAGACCTATAATATAACCGTTCCGATAGAGTGGGGCGTCCTTCTCTAAGAACGCGTAGGTGGAAATGATACCACCAACTGCATACCTGGATTAGTGCTCGTGTTTCTTGGTACTGAATAGGCAATATAAAGTTACACTTACTGTTTCCGAATCCAATCTGCCAGGCCGTTCCCACACTTCTACGCCGATGACCACCAAGATTCATACTGAACCAACATACTAGAATAGGTACGGAGCTGAAGCAGCTTGTTGCGACCAGAAACAAGGCTCCATATTGAGTGCTATGGTGCAAGCTATCTCTCACACTCAAGAGAATACTGTATCCAGCTATCCCCGCAAACATGGGCAGGACAGCAAAGAAGTATCGATGCTGGTACCAGTCGGATAAATAAGCAAGGCAAAGTGATAATGCATAAGCTGCGGCCCAGGGCGGTATCGAGTAAAACTGAGCTTGAACATCTTTTGATATCGCTTGTAGTCAGAGAGAATTCTACAACAGCACCAAACTGGATGGGCAGTCCTGCATGACTTTTACTTACCACTATAGCCGTATGTCTGGATGATTGTTGGGGCGAAAAACGCATACGCTATTGATTATGAGCAAGTCAATCGCAAGGGGTCCAGGATGGAGATTCCCTACCATAGCCAGTGACTACCTGGCCAAAGAACATGAAGCCTCCCAGGAAGATCTTATCTGGCATGGACGTTAGCATATGTCTAGAATAGACAGGAATCATCGCCCGAGGAATATCCATACAATCTACAAAAACTCCAAGAATTTCTCTCCAACCCATTTTGACATGGGTGGCTATCACGCCATTATCACGCCCCACTTTCTCCTTCACAAAATCCCGTTCAACCTCATCCAGCCACTCGCAATCGTCTGGAAAGCCCGGAAGTAGGAAGAAATTCGCAACAGCTACCACACAGGTCAGGATACCCTCAAGAATGAACACCCAGCGCCAGCCTCCATATCCGCCGACGCCATCCATCTTTCCGATTGCAGTGGCAAGGAGACCACCAAAGGCCCCAGCCAAGAGGGTCGAATTGGAGAAGAAAGTGAATCTTTTCTGTGCTTCGCTACGCTTGTACCATGTACTTAACAGGTATATACCTAGTAAAGGTTAGTCTATACGTGCTGACTTACCCAGTTAGCATGATATCATGTTGTCGCTAGAACTTACAACCAGGCAGCATGCCTGACTCAAACATGCCCAAAAACCAGCGAGTAACCATCAAACTGCGCCAGTTACGCACCAAGCCCTGACATACTGTAACAAACCCAAACCCGAACATGCAAAAGGACACTAATAACCAACATCGCTTAGTGAAGAAGTTCCTCCTCCTATTGTGGGAATGAGATAAATGGGAAGCACAAACACCATATGTGAGGCTTGAGCCTCTTGAGTATTATATTGGACGGAATCTCAAAGATCACATAGGGGATGAAGAATATCATTAGGGCCGCATTATACTTAGTCCCCTTAACGATATCCAGATCGTCTCTCATCCCGAGCACAGCGGCATTGCCAATATTGACCCTTTGTCAGTGCGACATGCGTGCATCAGCAAGTAGGTTCACCAGCCCAGGCCTAAAATACACTAAGGAAGGGAGGGGGATTTTACCGATCCAAGAAGGTGATCATATACATGACAGCCAGGCACGGCACGACGTGGAGATCAATCTTAGTCTGAAGCTTACGCTCATTAACCGGGCACGAGAGGTTAACGCTCGAGGACTCTCCATTTTCGAGTTGCTTATCCTCCGATACTGTAGTAAGAACCTGTTAAGCGAGTTTATCTATTAAATACTGCTATGGTAAACTCACCTTGCGTCCGCATGATTATTCGGGTTAAACAAATAAATTTCGCCCGAGGGAATTGGAGGACTAAGGCTCGTAGAAATCGAGAAAAGAAGAGGGAAGGAAGAGTAGAGGGAAGAAGGAAAGGACACCGACGGAACTTGGCTCGGTAGGATTCAAAAAACCCAGGTGTGTATTTTGGGGGGCTTAAGCTATGCAGGGAACGCATGTATGAATTAAAATAGCATATCATGCAGATTGACAACTAGATACGTATCCTTGCAGCAACTACTTTTCTGGGGCACTACCTGCTGATGCAACCACAGGTAAGTCCCTGTTGATTCGTCACAGTCTATGCCAAGTCATCGTTAGACTTTTAATTCTCGAACAAGGTGAGCGAGTATTGCTCTTGAATCACTGCTTTCAAATGAAGTCCTTGGGGTACTGTTGTACAAAGGTGGGATTTTAGGAACGGAAACAGGCATATATTTTTAGTCGCACTAATTCAGCTAAGCTTAATTTCGTTTCCTAAGGTAGTTAGGCATACAAATATATATAGTACCTCGTTTAATAACCCAAGCTTACAAGTGGAATAACCCAAAAGACAAGATAAGCTCGGAGGAATCTTGAATAAAAAGGAACACCCTTAGGCTTATTTTATTTTATAATATTGAAGTCATGAACTATCAGTTAGGATGCACAGCTTCATCGTCTGTATTGCTATACGGGGATGACAATGACAAGAATAGTAGTTCATTTGCTCTACATAGAGAACATTGATTGATAATTGATAATTTTCATTTAACTCTACTACCTTGCCCCTTCGGCCACTTTTCTTGTCCCACGTATACGTGGTAGACAACAAAAATACATGTATTGGCTTCTGCATAAATATGATGCAGTGCAACAAGATCCCTACGCCACTTGAATATGATTAGCCAATTGTTATGTTGGATAAATGACACCATCCTTTATCCAACCCAGATTAAGTAGTGATCGCCTAAATGAGGAGGCTTTTTCCACCTGCCCTGGTTAGAACCATATATCCCTTGCGTATTGTTACGAAACCCTTCGGGAAACCCTAAGGCTTCTAACCCTAGTTCAAATGATGAGTTCGCCTAGTTTGGTATTCGGATTGAGGGTCAAGCTCCCTTGAGCTTGATACTTAGCTGCCTGAAGTATACTCGAAGTAACTCAATCACTATCTGGAGGGCCAGTAGAAGTACGTATACCGCTACTGTCAGTTGTAGTGCTTGACGAGTTGATCTAGTAGAGTAATGTAGGTAACTGAATAACAATGAGAATTGAGCGTAGTAACTAAAGCTATTTATGTGCGATGATGAGCGTTCTTATATATTCCCTGATTACTTGAGTAGCTTGAGTAGCTCGAATAGCCTGGCTATTCATTCCTTGGCTGGCTATTCTTCACGTGACCATGTCTCGTAAGCTGTCTCCTAAGGTATCCATTCCCCCTGCCTTCCTTCCCGTTGGTCGGTAGACTGATTGGCTAAGGTTTGCGGGAGATGACCTCTAGTGTGGTCATAACATCTAACCCTTCTACTTATTATAATAAAAATTCAAGGAAAGCAGCCTACTAAGATATTAAGAATTAATTACTTAAATAAGCAAATAATATCTTCCATCCTAAGATAGCTTAACATCCTAAATGCAGGCGCTGAGCCCAAAAAAGAGAAATTTAGGGTGGAACCTTCTCTATAATTATGATTTAAGGACTACCAGAACTTTTCAAACACGCAGCCATCTGACTTGCTGACAAAGGTATTCGTTCGAGGGTCGCCGGAAAGTTACACTATTTTGCAAAAACGGTGCCCGGGTCTCATACTCTTTTAATGATATCTAAACCCTAATCCCAAGAGCACTAATCCTCTTTTAGAATTATTCTGTGTTTAATTTCAATCCTGTATTTTATGGAGGATGACTTACACGAATTTACCATATTGTGGGTGAACTAAAGTCACGGGCATCATCATGCATTACTTTATTTTTTACACATACCTCCGCCCTCTCCCCTGATCCTCCCGATCATCTTAAGTGGCAAGGAATCTTGGTGCACTAACCTTGGCATTAATCCATAATATGATAACTAGTCATAACCTCACTATAGTCGGACGAAGTGTCTCCTACCATCTTTTACACATGGAGACTTAGTTTCAAACCTTAAATACCAAAACTGATGATCTCTAGTAGCTCATAACCACTTGATACATCAAAGCCTGCAGTTCCTGCCTGCGAATAAACATCATTCATGGAAGTGGGAGCTCAGTATGTCTGTTCCTTGACCTCAAGCCATCCACAAAACACTGAAGCAAAAATTACACATATCGAGGAGCGAGAAAGACAAATTTTCTTCAGCTGTCAACATAAAATCTTCCCTTAATTGTTCCCCTTCAGCACATAAACTCCGTGGTCTTCAAGCGCTCACTAGAGCCTAGAATCCTTGGTGCCTCTTCACGTAAAGAATTATAGATAAAATTCCCAATAGTTGGAGCTGTCTTGTTCATAGCCCACCCCCCGGCTCCCCACCATATTGGAATAGTGGCGACCATCCCAAATCCTGTAAGAGCACCTACCCCAAGACCCAGAGCGAGAAAAGAACCATTCACTCCCCAGCCAACTGTTGGCATCGTGACACCTAAACTAGTCCCTGCTGCTACCTTATTCCAGTTTTGAGGGTCGAGAACATTCTCAACGTCGTGTAAGAGACCAGAAGGAGCTGCTGGAAGATTCAACTCGACCTGGTTCTTGCCCCCGTGTTTTAAACCCTCGATTTGTAAAGGGTAGAGGTCCTCAGGAAAGTGCAGCGGTTCCTTGATACGCAGCTTGGACCACGAGGGAATAAGTAGGTGAAAAACAATAATCTTTCCGCGCTGCGGGTCCTTGGTGACTAATTTCTGCCTGACTTCACGCATGAAAAGACACATAAGATCTAGATTATGACTGGGTTTATTCACAAATTCCGATGGAAGAGGGCGTTCTCTCATCAGCCGATCGAACGCTGGATGCCAGTTCGTGGAATCATGGTAGACAAAGAAACGGTGATTCTTTCGGTCTTCCTGGTCAATATCATTGATCTTCTTGTTAATAAGATCATAGACAGGCCGGGCAAAGCCGTCGGGACCGCCAGCACCCGCTACAGTGATGCAATTTTTGTCGCCGAGATGATCAGCAATAACGTTCAATGTCTTGATTGCCTGGTGTCTCTGGGCAACTTCGATTGCTCCGACCGCCGCCTTCCAACAGTCGGAGTAGTTAATGCGATCTAGGAGTGACTCTCCAGAAACGGGGCTATGATTGGCCTGCGGGACAGACTTATCTGTAAAGTCCGCAGGGACATTCTTCACGTTCTCACCCCAGAGGCCAGCACTTGCGGGCACTGCCTTAACGCCATCAAGTACCGGGTTTGAAGGACTAGGGGTAGCCGATGACAAGCTCTCGACTATTCGCGCGCTGCGCTGAGCTGGGATAGGTCTAGCATCTGCAGTGGGATTATTGGGTACAGGCGGAAAATACTCGGTGATTCTCTTGCCAAAACGGTACATGCTGATAAAGGCCCTGGGATCAAGTCGATTTAGGTCAATAGCAGCCTCAACACCATCTTGTCCAATGAAATTTGCTACTTTGGCGGAAGGTTCGAATAACATTTCGCGGTAAAGTGCAAGATATGCCTCATTAGCAGACAGTGATGGATAGCGCTGTTTTGCAACATAATGGAGATATTGTTCGTCAGCAAAGGTTTCAGCCATTCTGCCAAAGGGGACTGGTTTTTTTTTGACGTTTGGATCGTGGAATCTCGTCTTGGGACTCTGTCAACAGGGGTTGAACGTTAGCGAAGATGGACAGGTCATAAATGAGAGATGGAAATACATGAAAGCTTGATGTAAGTGATAGAGCTGCAATGATTTCAAGCAACGTCCTGGAGTTCGACCGAACCGAATATTCAATATCAATAAATATTATTGCGCCAGAGATCAGTCCAGGAGTCGACAAAAATGGTAGAGATTCAAGTAGAAGGCCCACCTTTTGTACCCCACCCACCCTGTCAAGACGTCATGAACCAAACGAGGCTGTGGCGTGGTTGTTTAAGGTGAGGCAGACAGATTCATTGGCGAGAGAGCATTTCATTGTCGCCCAGCGAATCGTTTAGCGCTAGCCTGGGGTTTTGACTGGACATAGTGCTTCCAGCCTCTGATAGCTGCCAGAACACTCTTGCTGGCGCCGGAAGGCCAAGTCTTACAAGATATACGTGAATTTCGGTCCGCCATGTCCTTGCACCAATCAGCTGGGCAAAAGCGACTTGACTTGTAGGAGTAATTTAGGCTTGAAATTGTCAACACATATATTATAAGTGCATATTTAATTTGGTCTAGTATTGGAAGGGGAAAACAAAGTATTATAAGCATATAGGCACAAGAAAGAAATACATAGTGGTAAAATCCCCACTCCACACCACTTAAATAAGCATCAACATTAACTACTGATGCGTAGCCAAGCAGAAAAAAAATACTAGGACTAAACCATCCAAACGCTATACGTATAATTCTCAAACATTCTTAGAATGGGAAATGGAGGATCTGATTATGAATGTCTCAGCCTTTTGAATAGTTAACTACTGTACCACTCTTTACATCACCCAGATTGACTATTACTCAGCACCCGCTCAATCTAGCTGCAAGTTCTATCTCCTATCACGTATTATTTATTATTTATTATTCTTGCCAAGATTGGGAAAATCAAACCTTCATGGTAGTTGATACATAATTTCGTAACTTACTTGATTTCTATAATATGACATTTTTAAAACGTCTCAACTATCCAACCAGCGTTCCGGAAATGCCTTTCTGCACTTTGTTTCCTCGTGCCGATGGTATCAATACGCCATTCAAGGAATGCAATAAAGCCCTGTTCAGGAGGATCTGTTTAGTTTCATGGAGAATGAAACAGGGAGGAGCAGAGGAGGAGGGGCATGGAGGTGCAAGCGAAGCACAGTACAAGGTATGGTAATGTATTATTATTAGTCAGATGGCCACTTTACGGTACGATACAGAGAGTAAACTTGGAATAATTCTAATAATTCTAAACACTGATAATTCTGAAACTAGCTTGGTGTGCTTGGTGTGCTTGGGGTGAAACACTGCTTGGGGGTGCCCAAACAACCATCAAAGAGTAAGACCCAGGCGCCGATTTCGCAACATAGTGTAGTATAAGAGGATAGAAGAATGAATTGTTTTAACCAGATTTCTTGATTTGTAGGCTATATAGTTTCCTTGTATCCATGCTTTGTTGTTGAGAGCTGTACTCCAGTACACCTAGATTGCTCCCTGACTTCTTCCCAGGTATTGATCTAAGAATAGCCGGGCGAAGATCATCTCTCTTGCTTTTTAAGCTTTAACAGAAGCTCTTTCTTCTCATAGGACCATAGAGCACCTTTCCTTGAGCTTCTTTAGTCCATCCCATAATTTTATTTTATTTCATCTTATGTTGAGGGGAGGGGTTAAGCTATTAACCAACTGTATTACATGGTGTCAGTAAAGAATCAAACATGCAGTGCGGTAAAGCACCTTTAAATAACTAAGAAAGAAAGACACTACCTATATTCTAAACCACCACATGTTTTTCACAGCATACTTAAGTAGGAATATAGCAAAAGGCCTGGCAGCTAGAATAACAATATTAACAGAAGTAGCTACCCCACATCTATAACCATTTAATTAACCCCCTAGGCATTAAACTTGAACTGACAAGAAGCAACTAAAAAGAAGTGGCAAACTAGAAGGTAAATAGACAGAGATCTGTCTGACGGAGAATTTCGCTTAGATCCTACACGGGATATGATTCCACCTCAGTGTCGAATCCGCTTCGAATATGAATGTTGAAGGCCTTGTTCGTTCTATTCTATCTAGATTGCTCGGTTTAAATACACCAATATCCATGTAGTTCCCACCGTTTTAGGAGATTGCTATCTTGCTATATCGGTATACCGGATATTCCAATATTTCCTTCGTGGCGTTGAGGCGTCGATGTCGGTATGCCGGATTCGGATTCGTGGTAGATTCGCTCGCTATCTCGGAGTCATTCGACTCCGCGAGGTCGGATATCGCCTACAGTCTCATTCCGCCGACAAGATCTAATCAGTTATCACTCTCTAGTAAAGTTTTGGTCTAGATCTTATAGAACCATGCTTAGAGTAAAATAAATAATAATAATAATGCAAAGGTTAATGGGAATTACCATTAAGGCATTTATATAATTAGGCATGTTTCTCTAACATAAACCTTAATTATTACTAGAACAGCAGATTAACATAACTTAATTATAAACAACAACATATAAGATAGATAATTATTAAAAGAGATATAAAGCCCTGAATCCTATCAGAATTTAAAGCCCAAGACCTCCCCAAAATAAGGGAACAGAAGGAATGGTATCTTATTATTAAATATAAAATAAATTTTCATGTAAATAAATGCACTAAAAGAATAAAGGATATAAAATAATTAAAAATAATTAATTTACTAACTAAAAGAAACAGTCAGGCAGAACTAGCCGCACTGATTAAGGAGAAGTCTGGGTGGGAAAATAAGAAGTAAGAATAATAAGAGAGAATAGCCGCAATTTCTAAGAGAAAAGGGGGTGGCTTAGAGAAGGGGCAAGAAGGGATAAAGCCTAAGAAATTAAGGTAATAGGCATGACAAAGTAAGTGCAGAATATAGAAGCAGAATAGGATTTAGGGTTAGGGGAGGGGGAGGATAAGGGGATGGTTTTTATATAATTAAAGATTCTGGTAGTTGATGATAACAGTACAGCATTTCTGGATGCTAGTCCAGAAATAGTAAAGCTAACCACAAGAGGGAATTCACAGGTCCTCGCATTACAATCTAAACTAGCCTCTATGAACATATAATTGGGTACAGGGTACTTTTTTCTTGCTACTTATATTAATGTGATATGTTAGTGGCTCAAGGCTCTGGATTACCCTACTGCCTCTAACGTGATACATTTATAATTCACGCAAGGCTTCGACCAGCTTATATAACATCAATAAGCAAGGATTAGCTCTCTGCCTAATGGGTTTAAGATCTAAACAGGCTTGCACCTCCATTAGCATCCAGAGCTAAACACTCAAATATTCAATCACTATGATATAATTTAAGCAGGTTACAAATCAAGGAAAATCCGTCCATACAAAGTAAACCTAATATAATATCCCAACGGATATATAATCAAATACAGTGTAATAGCCTCCTATTATACTGATTATCATGGCCAGGTCGATCTCGGGCTGGTCCGATCCTTGTAGTACTCAATCCACGCCTCCATTTGTGCACACTCCTGTATATCAACCTGGGACTTGTGGTAAAGTAGAAGGCGGTGCCTCCATATTGGCTTACTTCTTTGATCATCATGGATTATTTCCATGGAGTTGGCCGTCGGTTATGACCGTAAATTCGGTGTTGTGGCTGGAATTCCGATGGCGGGTTGCTGGGGATCCAGGCATCAAGGCAGTTGGGTGCTGTGGCGGACGCACCACGGGAATCCCGGCCCTTGATTTTCCGTACACGAACAAGCTGAAGAATTGTGTCTTTGCTGCCAGTATATTTAAAGTTGGCGATGAGATATATTTATAAAGACCTCCATTTACAGATCTCATTTGGTGTAATCGTTGTTATTGCATGTAGAATACTTATAAAACTCCTATTGACGGGAATTTCATCTATATTGGTTACTCAGTTTGTTCCAAGTTTGAGGGTGGTCCGACGCTTCACGTTGCTCCACGCGTATTATCTCGAACTCTCTTTTCCTTATGGAGATTGCTCTGGATATTCGGCGACGATGGGTATTGCATTTTAGCCGAGAGGGGTTATACTTGAAACGGCAGAAATTAGAAACGCCTTTTCGTTTATAGATTCAGTTGTGGGAGGGTAATTTTCTCACGAGTCATTTTAATTCAGAGTTCAGCTTTAGACGGGTGCTCTATCCCCTATACCGGCCATTCGGGTTGCCGCCTACCATTTCACTCAACTCTTAGCACCCAGTTTAAGGCGTTTTTACGAGCCAGCCATTGAAAATGATGGAGGATGGAAGGAAGACGGTGAGTTGGGAGGTATGATGGATGTGAGTGATGATGATAGATGTAGATGGATGACTCCTAGCTGCAGTGTAGCTTATCAAACATTAGATTCTCAGCCTCTTAAGAAAGTTTCAGCCAGAAAATTGGTCCAAATATCAAGGTGTCTGATATCTCTTGAGAATGAGTGGATTTGTAAGAACTTAGACAGCAGCCAATAACAAATCAGCATCAAGCATTACTATGCTATGCGGAGCAGAAAGAGGGAATAGAGACCATGGCGATCGCCTCTTTTCCCCCACAAGGGCGTTGGCTGGCGGGGGGCCGTCACGCAAAAACCCCGCGCTTGATATTAAAAGAAGCCCAGACCAATTATCCCCTGGGTGAGAAATTTCTTCTAGGGTTGGGAGATCTCACCAGACTAGTTCTTTCTGTGTATTATGGTGCAAACCAAAACATAAAAACTACATATCTAACTATAGAGTAGAAGACCTTAAGAAGTAGTTCCTATGTGCCCTGCACATGTAATATCTAATAAAGGGGTATCTTAGTATTTCTAGCTTTATAAGTAATTTAATAGCTAATAAAGGTCACTTAACCTGGTGAAAATTTTAAACAGCACTAGGCAAAATCTTGATTATATTTTGCTCTTTTAATGTTTAGTCCAATAAAAGTAGAAGCTAATAACTTCCATTATTATTAATAAGGGGCTTAAAGTATAATTAAATATAACTTAATACAATCTATTTATAATTAATGGGATCTAATGTAACTATTAGGTATTATTATTTTATATTAAAGATTTCCCGCTGGAGCGGCTTAACTGGCTAGTAATTTTTCATTAACTAACCTGATAAAAATCTGCCGAGAAAATTTTTAAGGGGCAGTTTACTTCAACTAACTACTTTTTCTGTTCCTTGCAGCTGTTGCTACTTCTCTAGTATTAATATAGTAATAGGCCGGGATTACGAGTGAATCCATCACAAAGCTATACCTAGAATATTGACATCAACACCCCAACACTATAAAGGAACAATATATTGGATATTTAGTGAGCTGATATAGCAGAACAGCTCTCTTCTAGCATACAAGTAGAAATAAGTAAAGATTCCATGTGATTACTCCGTTAATAATTAATTAAGGAATGTAATCAAGGAATAAAGTTTATTAAGATGATACTAATATTAGCTTGTAATGCATATACCCACGGTTGACCCTGGGTATGTACATACATAGTTCCATCTAAAATTATAATAGCGTAGGCTGAGTAAGGAAATTTTAAATTGGATCAGTAATCTAGTTTAAATGACTCATATGTAGTAACCTCACAGCTCTGATACTACCATATTATCTATTCTCCAACGAATTCAAGTCCCCATCGTTGTCCTCATTTATCTCTCCCGTTTTGCCCCGTTTTATTTTAGTTTCATAGACTCGTTACTCAATGACACGTCCGTATTTCTCATACGTTCCATACTCTCCGTAGTTTCCATAGCTGCCGTAATCTACCGGTGTAGGTGTAGGTGCAGGCGTCTCCGCTGTAGATGATGGCGACGAGGACATGGTACTTGGCTCCTCGGTTGATGCAGTGGTCGCGTCTCGTTTCTTGACAACGTCGCCGTATGCTTCGTAGTTGCCATAGTTTCCGTAATCGCCGTAGGAGCCGTAATCGGCGGCAGTGGTTGTGCTTGTTGTCGAGGCAGAAGTGGATGTGGAGGTAGGAGGGGACGAGGGAGAGGGAGAGGGAGAGGACGCGGGTGAGGATGAGGATGTTTCGGTCGGTGGCTCAGAAGGGACCGGTGTACTAGGAGATGCAGGTTCGTCGATTGGCTCATCGTCTCTTTTAGCAAGTGGATATGACTCGTAGTTGCCATAATTGCCATACTCTCCATAATTGCCATAATTCCCGTAGTTCACGGGAGTGGCAGTGGAAGAAGGGACTGCAGTGGAGGTCGGTGTCTCCTCCATGCACGGCGTCTGAGGGACATCCTCACTACCGTCTCGCTTCTTCATGCCATAGGACTCATAGTTCCCGTAATTCCCATAGTTGCCGTAGTTTCCATAGTCAGCTGGGGCGGTAGTGGTGGACGTAGCAGTAGTTGTGGTTGTTGTTGAACCAGAAGATGTCGTGGACCCTGTGGTTATCGGTGTCGTCGTTGTCGTTGTGCTATTAAGCAAAGGGAGGGCATTCACCATAGCCAGCTGAGTGGCTAAGGCGAAGATTCCAGCAGGAATCATATACATGATGAACAGTTGACTCGCTAAGGGGGGGGTCTAGACTAGAAAGTAAAATACTTTGGCTGGTTGTTGGCTGAATGTGGCTTGCGATGTAGAATGACTTCTCTCGCTTCCCGGATGATCGAGATTGAGGGTATGTCGGGAGATTAAGATTCATATTTATAGGGCCTTTGAGGGCAAGTGATGGCCACTGTGAACAGCGCTAATATTCTGAGAAACCACCAACAAAAATTTCTCCCGGAGAGACAGGGACGATCCTACATGGCAGCATTCCAGCGTGTTTCTTGCCACGCTTATTGGGACAAATGACCTTCAACGCTCCCACACTTCTTTCTTCCCCAGTCATTCCTAGTTCATTCTGTTGAAAATTAGTCTGTATCCTATCCTCAACTAAAAATGTACCAGATGCCGTGTAACCGGCAAGCTATTGCCGACAAACAACTCTTGATCAAGACAACTCACTCCCCTGGGTAATCTTACCGACAGGATGCATGAACCACTGAGAGAGCTTTGTCTGGGAAAACCAAATTCCTCTGTTTGAGGTCGTGGGGACCTTCTATTGACCTGATGAAACCTCAGCATGAAGACCCGTTTCAGGGCCCAGAGGGACCCTTGCATACCATCCCTTGCTGCTGCGCAACCTTCTTCCCATAGCATCTTCTATGCGCCCCCATTCGCCCAACCACATTGCAAAGAGAAACCCTATTTCGCTCAAAAAAAAAAAAAAAAAAGACAAATGGAAATGCTGCTTAATGGATTGTTCTCTTTGTCTTACTTTAGGCCAAACGGGACCCTGGGAACCTGCATCAACTTTTCATCGCTTTAAACACCGGAAATCCACCCGCGCGTTACACGAACGGCTCATGTAGCCGGGTTACTTATTTATATTTTTTCATGCTGCCGTTGTAATAAAGGAGCGCATGCGAGGGGTAATACACCAGCTGGCAAAAGTTCTACTTGGATCCCTGGAAATATCGGTGTTAGCCAAAGCCATCCATCTCTCACTCACACCTTCATCCATCTAATTTGCGACCCCCCTTCCTTACTCTACTGTGAACAACACACCGCTACGCAGATCAAACCTCGAGCAATCCAAGACAACAAGGAACAGGACCATAAACAAACCTAGAGCCCCTCTCATTATGGCTCTTACGCCGATTCTCGAGTCTTTCGATGATGAAAAGATGCACGACTTGAGCACCCAGTCAGACAGAACAGGCTTACGTGATTGCCTGCTTCATGATGAGGAGACATTATCAACGCATTCATGGGACAATGGTAGTAAATCACTACTAACACACCATGGCAGGTGGTGGATGGTGGGCATGCTGGCTTTGACTACGGGGCTTTCGTGTCTGATCGGGTTTTTTATTGGCTATCAGCAATCAGATTCATTAGATGAGATTTGCTCACGACATGTTTCGCATCATTGTAAGACCACTTTATCATCTTCCCCCTCCCTTTTCCTGTTCCGAGCTACTTTCAGTACACTAACTGCCCTCGGATATTCTAGCCCCAGTTCTATCAAGAGTACCTATTAAGTACCATACGCAGAGGTTTAATGGCTCACTGTTGAAAGAGAATATCTACCGTCAAGATGCCAGTGCTGAGGTTGATGCGGCTTGGGAATCCCTAGGGGCAAATTGTATGTATAACGATTTTCCTCTCTTCCATCCCACATTAACACTGGAAGAGGAGAAATCTAATAGTTGACATGACCCTAGACCGGGCAATTATCGTTCCACCTGAAGAGGCGGAAAAATCCGGTCTTGCGCCAGACCAGGTGAAAATCAATCCAAAATATGGCGGAGGATTCCCAGCTAACATTGAAGGACTTCATCATCTTCACTGTCTGGTTAGTTCTACGTCATCAAGACAGGGGAAAATCGACAACTAACACTTGACTTCTAGAATCTTCTCCGTCAATCCCTGTATTATAATTACGACTATTACCACTCCCGAGGGCAAGGCGCGTTCTCCAACGAAGATTTCATCGTCCGAAAACATGTTTGTTAGTATCACCATCCACAATCCAGGTCATGTCTCTGCGAGACTTACACTAACCATCGATTTCGCAGCGCACTGCCTGGATATCCTTCGACAGCAACTAATGTGCACTGTCGACATCGGAGTCCTAGGTCAAGTCTGGGTTCATCCCGACCACCCGTCCGCATTCGTGGACTTTCACACAGAGCATCAATGTCGTAATTTTGAAAATATTCGTGAATGGGCTGAGAAGCATCAGCTTCCAGAGCATGTCCCAAGCGACTTCCTTCAGCCACCTATGAAAGGAGACAGAGTCTACTCCGAAATTCCATGAATGGTGTAAGTAGATACACTTCAAGTATCTTGGGGGGAGTTGTAAATGTTGGTCAGGGATTAGTTTCAAATCTGTTTTATATTCATGAATAAACGATATAGGGTGTCATTTTTAATAGGCTTTGATGGCAATATCACAACTCAGAGATTCTACATAAGTAGGACCAGGAAAAGGAAGGGGGGAAGGAAAGGCGAAAAGTTAAATTAATTAATTCATTAGTTTGGTTCTGGGGATGTTCGGAGATGATAGCTGGTGGCTCGATAAGCCGACTCCACGGCCGAGAAGATAAGCCTGCCATCCCCGCACTGTTGTATAAAGCCTGCATATGCGATGAATATCTAGATACCCACGACAAGAGAAAAGAAAAAAGAAATCACAAACGATATTCTGATCAAGAGACTTTCATTATGCCCCAGGGACCCCCTATCATTGACTTTGCCCGTAAGACACCCTAAGCCCGGCCTACTTAGTTGTCACCTCACAGCTAACCACATCACCCTCACTCAGCCTTCTATGAAGGGGACGAGAAAGCGAAATCTCAACTTGTTGATCAAATCCGGGCAGCCTGTCTAGAATATGGCTTTTTCCAACTTCGAAATCACGGTATTCCCACCTCGTTACAACAGGAAATCCTTCGCCAGAGCGAAGATTTTTTCAATCTTCCAGTTGAAGTCAAGGAGCAGTACAATAAAGGTAAGCAGGCATTTCATATAAAACACCACTGTCTCTCCCTTCCTCTCCTTAGTTAGAAATACTTCGCACAATGAACTCAAGTCCCATAGAAAAAGACAAAAAATAAAAGAAAAAAGAAAAATAACTAATTCCCCCCAAGATCTTGGCGGTTTCAACCGCGGGTACGAGCGACTCCGCTCCCAAAACTTCGAAAAGCTCACCAAGGGAGACCTCAAGGAAGGGTTTTACCTCGCACAAGACTTGCCCCTGGATGATCCCTATGTTCAAGCAAGGAAGTGGGCCCAGGGCCCTAACAAGTATCCCCGTGAGGTGAAGAACCCTCAGCTATTCAGAAACACCGTAGACGAGTACCATGCCACATTATCGAAACTTGCTGCCGACGTTTTAAGCGTAATTTTTGAGACCCTCGGTATTTATGATCGTGACTATATCAAGAAGTTTTGCGATCACCCTATTGCGGTTTTGAGGTTGTTGCATTATCCTCCCCAGCCGCCAGATGCGTCAGAATTAGAACGAGGTAGGGTTTCCCTAAATTTTGGTCCAAGAAGAAGAAGAAGAAAGAAAATTCATTATGAGGCAGGAGGGAGGGGTATAGGGATGACAGGCTATCGGAATGGTGGCTAACGGCAGAACTACAGGGATCGGCGCTCATACTGACTTCGGCGCAGTCACAATCCTCCTCCAAGATTCTACGGGAGGCTTGCAAGTTCGCGATCGGAGATCGGGCGAATGGATCGACGTAGAACCTATCCCGGATGCTGTTGTTGTGAACACGGGGAATTTGATGATGTGCTGGACAAACGATCGATATCTCTCTAACCTCCACCGAGTGGTGAATAAAACCGGGAAGGAGCGGTTCAGTGTGCCGTTTTTCTTCGATGGGAACCCAGACTTCCTAGTCGAGTGTCTTTCCTCTTGTATCGATTCGGGAGGCCAAGCTAAGCATGCACCGATCAAAGTGTCCGAGTGGATGGAAGGTCGGTATGCTGATACTTTTGGAAACTCGGACAAGAAGGTAGTGAAGGAAATGCTGCAGGTGTAAATATGTATGATACAAATATTTAGTTAGGTATTCTTTGTTCGCTTCGCTATGATTCCACGGTTTTCTCGAAAAGAAACAACTAGTTATTTATAAGGCAAATTTGGTCCAACTTCGTTTTAATCATCGTAATATACTTCATCCCCCGGTCCCCCCTCCTCCCAAAAGAGACAAACAACCCCACTTCGTACGGTGGAGGCAATACGAGATTTCCCAACAGCTGCAGCTCCAACCCCAGCTCCATGATGGAGACTTCCACGCCCTTTCAGTCTCGTCCAAGTCTCAGCCGGGCGGACTTCATATTCGTTCTCGAAGCATCCACTATGCTTCCAACCCACTGGGTTTCAGCTTCCATTCCACTTGAATCCTTTGCTTCCACAGGCTTAATCGGAAAGCGGGCCGTTGCTACAGTCATACACATTATGATTAACAGATGCACCCAAGCAGGGAATGAATGAGAGCAAGCAGAATTCCAAACTTACCTAGTCCCGTCGGACGGAAGTTGACATAGATGTTTTCCCATTGGCCAGGAGAGGCCTCGTACACCTCATGCATCAGACTAATATCAGGATTGCTCTTCGCGGTGCGACTCCACCAGTCCCAGCCTTTGCGGTGGATGGGTCCGTGAGCGAATTTATGCAGACCATCCATCGATCGAAAGTAAAAGGTGGTCATTAGTTCTCTAGCTGCATTACGATTCGGGTCGGCATTGGAAATATAGGACTGGCTTGTGATAACTAATTTATCCGATCGTTAGTTATATAATGATCGGCTGTATGATTGGTTTTTGAAGAGGGAGATCCGAGGTTTAACACACAGCCATATTCCTCGCGATTAGCCTTGAGATCTTGAACCATCTCCTGGAAGAAGTTTCCGACTTTTGTATACCCTGGGGAGAGGATTCCAAGGGGGCTAAGATGGAGGTGAGTAGGTTTACTGATTCCTAAGCATGCGATAAATTTAAGAGGGGCCTTACTGGTTTGACCGTGACCCAAGGAGTAGAATCACCACCTTCTTATCCGACGGCTTATCTCCAAACTCCCCATTCTCATCGGGAATCTGTGCAGATACTCGTTGTTGAATCACTCCATCCATATAGCGATTTCTTCGGAATCCCCCCATAATCATGGCGACATCTAGAGCTCGGTAGGCTAAGATTAACAGTGGTGGTAGAAGAGTCAGAACAGTCGGGAAAAGCCATGTCAACACTCCTTGGAGCAGAGCTGCGGCTAGAAGCCAGGTAGAGTGTTGAAAGTTATTGAATAGGAGCTGTAGAAATGGCAAGTTAATAAATCCCTTGTCATTTTCCCTTTTTTTTATTTTTTATTTTTTTTAACCGTTCTTTCACGGGGTTAATGAGGGGTTGAGTTTACCGTCAACATTGGAATCTTGCTTTTGGGACCCGACGTAACAGGCGCATTAAGAGGTTTGAGTGTAGCCATCTTGACTTGGTAGGTAATGTTGTGAGTAGGAATCAAGAAGTCAGAGCGATCGTGAGTCATGGCATACGCCCTTTTATATTCTCGTTTTTTGTTGGCGCTAGTTACGTAGGCATCGATGTTATGTAGGTAGGTAGCGCACTTTGATACTCTTTTCTCGCTAGTCACCCTCTTAGTCTAATTTTAGTTTTTCAGCTCAAACAAATAAGCCTTATTAGAAGCGATAATTAGCGAAAAAAAAAAAAAAAAAGGTAATAATTTTTGGATGCGTAATATCCACTTGTTTTACACCTCTAATTACCAACCTGGATAGGTGAAAAACACCTCGCAAAAACCGAGCAATAACACTAGCGGTTAGTTATATATTTTGCCCAATGGTCTTGTCAGTAACCGTAATGAAATAACAGTCATAGGATCGCAAAAGCAACCGATGTGAGATACTTACCACCTTGACAATCAGCTGGTGCCAGGTGTGATGTCAAGGAGCAAGCAAAAAAAGGTAATTGATAGCAAATAACATGCCAGGGGAACAAGAATCCCCAGCAAGTTGTGAGGAGGTATAAGCGAATAGCGACCCGAGGCCGGTAGGTAAGTTGGTAGGTATCTCTGCAGTCCAGTACGTCAGCGCTGAGTTGATTTTAATTACCCAGAGGTGGAGGCTTCGCAAACGAAGTTTGATTGTCCTATAAAAATGGGTAAAGCAGGCTTCTCTTCAGGTTACTGATCGCCTCAACTCATCTCTTGTACAGTAGTACATCGATCAACTGATAAAGGCATGTTAAGCGACTGTTGCGGCTAGGTTTACCGTTTCTGGATTAGCGTCAATCATGATCCATGCGCCTGCATGTTAGGCCGGAAGTTCTTCTCCTATGAATAGTTGATTAAAAAACCTTGAATTTGGGTTTGAATATACCAGCACATAAAATTCTCTTGATCTCTTGATTACTAGCTTTATTGCTCAGTTGGCTTGAGGGTATGTCCGTTTCTGTCGCTGTTTATTTTTACATACATGGTGGGGGGGGGAATGTCATTTATCCTTTGTTGCCGTCTGGGCTTGGACGCTCTCTAGAAAGTTATTACATAGATATTAGCCAATGTATTGTGTCTCTGAGTTACCTTCAGGTACTTGCCTCCCGATATGACATAACTAATAGAAAATAGCTTAGCAGGGGTTGGTTGAGCTCTCAACAAGATGTTGAGTCAAACTCTTTTCAAAATACTAGAGTTAATTTATTGGCGTCCTTAAGGGTCACACATTCGTCATAGAGGTTCAGGCCTATTTAAGTCAGCCTTCCTATCTACATGATACTTCTTCCTTTTTTGCTTCTTCATAATTCCTGTTCTTTTCCCTTATGTAGTGAACTTTGCTGGACCGTGATGAACTATATAAAAATATATGATATTATGTACCACCGTGCTAAATGGCTCTGGGCGGGACATATTGATTACATATATACATACCTACTGGTACTTTCTGAGTCCATAGATATCTTACCTTCATACATAGCTCAAGGTGAACTGGCCAGCATGTACCTGCCGTGTTATCTCCTGGTAGGGGTGCACTTGACCAAGGAAACCGTGCGGGGTTACTACGAGGACATTGTAGTAGACATCCGCTTCATAGGGAACATGCTAAATATAATAAAAAAAAATATGGAGAAGGTGTGAAAGATATACAAACTATCTAGATATCAACTAGGGATTGCTCATTTCTTGGCTAATATCCAGTGAAACGCAATGTTCAGCAAAGCTCCATCTTTCTCTTCAGAATCCACAACAACCTCATCAATCTCAATATTAAATCCTATTTCCGTGAGGATCTTCCTTGTTTCATCTCTACCCCAACTACTCCAATGCACTGCGCCCTTTTGGGCACCCAACCAGGACTTATCGGAGGAGCTCTCAAATTCAGCATCCGAGAAATTCGCAAGCAACTGTCCTCCAGGCTTCAGCCAATTGAAAATGCGCCGAAGCATCGTAGTCTGTTCGTCACGTGGAAGATGGAAAATAGAATACATGGCGACCACGGCGTCGAAATGTTCCTGTTCAAATTCCAATGCCATCATATCCCCCTGTATTAGATTCACGGACTGGGGTAGCCGTTCTTTTGCTATGGCAATCTGGGTTTCGGATATGTCATTTGCTGTGACATTGGTACGTTCACGGGCGGCTAACAGCTCTGTACATGGTACCCCAGCTCCACAGCCTAGCTCGAGGATGTTCGTTTCGCTGGATTCTTTGGTAGAATCAAGGTGTTGGAGCATGATCTTAAGGAATGACAGACGTACTTGATGAGAAGGCTGCGTCCAATTTAGGTAGTGAGGGGCGATCTCATCGTAAGCTGCCTTGATGTCGCTTTTCATGCGATGGCTATCCATGATTTCTGACATTTTAGAGAAGTTTGGGCTCGTAGTGTATCGTGGAGGTAGAATAATGGCTTTGGCTGAAGCTGTAAATTGAGGTGGGAATGGTAAGGTCGCCGCCTGAGGTTATGTTTGGCTACTTATAAGAATTATCTGGCTTTCTTTTCCTTTTTTTTGTGGGGTTCCGGTGGTGGGAGGCACGGTGACTCATTAGGATGCTAGAGTTAACTAAAGCTAAGTACTAAGTAGCTTAGGCAGGCTTATTAGGATTATTTGGAGAAAGCTAAGGCCGTTAGTGCGTAGGACTACCTCCACATCTACCTGTATTCCAACCGCTGTGAATCATTGTTGGCTCTGGTCTGTCGCACTAGGCGGGTGTTTAGTAATAGTTAATTAGCAGCTTCGTGACTTAATTTCTTGGAACATTTTGACTCATCTTTATGTCCTCACTCCCTTGGAGTATTCAGAGTCCAATAACACCCATTACGCAAGATATACGCGGGGACAAAATACAAAAATATGTGTCAGTGAATACATGAGACAGCTACAATGATTTAATCGTGGAAAAGTAAAAAAAAAATTAATTAGGGGAAGGAAGAGGAAGGAAAATGTGCCTCGATGGGGACAGTGTGGGGGCCCCCATCATCAAGCGAGGATCGATATTTGATGGGCGAGATGATCCCCGAGTAAGATAGTCGAAAATTTCAATGGTATGGTTAGTCGCCTCGAATAAGTTATCCTCGTGGTCTTTTGGTATCAAACAAGAAGATATTCGACACCCGTGCACTAAGTGCTGACTGTATTGCTGACTGTATTCTGCTTGAATAGGTCATTCAATATGAGAAAAGAGTCACAAAGATTTGCTTGAGTCACAACTTCATAGCTATAGGTGTGATCTGACTGTTCAGTCTCAGCCCTAACGCGGTAGTTTGTCACACATCGCTCGACAGTGTAATAAGTGAAGGATGGTCTACTTGAGGTCTCGATCTATATTGGCTTTTCCCGTGGTTAAACCCTGCCCGCTACCCGGAAGGCATTGTTAGTTTAATGAATTGACCTCCGAAAAATATCTATGGATATGATCATAGGATAGAGGCTAGGTATATTCTTCATTCATCTGGCGGGGTTACTACAACCCCGTTCCGAATCTAGAAAGATGTGTCCCTCTTTATTCTCAGAGACACAAGGACACCAAAAAAGTCCTTACATCACAGCGAATATATTCCGAAGTGTCAGCTCAGGATACTCCACATCGGTCTTGAGCCGACGGATCGGAAACGGGAAACCCGAAACTTTCAAACTCGGGAAGTTTGTGAGAGGAAGCAATTTTAACTCTACGGTATCCGCTCATCTGTCTGCGAACTATTACTATCTGCCGCCCCCGCGGAGGTCGTGCAAGGAGGGAGAACTACCTTTCCTTTGAACCACGGATAGACGCTAGGGCTTGGAAGCAAACGTGGGAGTTTGGTTTATTTCCTGCTTCTAGGTTTTTCTAAACCCCTGCAGGGCTGGCTCTGTCCATCGGGGCGGGGGGTGGTTCAGGGTCCTCCGCATTACTCTGTGGGTTTCGTTTAACAGGCTTGAACTGAGAGTTGCCGCTTTTCAAAGTTAGCAAGATCTGCTTCATGGTAAAACAATGTTTTTAACCCCGGAAACACTAATCGCCGGGACTCAATCGTCCGAGCTTCTTTCCCTACATGATGGCGCGCAAGCAGAAATGCTATTTTTGGTGAGACAGACTGCCATAGTGCTGTGAAAACCATGATTTTCGTAAAGGAAAAGACGCCTCGCGTGTGTTTCCAGTACGATCAACGTTGAGTGGGATTTTTCATTTTGCTATATGGAGATACCATTCACCGTGTCTTCTGCTTCTTCTCCTCTTTCTCCATGCTTTATTTCTTCCTTCCTTTTTTTTTTTTTAAAAAAAAAAAAAAAAGAAAAGGCTAATGGCATGAATGGTCCACAAAGACAAGGGCTAGATGGATATCCCAGTGTACTTTGGTGTGGATGACCCAAGGATCGACCCAAAGGTGCAGGGGAAAGGTAGAATTCATACCGAGAAATTGGATATGTAGTTCTATTTTTTCTCCCCATATGGGGCTGATCTGGTATAGATCGATTTGTTGTTTTGTGGTTCTCTCTGATCGGATAGCTCCGATGTCATGATGTCATCCATCGCCGCAAAAGGATCTCTCCCCGACTGGGAGAGTTGAAGGAACCAACCGCAACAAGCAGGGAGAAAAGTCTATCGTTGCCATTTCTATAGGCTAAATGGGTTATTAACCGCCCCGGGTGGCCATAGCCGATGAAAGGCCATGATCTCCTTTAAAAAAAAGCCAACGCACGCGTGCTTAAAGTTAAGTCCGTTATGGATATAAAAACCGTTGCACGCCAAAGTTCTTGGAAAATATCACGAATTTCATGATCGCATGAAGATCAAAGACGCAGCGATGTCTGCTCTCCAGGTGGTAAGTCCCATGCTAGAGTTGATGTTTTCGGCTCTTCCTTACCCTGTTATTCTTTGGTATGTTGGGCAGGGCTAATGTTGAAGAATCATTCTGCAGACCATACCGGACCGCGCAATAGCGCTCCTGGTAGTGACAGACATTTTAATGCTAATAGCGATAATCACAGTCGCCCTCAGATTGGTTGCACGCTTGTTTATTCTTCACTCTGCAGGATTGGATGATGTATTTGTTTTTCTCGCCCTGATCACGTCTGTCGGGATGATTATCACCATTAACATCGGTTAGTCAGCCTTGTATTTCAAATAACTATGGGTATACAAATTATCTCGGAGACCCCCAAACTCATACTTCCGGACAGGTATAAGATATGGTACGGGGGAACATGAGCATGACGTCGACGTGAATAAAGCTATATTAGGAAAGGTGCGCATTCCTCATTCTGGGTATCCTTCTCCCCTCGCTATATTCCATTTAGAGACATACATATTGAGACTGGCCACACACTTCCAGATCCGATTATCGACCCAGGTCCTTTACATAGTAGCGAGCGGTTTCATCAAGATCACAATCTTGTTTCTCTATTTCCGTCTTTTCCCCGCACTCCGCATTTGGATCATGGTTACGGTTGGCCTCATTGTTGCTATGACTATCGCGTTCACCTTCGTCGCAATATTTCAATGTGATTCTATTGGGAGATTTTGGGTCACAAATGATGATGGGAGGTTCGACTGCGTCTCAACCATGGCTCTCTGGTGTGATGTTGCAGCTACTTTTTTGGCCACGAATATCTGGATTACTGTTCTACCGTTGCCTACCCTCATTAGTTCGTGCGCCACATATCAAAGACATGGACAATGATACTTACTAGTACTATAGATCTACACCTTCAGTGGCCTAAGAAAATAGGTGTTATTTTGTTTCTTTGCTCGACGGGATTCATGTAAGTCAAACCGTCCTTTCCGGATATGAATCTCAGGAGAACTCATTTGCTGATAACATGTCTTGTAGAACATGTGTGGCGGCAACTGTTCGTCTCGTCTACGTAATCCTTCTGTATGACGGCCATGATCCTTCGTATGATAGCGTTCCGATATACTACTGCTCAACGGTTGAAATCACTGTCGCGCTGGTCGCTTGCAGTATCCCCCCGTTAAGACCAGCATTCTCGACGTCAATGGAGAGACTCCAGACATGGAGAAAAAGTCTTTCGGGTTCCTCAGAGTGTTCTGTTTGAAGATAGGCGTTAGATACTCAAAATATAGACATTTAAAACAATTAAGATCAATATCTTCACCGTGGACAGCTTTTAGGCGCGGAGCGTGTTACATTTCCACCTACTCGCATTATTCAATGTTGGATAAACCGCAAGGATGAAATTTATCCTAATGCTGCCAAGAATCCGACTTCATATTTTAAAATGTTTAAAAGCCTATCCTAGTTGTCCAATTCGTCCATTCCTGAGATAATTGGAAATCAGCCTATCCTTCCTAATCCTTCCTAATGCCATTATATATTCGCATCCTGTTCCTCATTTAGTTACTTATGCTTAATTAATAATATTATTTAATTACTATTACCACTCTACTGAATCAACTTATATATATACTTTTGTTGGCCCTTCCAATACTAAGAGTTATACCATAGAAAAAACCCTAGTCAGCTATGTATACAATCTCTGGCTCTAACCATCTACCCCTAACAGCAGTCTATCCGAATATCCGACCCACACCTCCTCTCAACTTACGTTGCGGACAACACGGATCCTTACGAAAATGAAAACTTAAATAAGAGGAGTTAAACCCTGAATTGGCTGAATTAATTGGTAAACCATTTCATAATTTGCAGGTTGCTTAACTTTAGGGAAGAAAATAGAAAAATACAGATACGAGTGGCCACAGATGTGGGCTCCTTCCTCTGAGCAAAACGTACTTTAAATTGAATTCAGCGACGTTCAAAAACAACTTGTGGGCTTCTGGGGTACATCAACGTAAACACATCCTGGGCCACTGGCGCCTTGAAGCCCTCGGGCAGGGAAATCTTATATCGCGTGAAGAGGTACCCCAGGACCAAGGTAATTTCCGCAGGAGCAACACTACCAACGTTAGCACGATGAAGATATTATGTTACTATTTGAGGATACATACTTCTGACCAATGCACATGCGTGCGCCCTTCGAGAAAGTACACATCCACTGTTCAAGGCCTTCTGCATTGCTATCCAGCCACCGATCAGGGTTAAATTCTCGAGCGTCAGCACCCCAGGCCTCTTCACTAGTGTGCATTGTATAGGTAGACATTGAAACAGTCGTCTATGATATCACAATTAGAAAATTGGTGTTATTAGTCCGGGGCACGCAAAGACTACTTACTCCTGGTGGGACAACTTTCCCGTCCACAATGAAGGGCTCGCCATTCGGTACAACGCGAGGTAAACGTCCTGGAACAGCCATTCCAATGCGCACACATTCTTTAACGACCGCACTCTAAAAGTCGATGATGTTAGGTTACGCCGTTTGAGGAAGCGAGAAATTCAGTAAACTCACCAAGTATTTGATCTTCTCGAGCTCCTGCAACCGTAGGACCCCATCATCTGCTTGAATACCTGCTAGAGCTTGTTGCAGCTTAAGGTGTACTGTCGGATACGAAAGGATATGGATAATCCCTGTAGTCAGAGTAGAGGCAGTAGTATCGGCCCCGGCAATAAGTATATCCATGGCTTCAAAAACTCTGTCTTCATCGGAAAGGGACGTCAAGCGATCGAATACTACAGGATGGGAGGTGGTGTTTCCGTGCTTCTGCCAGTGACGCATACAAGACGCCGCAAACTAGGGTGGTAGAAAGATAAGCCAACGGGACCAAGTAGGAATGTAGTCTAAATACTGGGTGCATACCTGTTGAATATCAAGAATCATACCAACTTCGGGGTTTAATTTTCGAAGCAAGCCTCTTGGAATCCATCTGGAGACGTGTCTTAAAACTGGGTTATATTGCATATCGACGATGCTCTTTGAGGCGACATCGAATCCCCGCAGAAACCACGAGTCAAAGCCGTGGGGATCTTCATTAATCATGTCGGCAGACTTGGCAAATGCGAATTCTAGTATTATTTCGGTAGTCAAAACCCTTTCTGGGAGGTTAGTCGCAGCTCACATCCTCGCATGTTTGAAGAAGGTTATTGAATCTCACCGAAATGCATCGTATATATTGATAGGGCCACTGCTGGCTAACCTATCAGTCTTTTGAAGTAGGAGAGCAATCTTGTCCTGCATGACGGGCTCCAACTTAAAAACCCCCTGGCGGGAGAACATGGGATTCAGTAATTTTCTCCGCTCTTTGTGAAGTACCGGATCTGTTTCTGCAAATAAGGTGTGGGGTGTATTGAAGCCATCGTAGAATGGTGCGTGTTTTGGGAACGGATTAGTTTGACTATATATAACCTTATAAAGTTGAATATCGGTTATGTGAAGCTCATTGGGCGCAATCCGGATGGCGCTGCTACCTGTTGGTATGTTAGTGTGAGATATTTTGAGTGGCTAAGGTAGGGGCAGACTCACCGTACTGTTGATGCAGTTTCTCAAATCTCTCTTCCGGAAATCGTTTCTTAGTTTCGTTGTACAGCCAAGTGTCAGATATGCAAGCTGCTTTCGGTCCTGGGAAAGCGTGCAATGGGTGAAAATGTAATCTATATATCCTCCGTATCCAGACTATTAGGCCCAGGCCAAGGATGAAAACCGCTGATGCAGTAATTGCAGATGGAGGATCTAGTTCAACTCCCATGACACCTATGGGATTTTTTTGTAAAGAGCTAGCCACAGACATTACCACAAATAGTCCAAGTCGGACACCAAATTTGATTCCCGGTTATACGCGCCCAGGAAAAAAAAGGTTCAAGGGAATGATATGGTCATAAATCTTTTCGGTTATGGCGTGAATAAGGGTGTGCATGTACTCCTTCGGGTCCACCACCCATTTAAGTTTCGGGTTGTGGCGCGTGCCGAGTAGCGTCGGCAGTGCTGGAGTGTTTGCTGTGCACCACGAGTAGGCAACTTCCTTTTTTTTAGCAAACATCTCACTTTGAATGAGCCTAGATTAGGGTGTATGCATTATTCTGGTAAACGTGGGTGTTGGTGTAGAGTTTAAATTATAAGCGAAATAGAATACATTGACTCTTCCAATTTCAAAGTCGCTACAACACACGCCAATTTGCATGTTCTATGGCATCGCACAAAGATGAGACAGCCGGGAAAACAAGGGAACTTCGATGAGTAGAGACATGATGTATGTTATTTGAGCTTCAATTACTCGGATTGTTTAAGACGTTGTACAGGATTCATTTACTCGCCTTAGCGGATCGGTAAAGTTAAGTAATTCTAATTTGTACAATCGGAAAGAATCAGTTGCTCTCCAACTTCACCTCCAGCATCAACCGTCTTCCCCCCGGGGCAATATTAAACCTGTCTTGCATATCCATTTCCCAACCTTCCATCTCCTTACTTACTCGAAACGTGGCACCTGATCGCATAACAACTTCCACGGCAATATAAAGCTCCTCCCACGCCAGATTCTGCCCGATACAATTTCGTCTTCCCAAACTGAATGGAGTCAGCGACATATCCATCTCTTTGGTACTCTCAAGCCATTGTTCAGGTTGGAATGCCCCCGGGTCTGGAAAGATTACTGGGTTCCTATGGTGGACAAAATTCTGCATCCCAATAACCGTCCCTGCAGGTAAAGCAAACTTTTCAATTTGAAACGGCTCGCCCAAAACACGCGGGAGCGTCGATATGATTGTAGGAAAGAGACGAAAGGTTTCTTTAATAACGCCATTGATGTATGGGTTTTTCCGGATGGCGAGCATATCCTCGGCTGGTAGACTCATCACTTCCTCGCGCAGCCGCTCTTGAATCTGGATATTCCCTGGATGTGAGATGGCATAGAGAAGATAAGTCAGTGTAGTTGATGTTGTACCGCTTCCAGCAAACATGATTCTCATCGCCTCCTCAACCAGTTCGTCTATCGTTAACTTCCGGCCCAGGAAGGAATCGACCCCATTTAGAAGAGGTGCCAATAGATTCATCTTTGTTGACTCTTCGCCAGTCGCTGTGGCTTTTAGAAGGTGGTCAACCATCTCGCAAGATCGGCATTCCCAATAGGATGCCTGTCGGAAGCACTCGCCGACACGGCCGGGAAGCTTCACGCCAATCCCAGACGAGCGCAGCCACGGCATAACAGATGTTAATGGAAGCGTTTTTGCACTCTCATCCATTGCCTTTATGAGTAATTTGGTCCTGTCATCTTTTGCCTCAGTTGATAAATCTGTGGCGAAGCCCGCCTCACATATAACTTCGAGGCTGTAGCGGGTACAAATTTCATAAGCATCGACTGTGCTAGAAGGAGATTCCGCCGAGATACTAATGAGCTTTTTAGCCATATCATGCGTCTTTCTCCGGATCAATGGGCTTAGAGAGGCAACCGACTGAAGGGAATAAGGTAGAGCACTGAGCCGCCTTCGAGAGGAATGTTGGTTTGGGTTCCTACCAGGATTCGGTCATTAGTTAAACAAAAACATACCAGTGAGAAAAGACAAAGGATGCGCATATAGTGGATAAAGAAAGAGATTCATACGAAGGTAGACTAACGTCATTTGAAATATATTGTCTTTCCCAACGAAAGTGGCAGCAGAGTAGAAATGCGGGTCTTTGACGATTGATTTCGTATCCGTATAGATAGGCCGATAATACCGATAGTCTCCAACCGATACCTCCTTTGGACCGATGCGTACAATTGGGCCATATTGCTGATGTAGCTTGAATAGCTCCTAAGAACTCTTCAGATAATAGCCAATGTGTAAGGGTGACACGGGAAAAATGCAAATTCAAGTGAAAGCTCCCTTATCTGAGCACGTTGTCCTTTCACTGTTGCCAAAGATATTGGAATTGAAGTGAGTCGGGCCCACAATGGGCCTGGTACGCCCACCAACGAGCCAGCATAGACGGAAATAAGTGTCTTTAGCAACATGTTAGCAACCCGAGTCGACTAAGCAGCGATTAGAAAATCTAGGTGATCACCACCTACCTTATAAATAGTAAGGATGAGGAATAAAAATGCAAAATACAGTGCCCTTTCTTGAGGGGTCTGAATTCCAATTTTATTCAATATCAGGGCCAACATGACTGTTACTAGTCCGATGATGGAAAGCTGGTGGTAAAAACCAACACACTCCAACCCTCCTGAGCCCTCGTCTGCTTTTATCTTATCCGCTCGGATATGTGGGGACAAGCCGAACATCAAAAGTTTATCAGCAAAGGCTACCTCCCGTTACCCACTGTCCCCGCAGAGGAAAGGCAAAACGCGGGGGTTACCCCACAAATGACACATTCAGTTTCTCAATACTCGATCATCTGGCATATCATATATGTAGGCTCCACAGTAGCAGGCCTCGGATCTCCTACACTACACCGCAAGCCACTAAAAGCAATCCCCGTTTTAGATTTGCCTGAGCACATAACCCTGCTCTCTATCTGCTTCGGAATGAATGTGGACAACGGGAGAGGTAAACGCGCTGTAGGCCGAAGGCGCTATTGTTGGAGGCTAGTGGCATCATCTTAAGTCTATATAACCTGCTTGAAGGATCCATTTCAACATTGGTATATGTATACCACAGATTAGGCGTCTAAAAGAGTATTTTGCCCAGCTTCTTTGATACTTCTTTTCTCGGGATGGACTTTGATAGCAGAGTCGGGGGCGGGCTCTTAATCAAAATGACTAATTTCGAAGAAACATTCAGATTGACAACCGATGATGTGAGCTAGCTAGGCCCCTAGGAGCAACTTTTATTATAGGTGAGCTCTATGGAACCTGGTTTCCCTAATTGATGGGACGATATTTTTAGACGTAGTGGTTGCTTGACTGCTAACAAGGCTTCTAGAACATCACACTGAGCTCCATAGCGAGGGAAAGCAGATTCAATATCCCTAGCCCTCCTCGGATCCTATAGAGGCTCTCAATTGGCCCCTCTGTCTCAAACCTCTGTCTCTCAAGAGACGATTTCAGGCGAGCCCTAGCGTCACTGTGTGCAAGGCTCGCCAGGCTTCCGTCCTCGGTACCCTCGTATAGAAAGGCCAGGGTGGTTGGCAAGGAAAGAAAACGCGCGAGTTATGGCTTGCGTTTGTGGGTGCGTAGGGCCACCAATATGCTTCGACCATAGCACTTGCTTGAAAATTTCCATGATGCTCCTTCGATCCTCCAGGTCTATTGGTCCACCCTGTCCATTTACAGCGGGGATACCTTGTCCAGAGAGCGTAAATTGACGAATAGAAACGTCATCGGCATCACTGTCTAGTAGAAAAAAGCCGGTATTGGGCGAAGGACATAACTGAGATCCATCAATGGCGGCTATAGCACTATAGGTCGATTGTGCAAGAGCGGCAAAGTAGAGGCACGTAGTGTAGAACGCACTTAACGGACCTAGGGCGCTTGACTTTATAATACGTAACATCTGACCTGCGTGCCAGATTGCTTGTCGTAGGTGTGTCGGGGAGACCTTTTTGAGGACCGTTTCATATGTATCGACTGAGCGCCCCTCGCCGTATTTCCCCGCGAAGGCCTCTAGGACTCCTAGCGGCAGATACAGTGACAAGCAAGAAATTTGGTGAATTAATGATGCTTCAGGGAGGGTGGCCTGCGAGGGCTCTAGAAGGGTGAGTGCGAATCGGTCTAACGTCTGCTGCAAGTCGTGCTGCCACGATTGAAAAACCAATGGACTTGTAAATGAAGATGGGGTCTCGCAGGCACGGTTGTAGTCCCTAATATGGATCAACATACTATTAACACAGATAAATATCGCGAAGGGGTAGTCAATCTTTTCGAAATCTTGTTTTAAAGCCGTTATTTCCCCAAGGGCCTTGGGGAGAGACAGTGAGTGTATTTCCGTCTTTGGTGCGATACGTAAATACACTGAACGCCAATCGGCAGCGTTTCGAGCATCCCAGAGATCTCTAGAAGATGGTAAAGGGGTGCCCAGTTCTGTGTAAGCTATCAATGCATTTGTTGAGAGAAGCACTGAAGCCTGAATATCATGGATGTAGATATGATACGCAAGTCTAGGCTTAAGTGTTAGCCACAAAGGGCACGAAGAACCGGTGCAGGGAGTTCAATGAGAACGGAACCTTCTGAATGACTCCATTTCCACCCATTGAAGCCACTTCCATTGCAAGGTGCTAGGGTCATCAGCCTCTGTAGGAAGGAGTGGTAGAGGCTCTCGTCGATCTAGCCGGGATGCTCGCCGAAGCATCTATTTGAGTTGTCAGAAGAGCAAACAAAAAATGAGCTGGGTGGGCAGATTACAGTCACTATTGGTTGTTCAAAGGCTTCTGCAATTTCGACCTGTCGTTTGTCACCACTCCAGAGTCCAATATGTAGAACTAGAGCATAAGCCTGTAATTCCCGCAGCTGGCGGGTGGATCGATTATCTTCCTCGTACTGCTTATGTCAGGTGGCCGGTCTGTGATGGAAGATGAACTAAGGTACCTACTTTGCGGTAGACAGAGACGCGTGCAATTTCTTGCAGGGCATAGCCAAGTTTCTGGATTGCTGGAACAGAAGTGATGACCGCGCCTGCAGCAGCCAACGCCATGATCATCTCGGGAATCTCTTTATTCAGGTCCATTGTGGGCTCATGAATCCAGGAGTCAACTTGTGGCCTCTGCCAGAAGAAAAACTTTTGGGCCAGACTGTGTAAAAGATGTGCACTAGGAAAGCACTGCATGATGGGCATAGAATATAGCGGCGAAAGCATTTTTACCACTGTTGCGAACGTCGCGTCTCTGGCTTCTTGTGAGAGTCTACTGGGAAGTGTCTTGTCCTCTTGACCTGCAGGAGAAAGTGAGCGATCGAGATCCTTTGGAACAAAAAGATCTTTTTGGTCCTTTGAAGCATTGTCATAGCTACTAGGATTCCAATGGGATAGGGGAGAATTATCGGGCTTGCTTCTATCATCCGGCCCGGCCAATTCAATGCCAACTGGGGGCTGTATGCGAGACTGACTTTCCTCGGTGAGAACATCATTGCATATGGCATCGGGTTTACTCAGAGAGCCGATCAGAGCAAGATCAGCTGCGGTTAGTCCAATCTCAAAGTTAATATCCCAGTTAGTAGAATGGTAATTCCTAGGGGCCGCCTGTTGGCAAATGATCAGTATCCGAATAGTACTGAGTCACAAAGGCAGTTCCGTTACCGTAATTAATGGCAAGCATTCAAATTCCGAGAACTCCGCGTCGGTGTGGCTTTCTAGAGAGAACAGATTAAATTAGCTGTTAGTAATACAGTAACAGCGGAGAACCATACCACCCGTTGTATTATGGACATATCCTTCTAACTCAACTACGAAATAGTGAGGCGTTAGCCTAGATCCTGCGAAGATTTGGAAAAAAGTGTGCAGGTTCAGTCACCGGTGGTCGACATATCACGGAAGGTCAAATTTCTTGTTACCAATGCGAATGCCTGGATTGGCAACGCAATTGGGATGGTCTTACATACTTGGGTCCAAATTACTGTGGGTGCTGGCCTGAGAGGAATCACCAACTAGGTCTCGGCATCTCTCGCATCAGCAAAACACCTTCTTGGTATGAGCTCCACCAGGATATAGTGTTTACCTCCTGTCTGGATTGTATCCGATGGCCTGGTATTTCGTGCTTTCCGGCAGATGAGGTTTCTCTTAATGCACCTCTGGCATGGTTTTTGATCATCGCATTTCAGTTTCGATGACGAACAGTTGGAACATGCCTGCAACACTCTTGCTCCTCCAAGGTTCAAAGAACTATTGGGGTGTCGTCGGATGCAATGGTCGTTCTGGGTGTGTCGTCGGAGCAGGTCCCTAGGGTAGAGAAGCTGGATTAGAATATGGCCCCAATAAACTGGAAACGTATTGCAATCTTGTGGACGAACTTTCTTGCAAAGCCCCTGTAACATTTGCCACATGTAAACGGCTTTTCGGAGGTGTCTGCGGGTAATTAGTTCACTACCTTTCCGGCATAATACTCTATCTCATATGAAGGAAACTCACGAGAACGAACGTGACGGATCAGATGGTCAGCTCGTGAATAAGCTTTTTTGCACCATCCACACTGGAAGAAACTGGGGGATTGTACTGTGGAGGACGGTTGCTCTGAGTTCTCCATTGAATTGCCTTTGTAGAGAGAGCCGGAAAACTTCGCAACCATTGACAGGATGCCGGAGTGAAACCCCGCATTGTTGGTATTTTCAATTGTCGGGATGTGGGGATCGGCTTGATGACCCCTAATGTATGTACTACTAGTACAGTACAGTACCTAGGTAGATTCCCTGTCGGATATTAGATGGCCCGCTCCGCTCTCCCCGTGTCTAAGGTGCTAGGTATATTTATTACTGTCTATATGATTCCTACAAGCAAGCCAATTATATCCTATTATAAGTAATCTATAGTCTGTCTTGGCTGCCAAAATAACTGGATTAGATGGTAATTATAATTTAGAGGCCTAGCTAGAGGTAAACACCTTTCAAAAATTATTTAAGATATTTAATTGCCTCTTTAAAAACTCCGTAGGTTTTTAAAAAAAAAATTACTATAAGTAAGCCTCTAGTGGGCAAAAATACCGATCGCAGCTAGATTAGAAAATAATAAGACAACAAGTAGCATAATATATAAATATAACTTCATTTTAAAAAATGAATCTATCCTGTGGGTCTCCAGCGCCATGAGCATTACCCACTAGTAAGATGCGCTAGTCTTGGAGTACGGAAAAGGTCGTTGCCGATTTAAATAATGCATATTTTATCTCCTTTGCAAGCAAGAATTGGCAGGCTTGTTTCTCGTTAGCTGAGCCTTGGTCTCTCGATTAATATGCATTGTTGAGTCCGAGGGCTTTCGGGAACATTTCGCCCGGCAGGTCCCCAATATCAATCACCATTTCGGGTATGAGCCGAAGGTGTGATGGAACCTTGAGAATGGCCGAACATCGATGATTCAGTGTTTAGTTTTCTGGAAGCTGATTGGTAGGTGGATCAGGAGTGTGGATGGCTGAATCATTGAACGTCTCCACCTGCGCCCAGACCGGCACTTATTCGTTGGTGGGCAGTGTGGTTGGTAATAGTGGAGGAACTTGGCACTGCGATCTTCTGGGGTATATCTGAAAATGGGACGTGAGGGTATAACTGAATTTGTAGGGGCAAAAATCGATAACTCGCTCCTCTCGGCTAGAAAGTCACCATTCTCGGTTCTGTTGTGAAAAGAAGGCGTGTCTTTGCTCTGATCCCTGTGTTGTAGTGTACATATAACCTTGCCAAATGTCCTGCTATCACAAACGAGAGTGTCCCAAGATTCTCGATTGTCTAGGATTGCGAAGCAGTGCACACATAAAAGCAAATTGTTTCTTCTCCACTCGATATGACACTTCACTACTCCTAGTCATTTTAGCCGCTTATACCCAGAAGAGACCGAGCATAAGAGAGCATAACTAAACTTCATAACATATACACACACACACACATACACACCTAAAATTTCCCTATTCCAGGCTCCCCTTGATTTATCTTATTCATCTTTTATTAAATAAATAAAGCCTTTCTGAGGGGCTCCAAAGTTCCGATGTAACCTATATTAATTGTATTCCTCCTTTCTCTTCTCTGTTCTACCGCCCCTCCCTAGCTTCTCTCAATTTTTTTTTTTTTTTTTACGTTTGTTTCGCTTTATTCGCTTCCAACATAAGCCTTCTCTCATCCCTTTTCGTTCATTACTATCATTCACTATATGCTGTTTCGATATTAAATCTTATCTAGAATTTAATCCATTCTTTTGCCATATCTTCGGCGATAGCGCATCCACCAATCTCTCCGTTTATGAACTATGGAGCATTCAGATCACACACCTCTTCCAAAGGACATAGATACAGGCGAGGAAAATGTGAATACCAATTCGGACCTTGAAAAGGCTCATTCCCACAAGCAACCTGACGATCACCTTCCGGATCCATCCCACCATCGACTTTTTCCCCTGACGGACCTTGAGCGTGGGCTGGTAGGTTGGGATGGACACGACGATCCGGCCCACCCACAAAACTTTAGCCCAGCGAAGAAATGGACCCTTTTATTGCTTGTCAGCTCGATAACCTTTATTTCTCCTCTCGCGTCGAGCATGTTCTCCCCGGCGCTCGGATCTGTGGCGGTGGAAATGGGTGTCACGAATGAGACGCTGCTCTCGTTCAGTGTCACGATTTTCCTCGTCGGTTATACGGTGTGTGTTTTCTCCTACAAATTCCGTCCCTCTGGGTTAGAGAGACGAAGGAGACAATTGATATAGCAAGACTAACGTATAAGCGCAGTTTGGTCCCTTACTCTTGGCCCCTTTGAGCGAACTTTATGGTCGAAGAATAGTATTCAGTTGTGCGAACTGGTTTTTTGTTGTGTGGCAGATCGGATGCGCCCTCGCCCCAAACATCGCATCGCTGATTGTGTTTCGTCTATTTGCTGGGATTGGCGGGTCCGGATGCATCACTCTGGGCGCAGGTGTTATAGCAGACCTCTTCCCGCCAGAGCAGCGTGGAATGGCAACCTCTATCTGGAGTATGGGCCCCCTTTTAGGCCCGGTAGTGGGTCCTATTTGCGGCGGGTTTATCGGACAGTCAATCGGCTGGCGCTGGGTATTCTGGATCCTCTTGATAGCAAGTGGCGTCCTCACTTTTGCTGTTGAGTGGTTCAATGAAGAGACCTATGCCAAGGTTCTTATCCGAAAGAAAACAGCCCGTCTAATGAATGAGCTTGGTCGGGAAGATCTACGCAGCGTCTATGAAGTCCATGTGGATGGTGTATCACCTATGGAGGTGCTAGGTCAGGGCTTAATGCGGCCTCTGGTGCTGCTGTGCAAGTCACCAATCATGATTTGCCTCTGTACCTACATGTCTCTCGTTTACGGCCTTCTATACCTCTTCTTCACAACCATCCCATCCGTCTTTGAGAATACCTATGGCTTTTCGGCGGGTCTCTCTGGTCTGGCCTATATTGGAATTGGGCTAGGGTTTGTCTGTGGTCTGATAATTATTGGTCTCACAAGTGATAGAATGCTGGTAAAACTTGCTGCCCGGAATGAAGGCAAAGTGGAGCCTGAGATGCGACTCCCATTTCTGATCATCTTCGCTTGTTTGATGCCGATAAGCTTCTTCTGGTACGGTTGGTCAGCGGACAAAGGAGTCCATTGGATCGTACCCATTATCGGCATGTTCCCGTTTGGTGTCGCGATGATGGGAGTCTTCATGCCTGTTCAAACATATGCAATTGACTGTTACCCGGAATATGCAGCGTCTGCCAACGCAGCCCTCACGGCAACCAGATCACTAGTCGGTGCCTTGCTACCACTGGCTGGTCCGAAGATGTTTCAATCTCTCGGATTGGGTTGGGGAAACTCGTTGCTGGGGTTTCTGGCACTGGCGTTTGTTCCTATTTCACTACTGCTGACCAAATATGGGAAGACGATTCGGGAGAAGTTTCCAGTAGACCTTGATGGGGGAAATAAAAAATGAATTCCGTGAAGATGTCTAAGAGCAAATAATTGCTGTTTACTACTCCTTGCATTCATCCTTATCAGTCTGCCTTTTTTTTTCTTTCTTTCTTTTTTTTTCTTTTCTGTTCTTTTCTTTTTTACTTTTTTTCCTTTTTTTGATCTCTCTCTTTTAACTATTCATATAGTGTACATATTAAATCTGCGTATATTTAGCGGAGGATATATCGGGGATATAGAGGATGGGATACAGGAATAAAAAGATAATTATACAACATAACCGACCAACGGAAGGGATGTCACATAATTTCATATATAACTGCTCCTAGATCTACACCCGCCATGAGATCTGGATATCTCCGAATGAACTCCGTCGTGATCCCCCACCCGGACTCATTCATAAACGTATCATAAAAGTCTTGACGAATACACAGGTTATTATCCTCGTTTCGCTCCAGAACTTGCTCTCCCCACGGCCACCTTACCTTGATACAACAGACTAACAGGCCAAAAAGGTCATCGCGGCAACTCTTGTAGAAATCCCACCTCTTGATCAGATTCAACCGAATCTGGGGCCATGGCATGAAGTCCAGAACTAGGGGATGCGGCGTGTCGCACTGGCCCAGAACCGGTCTAAAATATTCAGGAATCCGAGCGTATGTTGCCGGACCAGGGGCAAAAAGCCATTTACTCATGTGGTAAACAGTCCACCCGATCGCAAGAGATTCGGGATCGCGAAGAGGCCGGCGACGAGTGACCGTGTGGATCATATCTGCCAACGGGTTGGTTTTGGACCCGTACAGGATATCCAACGGTGAAGAGGGCGTGTCGGGGGATGCTGCAATGCGTTCTGGAAAGGCAAACCAGGGACAGGAGACATTTGTTGGATCGGACCAGTCATCATCGTTCAGTGGGATAAGTTTCCATGGAGGATAAGTCTCTGCTAGGGTTGGTACGCTCTCTATAGGCGATGTTGGGGGATATATGATGGTGGCCGATTTCTCTACTGTTATTGTAGTAGGAGGTAGTGGCGGTGGCGTTGATTCTGGCGGTTGTGTTTCGCATCTGTGACTCCTGGCGGTTGAGCTTGTAGAAGGGGAGCCATTGACTGCCATTCGTCCTAGGGAGGTGGTGATAGAAGACTCCTGTTGAATCATCGACGGAGACATCCCCTCCTCGTCGTGACTCAGCTTTTCGAATTTTTCATTTGCTCTCTCCAAAGCCATGTTCTGTCCCCCCATGGTTGTGGCGATATCGGGGGACTCTTCATCCCAAGATTGAACCAATCTGCTCAACTGCCTCTGACGGGACACTAAAGACTCATTCTGTCTCCTTAACCCCTCGATCACCTGCAACAACCGTTGCACTCCCCCATCCTGATGGTGTTGCTCGCAATAAGCTACTCTTTCCTCTAGCTGGGTCGTATGACGTAGCTTTTTGTTGCGGAGGTTCTGCTGTGCCCGTCGATCTCGCAGACGTTTCTTCTCTGCCGACGACATTGAGCATGAAGCATCTGGTTCTAGCATCTTCGAGGACTTTCTGGAGCCTACACAATGGCTCGAGGCAGGCTGCAAGGATTGTGAAGCTTTCCAGTTGGTCGGTGCCGTGCCGGTTGATCATAAATAATAGGTAGTAGCAAATAATGCCTCATCTCAAAGGGAGAATTGTTTCTCCGGTGCATAACTCTGAGCATAAATCATACAATGCGCTATTTCTTGGCATAAACACCGATCAATTAAAAGGAATTTGTCCTCTTTTTCATCCGGGGCCCCTCTTTTTATGCTTTTTGTTCCAAGGTTTTAATCAGGGTTATGCTATGCATTATCTACTTGGGAGTAGCTTCACCTTCTATTATTATTACCATTCACTAAGTTGATAATCGCCCAAACTAAGTGCTCTCAAATCATGATGGTAAAACTAGCCAAGGTAGCTAGATGTCTATTACCTTCTACAGGATCGATAAATTCCAGAGGAGTCTCTAGAGGAGGTAGGTTTCTGGGTATCTGATCCTCAAAGGATTCGCCAAAGAAATCGGCCCTACCAATACATCCAATGTTCTCTTTCTAGCTCCAGACTCCAGTAACAGATGGTCAAAATTCAGGATTTAATCCCGGCCTATTGTGGGAGAAAAGCGGGCTCTTACTTAAGAATCTCCTTAAAAAAATGGATAAGTTACGAAAATGAAATAGAATCGGCTTTTTCCGATAGGTATGACTCGGCCTTGACACCGACATCCTAAATTTAACCCTACCGTACCCGAAGAAACTAGCAAACAAGTGTAACCCCCGCTAACTGTTATAGAAACAGTTCCCGAGTATGGCTTTAATAATGTCAATTATCTATTATACCATTATATATCCTGAATGTCAGTCCTGTCCTTCCACGCATAAGGTGTGAAACATGTATGGTATACAACCGGCACTATCTCGCTTATCCATTCTCATATTGTTCCACCATAGTGTCGCCGCTGTCTCGTCGAGATCCCCGAGGTGAATGATCCTTTGGTTGAGTTATTGTAGGGCATCTTGGTGATCTCGAAACAAGCCCTGTGTAACTTTGACGTCTCCTGTTGGGGTGCTAATGCGATAATGGGCCCCGAAGGCTGATATGTTTAGACATATTATCAATTGGAAACAATATGAGCTTGTTACCTCTACTGAGACCTAGAAGATGACTGGCCTCTAAGAAACAAAGAAAACGAGGTGGCTTGCACACAAGCAGGCAACCTGTATATCCTGATCGGATGTATGTGCTATAATTCCGTCTGTAGGTTTTCAACAAGTAATTTCCTCTCGTTTTATACAAGCTCATGCGATATTGGACATCTATGAGAGTTAACTCACTAGTCCTAAGCTTATACACGTGGGAAAAAACAGACGAAGCTTACGTTCTGCAGGACCAGCACCACCGTTGATACCTGCTGTTGGTTGTGATTGCGTAGGTGACTCTCTAACTTCCGCCTCCCGTCTTGTTTTATGCATGGTGTGTGCTACTGAGTGCTGTCGTTTATCCTGGGGTGGGTACAAGATGAATAATAAAAAATAGGGATAAGTTGGTTGAGCTTACTATTTACATCTGAAGGCTCCCAATATGTATAGAGGAGTAGCCTCCCTAGACTAACTCAGCAAAGGCACGGTTGTACCTTACAGCCGTTTTTAGTCGCAATGAAGTTCATCTCACTGTAAACGCAGGGGTAAAGCATCTTGGGTTTGGCCCCGACAAATCAGGGAGCGAAAGCTAGAACCTATCTCAGCAAAATCCCTCCTATCCCGGACCAAAGACCCATTCATAATAAATTTCCATTTAAATGGTCGGCGTCAGCAGCAGATTATAGTGCTTCATGCGCGTGGGAGTGGTTTTCTAGCAGTTGCCATTGCCCCAATACTACCCTTATAGTTAGCCCGTCAGTCTCTTAGGCAATATAGCTTTTCTTTAAGTTACAACACAAAGTAATCGAGCCAGGCTTTGCCCAATAGGCATAGATAGTAGGAGTCTGGAAATGAAAGTTTAGGCTGAAGAATATATTATCACCCCTTCCATAAGAGGGGTAATGGTATATCGGTCTTGGTTGACACCGGTTTTGCGATATACATGACATCATACACCCGACTCTCCGTCGCTGTCTGTACACCATCTGCTCCATCTTATTTATCCCAACTCTATTTTTATAAGACCAATCCCCGTGGTTAACCCCGACAAGGGGATTACGTTATCTCCGAGAATCCCAAACATCAAAAAAGGGCCTCATTAGCGTGGTCACGTCGGGCTGGCAGCTGGCACTGCTGCTTTGTCTTCATGACAGTAGTCGTCCATCGGATTCTCCAACGGCCGACTACCGATCGGACGAACAGTTGACGACTATAGTAAAACAAGTTGGGGCATAAGCTTCATGAGAAATGCTTGTTTGCTATTTTTCACTTCCTAGAAGGGTTGAGTCAAGATGTGTAGGCGCGGAGATAATTCGTAACTCCGAATGTGTGAGAACCAAAAGTTCCATCACGGAGAGTATATTAGACTTCCCCTCTCGGATATGAAGCAAGTCAAGAAGAGGAGTCAACTATCTATTCAGGCTCGTTCCGCTCATTCTACCTTCGTCCACTATGGCGAATAAGTACGCAAACAACCAGCCCACCGGTTTCAAAAACCAGATCCAGCGTGTCGCATTGGTTGGGGTGAGTAACTACCGCCCGGGAATGAAGATATCGCATTCTAAAGGGAGCGCAGTAGAACTAACAATACAAATAGGCTGGCGGATATATGGGCGGGGAAATCGCACAAGAGCTCCTCAAGACCGGGAAACACACCGTCACGGGCTTGACCCGCGCAGATAGTCAGAACAGCTTACCCACCGGTGTCCAAGCGATCATAGTCAACTATGATGACGAAGCCAGTTTAGTAGACGCCCTGAAAGACCATGATATACTGATCATCACGTTATCGGTAACTGCACCACAGGATACACAACCGAAGCTCATCCAGGCAGCGGCTAAGGCTGGCATCAAATATATAATGCCAAACGTTTGGGGCTGCGATATCACCGATAGAGGCTTGGCAAATAGTGGAGTAGGCTGGGATCGAATTGTGCATCTTCTAGAGACAATTGAACAAACCGGCGTCTCTTCATGGATTGGCATGATCTGCGGTTTCTGGTACGAGCATAGCCTCGTCGCGGGTCCACCCGCCTTTGGCTTCAACTTCGCAGAAAAGAAACTCACGTTATTCGATGACGGAGAGACCAAGATCAATGTCAGCACTCTCGGACTCTGTGCTCAGGCGGTTGCCGCACTTTTGAGCCTAAAAGTGCTTCGAGAGAACGAAAATGATCAAACTATCACTCTTAGTCGCTGGTTTAACAAGCCAGTGTATGTATCGAGTTTTCTGGTAAGCCAGAAAGATATGTTCGATAGCTGGAAACGCGTGACGGGAGACAGTGATGATGATTGGACAATTGAGCAGGAGTCCAGCAATGCAAGACATCAAAGCGGTTTGGAACGCATGCGAGAAGGTGATCGACTCGGTTTTATGCAGGCAATGTACTCGCGTGTATTTTTCCCCAATGGGGGTGGTGATTTTCAGCATAAACACGGTTTGGATAATGAGATCCTAGACCTGCCGACGGAGGATATGGATGAGAAAACTAAAAACGCAAAGGATATGGTGGACCGTGGATTTCACTACTTTACAAACCGAAACTAAGCGTTATATTCTCCTGTCCATGAGACTTAAACTAACTGATTTGACAAACTTATGACACAATGTTGATTCCTATGTTCTCTTTTCATGCTTATCAAAGGTCTCGACAGTCTCCTAGGGTCAGTGTCATGCTATTAGGGTTGCTCACTGGTAATCTTCCCAAATAAATTGAATATACTAGATCAGTGATGTGATTAGAGAGGCTTGAATAATTTAACATTGACTCTAAACTAGGTATTTACAACATATGGTCAGTCACTATATGAGGCTCCAATAGCAGAAAATCTCAGCTAGGACTACCCATAACCACAACCCTATATCTAAATCTCAAAGAATATGGAATCGAGTAAAGAGGGGGGTTGCGCGTGCCCTATGATGAACCACGACATAACCTTCTATCCATCTCTTTATTCCGAAGCTAAGCTATATATATCTAGGCTTAGCAATTCGAAATGCATCGCCCTTCCAGATGGCCATTCCACAACCAAAGCGAAGAAGATTTTGATAACCTAACATATTCTAGTGGTGCTTGCTAGCTCCGTCAAAGCCTGACGCGAGGCTCTAGGATTGGGTATACCGATATGTCATTATGCATGGTGGCAATTGCATGTATGATAAAATTAGGTTCCATGTTATTTATTTCCACCAATATGAAGCGCAAAGATAAGCAGTCCAGCTAACCTTAAATCCACCTATATCGTAACTTGGGCCTCTTGGAGTAGACATATATACGGGTACACGCTATCTCCCAGAATACCAATTGTTCAATTTACCTGCTTCTCTTGCGTATCCTGGACATAAATGCATACCAAGCAAAGCAAACTGTCTGGCTCCAATCATGAATTTCAGATTGCACCTCCCATATCGCCTTCCAGCTCTTTCTTTGGGCCGTCTTGCCACTCTGTCATTTGGTAAAGATGTTCTGCTAGAAAAAATGGCATGTAGGTTCCCTAAGCTAATACCAATAAATGTTTTGTAAAAATCGGTTAGTTTTTTTCTTTAATAGTTCAAATATACTACTTGCTTCATCCGGTAGAGGTTTACCTCACATACTGAGCTAGCCAACTTTGGCGCTATCATGGGTAACTCGTGCGACATAGCTACATATAAATGTCAACACGAGATTGAGTATGAAAAGCAATCATCTCAGCTAGCTTCACCCAAACCGAGTCTTTTAGTCTGGATCGCTAGACCTCTTCCAACAGACCTATTGTAGCCTGTTCACTCGCTCTCCCAACGTTGCAATCCGACACGGATCCGTTATTTCACTCCTCTCTTCTCCACCATTCCCTTCGGTTCATTTCGTCTGGTGCCATAAACCAGTTCCAAAGATAATAAGGTCCATTTTGATAGACTTACCCCAGTCCACCTGATATAGCTCTAAAATGTTCTCTAGCCAATTTCAAGCTCAGTACCTTCGGGCGGTTTAGTGATACAAGACCACGGATGGCTAATTCGGAAGATTCTGGCTCTAGGCGGGAGACAGCGAAACGCTCGGAAACAGGCTGTATTCCTCTAAACTGGATAATCCGGCTATGGGCAACGCCGGATTACCATCTTTCGACTCTGTATTGCACTGTATCACGCAGGATTCACTCCACACCGCACATTCCTGTCAGAGTTTCAATGTCACTCCACACGAGTCATTTTCGGGCCATTCTCGGACAGTCCTCCAATCACCTGCGATACTCCCCAAATATGCTGCTTCAGATCATCGTACAAGGGAATAGCCTTAGTGGGCTCATTCTCCGCCTAACGGTTGCATCGTATTGATATTCGTCGTCCCCAATTCGCTCATCTCGAGACAATGATCCTGTAACTTGGTTTTCCCGCCAATCAGGTTTTAGGACTGAAACAGATTGCGGAGTTAGGGGCTCCCATTGGTGGAACTTTTGGTGACATTTAGTCCGCGCCGCTGGTGGACTTTTGGCTCACATTCAAGTATAAGGTTGGTCAATACTTCGATTGGAGAGGGTGGCTTGATGAAACCATCCAACTAATATACTATCTTCTTTCCCTCGTGAGGTCTCGACATTAGCCGAGATGCAGAAATTGGGCTAAACTGTCGCAAAAGCAAACGGCAAAAAAAAAGACGAAATGAGGCTAAATGCAGAGCAACATGACGACAGCAGAAAGACTCGAGAAGAGATGGACATGTCGAACTTTACGCACTCCGAATACAACTGGTGGAAATAAAACAAAAAGAGAAATGAGAAACAGAATAGAGCATATGTCAATGAGGAGAAGGAGCAATGGCTGTGGATGTAGACGCATTAACAGCGACTAGAAAAAGTCCGGTTTCCCAACGAATTTGGGACATGATCACAGGAGCAGTGTGCTAGCTTGTTTGATTTCTTATGCTGATGAGCCCAATAACGAAGATGTTTTCCATGAGAATCCTTCTTTGCCTCTGGGCAATTCTGCCTATAGTCTGGACTCAACCTTTCGACACGCGGACCAACAGCCACTCAGCAGTCGGATTCCCCGCCAGCTGCCAAGCAACCAAACCCCAAGCGAATCCTCTGCACGGCTGTCCCAAAGGCACCATCTTGGTGTCGCCCTCCCACAAGAAAGCGCACTTCCAAACCATCCAAGGCGCCATCGACTCCCTCCCCCACGACGATTCCAGCCACACCATCCTGATCCTAGCGGGCAATTATACTGAACAATTGAATGTCACCCGACCCGGCCCCGTTACTCTACTAGGTGAAACCAACCACCCCTACGATGCAACTAAGAATCAAGTCAACGTGCTCTGGGCCGCCGCAACCGAGCAGGGTATCTACACTGACAACGTGTTTACCAGCGTAATGATCGTAGCGCCCACACTCAACGCCAGTCTGACCGGATATGGCCCCTCTGGTCTCCCTGTCCCCGATGGAACCCCCTTTGGCTGTCGCGACTTTCGGACGTACAATCTCGACTTCCGCAACAATTACGCCGAGCAGGCTGCGGGCCCCGCACACGCACTAAGCTTCAGCCGCGCCAACGGCGGCTTTTATTACTCCGGCTTTTACAGTTACCAGGATACAGTGTTTATTGGCAAGCTTGGAAATGCGTATTTCCACTCCAGCATCGTGGCGGGGCAGACAGATTTTCTGTACGGGTTTGGAACGGCCTGGTTTGAGGATTGTGATCTCATCTTGCGCGGGTGTGGTGGGGGCATCACGGCCTGGAAGGGTACCAACACCACCTATGAGAATAAATTCGGCGTGTATATCCACAACTCTGCCATAAGTGCGGCGAATGCCTCGGTGGCAGAGAAGTTCCAGGGTCGCTGTGCGCTGGGTCGACCATGGAATAGTGGTCATCGAAGTATCTTTGCGCATACCTATGAGGATGCGACTATTGTTGGTAGTGGTTATGTACCATGGTCGGCGCCCATCACCAACCAGACGCTCATGGCGGAGTATAATGATTTCGGACCTGGGTTTGATTTAGCTGCTAGACAGGTGAAGAATTACAGCGTGATCTTGAGTCCGCAGGGCTGGGAGGAGTATAGCTCTCCTGCAAAGGTCTTTTTGACACCCGAGGGAATTGCGGGGAATACCGGTTGGATTGATGAGAATGTTTGGAGTAACTAATTGTGGGGGTCATCATTCATGGGCTTAGGGATTAGATTATTTCCTAGCACTAATGCAAGTTGCTAACCCGTGCTTCACTAGTAGCTTTATCATAAATTAATGTCTCACTAGGTAGGTGGAGAGCAGTAGTCTAATTATAGGGTCAAAATGGAATAGTTCCTGGTTAGGGCAAATTTTTATTAACCGTCGGTGTGTCACTTGTTTTTTTACCCCCATGTAAATATGTAGTCTGGCAATGCAAGATAATGGCTTTTGTAGAACGACTAAGGAACGAAGAAGTAAAGGTAGAATATGCACTATATTTCTGACAGAAATAAAAAAAATACTATCATTCTCCTTTAAAAGGCGACCATTACCAAATAACTACTCGCTAGAACTCATAGGAGTCCTACCAGTTTCCCCATTCCGATTCCCGTTCTCATGCTTATGCGGAGTCGACGCAATTAATATCTAGGTTGGAGTTTCCAAGGTTGACACACTTGTAGGTACCTTCCTTGCCACTTGGTGGCGTCAAGTTGATGTTTGTGGCCGTGATATCGTGGCAAACCTTCATTTATCAGTTAATATTCAAGGAGGATAATAGGAGTCTATAACACTGACCTCTGGGCTGCTGCACACCAAAGATCCAACCCGAGGGTCATATTTGGAAGACGTAGTACCCCAAATGTTCTTAAAGGTAACATCCATAATTTCCAGGGAGGCCTTAAGTAAATAATATGTTAGATATGGCCAATCAAGGAAGATGAGCGGGAGGCACTTACCGGGTACTTGTCACACATAGTTTGATTGATCGCAAAGTAACATTGAGTCATGGTGATGACCTCTGAGGAAGTACTTGATTAGAAGCTGATCAAAAAGGTGGAACATCACTTTTCCCTCAACTCACCATCGTTGTTATTACTGTATAGATGATCGTAGGTGACATTGCGCACCATTCCACCGCCGCCACCACTGGTAGATCCGGTACTCTCGGGGGGGACACCAGGCCAGACCTTGATTCGAGCGAAATTCCCAGCATTGGTCATGGTGATATTGTAAATGTAGATATCTTCAACTAGATCAATCTCGCCCTGGTACTGTCCTAAGCTCCCGACTGAAATTCCATGCGAGCCAGTGCAGTCAAGGTTCTGAACGATGACAGAGGTCGAATTTGGCTTGAATGAGACGCAATCTACATTCGTCTTAGTCACTAATCGAAGTTCAGACGGAGAGAGCTCACATACCGTCGGTGTTGACAATGACTGAATTTTGAATAACGATATTGGAGCTGCGGAATGTATCCCAGCCATCCGTGTTCTAAACGGCATAGATTAGTAGGGGATTCTTGATTCTAGGGTCGAAATTGGTAAAAGATAGGCAGTACCTTGGCAGGGGTAGCGGAGGGTTGCTTGTCCACATTGAGTGTAAGATCTGTAATCAGGATATTCGACGAGTTTGCGATAATATTGAACCAATTGGGTGGATTGCGCATCGTGAGACCGGAAATAGTGGCGTGATGCAGTCCATCAGTGCCAAACATGACAGGACGCTGCGTGGTCGAATCCTTTGCCATGGCACCCCACCAATATGCACCATCGCCTAAAGATCCCAGAGACTTAGAGTTTTATTCCATTCTCTGCATGAATAGATATCTACCCATTCCACTTACCATCAATGACACCCTTCCCACTTCCGTAAATGTTTACATTTTTACCTCCGAAACGCCACATGAGCTTCAGGTCCTGGAAGGCGTACTTGAAAGTCTGTGTTTCCCAGTACTTTGCATCCTGGAGGAAAGAAATGGTGCCCCAGATGGCAAAATCGATATTGCGCAGGAATGTAAGATCAACTGCGCTGGCGATCAAGTAGTCGCCCGGTGGGAAGAAGACGGTGCCACCATTGTTGCACCGGTGCGCTGCGGCAATGATGTCCGGGCCCGCATCCTCTGTGCCTGATGGGACAACACAGACTTTTCCATGGCCCCTTCTCGGACTCGCTGGGTTGAAATGGTCTGGGGCGTAGGGATGCGCCTTAAGATGAGGAGCAAGGGGACCAGGAGTGGCCAGGACAGCCGGAATGGCAGCAGCCAAAAGAGGAGCGGCCGTTAGGATGTGATGAAGCATTACCATTGTGGCCTTGAAATTGGATCCTAACTCTGAGATAATATCTCTTAAACAATAAGTAGAATTCTTTTACACATTTCTTATTATCAGTCATTTCTATGGCTATATATACTGTCGTTCTAGGTCAATAGCTCAAAATATGGCAGGTGTAGTTACGCTGAGTTGCTGCTGTATGGACGGAAAAAAAAAAATAAAAATCACCTTCAACATAGAATAACTCCTTCGAATCAACAATATAGTATCCAATGTGAAATCTCTAATACACACCCTGTATTGTGGGCTTGAATCTACATGCCCTTTGGCCCTGGGATATCCCCTCATTCCCAGAATTCAGTGGCTCCCGCTGGCCAAGCACCTCGGCAGATTATTTTCCGGGCACCACCTCCGCTAGAATCCTCGGAAACTAGACGTTACACTAGAAGCTAGACAAGGGATCAATGGGAAAAAGCGACATGGGGTAGCTTGGACCCCAGTCTGTTTCTCCCCCACATCGCCCTAGCGCCAGGGTCGGGCTGAATTTAGCCTATTCACAGCCGGCTATCGAATCAGTTGGTTAAACTCGACAAAAGGAATATTGACAGCAAATGTCTCTAAAGAATTCAAGGTTTACGAGACTCAAAGATATTTCATCCCTAGACCATTTCAGCCTGATATGCAGTCTCATTATTCTATCGCGATGAATGATTTGTGGCCTACGAGGATCAAAAGTCCTCCAATGGAAAACGTAGCTACGCGACGCCATGAAGCCTCGTTTACATCTAAGGATGGTTTAAGATATTCACAGCATCACATGCAATCCTTCTAAAAGGTCATCCTGTTGATAAGAAGATCATACATCCCACTTATTATTCTTTCCATGTCAACCCAAGATCGCAGTTTCGAGTGAAGACATAGCGAGACAAAATGGTCAGCAAAACAAGACTCTACAATTGGTATGCCGACCGCGGTTCCCTCTATGTCTCTCTATTTACATACTAATGATATAATATTTAGGTACATCTGCCTTGTTGCAGCCGGGTGCATGGTGTTGATGGGATACGATGCGTCCGTCTTCAACTCGGTGCAAAATTCGGACAACTGGTTCGAGTATTTCAATAATCCAGTAAGAGAGAACGCGCCGGTGGATATGACGAATATACGTACTCACATGCCTGTACAGGATAGTTACATGCTGGGTTTGATGAATACAGTCTATACTGTGGGAGGAATCGTCACCGGATGGTTTTTCGCAGGGCCCCTGGTAAGCCATCCCTAAATGAGAAGATAGCGGGGACGCAAAGTAGAACAGGGGAGGAATCGAGAAAACAGGCTACCGAGCATGACTGAGCATGTCTAACTTTTTTTCCCGTAGGCTGACTGGATGGGTCGTCGATGGGGAATGGGAGTCGGTTGCTTCCTCACTATCATCGCCACATTCATGCAATGCTTTGCTCCTCGCCATGGAGTGGGAGCCTTCATGGCTGGCCGTGTGATAATTGGTGCTGGACAAGCTCTTGCCATCGGTGCGCATGTCTTTTTTTTTTTTCCATTCTACACGATGATCAACAAGGACTCAATGTAGACTTGACTAACACAGACGACAACAGCCGCGGGTCCGATCTACATTGGCGAAGTCACTCCATCTCATATCCGTGGCCTCGTGATGGCCTTTTGGCAAATGTTTTACTCGGTTGGATCCTTCGTCGCCTACTGGGTGAACTATGCCGCTGGGAAACATCGCGACTCACTCGGAGAATGGGACTGGAAAATGGTTGTCATCTTCCAACTCCTTCTACCCATCCTTATCCTATCACAGCTGCCTTTCATGCCTGAGTCTCCCCGCTGGCTCATTCAGCGTAAATCTGACGTCGAGGGTGCCCGAAGTGTCCTTCAACGCGTCCGAGACACAGAGGAAGAAATTGAGAATGAACTCCTAAGCATTCGTGAGGCGATCGAATATGAAAAACAAACCCTAGATAGCGGAAGGAAGGCCTACACCACGCTCATCAAGGATGCGAGTGTCCGCAAACGGCTTCTTCTTGCTTTTACCTTGAATGTCGGACAACAGCTTTCCGGTCAGGGAACCCTAAACTCATATTCTTCTACTATCTATCAGGCGATCTGGAAGTCTGCCGATACCATCAATCTTATCAACGCATTGAACGCCACATTCGGCATCCTCTTCACCCTAAACGCCACCTGGACCGTGGACCGATTTGGCCGGAAATTCCTCTTTATAGTCGGTGGTATTGGAATGGGTGTTTGCATGCTCATCACCGCCATTGTTGGTCTGAAAACACCCAATGTGGATGGTGGGAAATCCCAGCCGGTCGGAATCGCAATCGTCTTCCTTATGTTCCTCTTCATCTTTTTCTATAAGCCTAGCTGGGGCGCTACTACCTGGATCTATACCGCCGAAGTGTTCCCCATGAATGTCCGCGCCCAAGCTGTGGGTATGTGTTCACAGATGCAGGGTGTAGCGAACACTATCTTCCAGCAGTTTTTTCCCACATTTTATGCCAATTGCGGTTTGTATGTTTTCCCCTCTCGTCCATGTCTTGCGATATAATTGTTCCCAGGAACCATGCTCTTTTCAGCAGCACGATACTAATAAGATATTCTATTTCTACAGGAAATCGTTCTTCTTCTTCATGACCTGCAACTTCCTACTTGCAGTCTTCGTGTGGTTCTTCATTCCTGAGACCAAGAAGGTGCCACTAGAAGAGATGGATACCCTCTTTGGCGGTGCCAGCCACGTCCAGAAAGGTGCTGTTTTGTTGGAAACGTATGAGCAGCATGGTGCGAATGTAGATCCCGAGCAGGCGAAACCAACGAGTGAACAGGTGGAGCTGCAGGCTACTGGAGCCCAAACAAAGTAGTAGTTGAGAGTATCCGTTTCAAGTGATCCGTCGGATGAGATAGGAGATGAATAGGGCTTGATTGAGATTCACCAGAATGTTAATTGATTTGATCTTTTAGCTGGAGAAGAAGTAATATAAGAGCGCAATACTCGCTTGACTAGGTAATTTGATCGCATTTATGTCAAAGATTCTGATTCTGAAAATATGGAATATAATTTAGTCTACCATATCAGCACAAGATGCCTAAGAACAAGCTGAATCATGACAGGAAATTCTAAAGCCCTGGAAAGTGACAGATTCTTCCCCTTGCCCGGATGCAAATATTCCGAAGATGGTCCCTATAAGCCAAACGTATTAGTCAAGCGTAACAGGAGGGGCAATGGCTTTGTCTTCAGTCTCACCAGTAAAGTCATCCCCGCTTAATTCAGTAGCAGATAACGATCCCAGTTCTTTCTCTTCAATGTTTCCGTCGGAGAACGTGCCAGCGCACTTAAAAACATACATAGTCGGAGACGAGCGGATCGATAATGTTACCGAAATAAAGTCTTGGGTATTGACTTCCGCAAGAGAGTCCAGGGGCTGTCCCGGCCGTTGATACTTCAAGTGTAGTTTGCCGGATAGAGTATCATACTCCAGCACCGCATAGCGAAACGTGTCTTTGTAAACAGTTAACCCGCAACACACATATCCCCGAGGGGAGTCCTTTAGGTTAAGAGAAACCTCTGCAGTCGACTCAAGAGATACCTGTCTCTGTCCAACCATCGTCAACGATCCGGAAGCCGCTCCAAGACCAGCAGCTACAGGCATCAACGTGATTCTATCCTCAACCTGCGAGTAATTCTTCAGATCTGGGGTCCGCAGATAGAGTGTAAGCGGCGAGCTCAGCGACACCAAAGCGGTTGACTCCCGTGTAGTTTTCTGAACCATACCGCGATTACACTCCTGCTCTAGTTCCACGGGAGCAAGGAATGGAAACTCATTTTCTGGCCACTCAACAGGCGTCATATATGTTTCCCTACCAAGAGGGAAGCAGGAGCCTAACTCCCGTCGGGCTAACATAACAGCCCACCACTGTCCAGCAAGATCTTGGAAGAGCTCCCCATGTCCCACGCATTGAATAGGATGCTGGTCATCTGACGCAGTGAGCACTGGATTTCCACCATACGACTCGTAGGGTCCCCATATATCCCGTGAGCGGCTCATCGTGATCTTATGGTTCCGATGTGTTCCCCCCTCAGCAATCAGGAGGTAATAGTAATTATCTTTTTTGTAAATATGAGGTCCTTCGGGAACTTTACCAGTGAACCCCGTCCAAATGTCCCTTGCTGGGGAAAGAAGTTGGCCTGTCTGAACGTCGATTCCGGCCTGTCGGATGACAGTCGCAGGGTTCTTGCGATACCCATGTATCCAGCTCCCTTGCATATAGGCCCGACCGTCATCGTCGAAGAATAAACTAGGATCGATCCCGTGGAAATCAAACGATATTAAATCGCTGAATGAGGAAGGGTCTTCGAGATCAGTTGACGTGATGATGAAATTTTCGGGTGCAAAGTCGACGTCCGCTGGCATGTCAATGGTGCCTCTGAGGAAAGTGCAAATGATATAGAATCGACCGTTGTGATGGCGAATTGTGGGTGCATATATTCCGCCAGTGAATACCTCATTCTTGACTACGTTGTTGACTTTGGTGGTGGCCCAGTCTAGACAGATCTGTTCCGGCCGACAAATGGCATTCCCTGTTCTATGTTAGATGATTGGTGACTGTATCTGTGTAAGTCAGGGAGTGGTCTTACCAATGTGCTCCCAATTAACCAGGTCTTTGGACCTGTGGATGGGTATTCCTGGGAAAAATTGGAAGCTCGAGTTCACTAAGTAGAAGTTGTCGCCAACTAGGATACAAGAAGGGTCTGGGTAGAACCCAGGGATAATAGGGTTAGAGTACTTGGATGTCATTTTGCAAGTGTATATTGTTGCTGCTGTTGAAACAACATCGACCTCTTTCTTCCAGCTATATATACATCCATTCTTATTTCACGACTTAGACACTACTAATGAAACATAAAATTAACGCTCAAATCAGCAATCACGGTGATTTTAGCCTAAATAGACAATGCAGAGTGGGGAAGTGATAGACACTCACGAACGAGGCGGGGTACCCCATTAGGGCTTTCAGTACACTTCACTTCCTAAGACATGGCTTGTTTTAGAGGTTCTGTCATATTGCTGTAATATATTTGAATATTATAATTCACCATTTCCCCACTAGATTAATGTATACAGCTAGTTATCAAATTTGCAATAAAAGAACAATCTCGAGCCTTGGCCGCTCCCTACACGACCCATGGTGCGACAATAAAATAAGCCATGCTAAATTTCATGTACCTTCTCTATATCAAATAAATCCACGTAGAAGAGAATCAGTTAATCCCAGAAAAAAAGGTTGCGCAAAAACATTCCTCAAGCCGACCCAGTCCCAAGTACAGCTCCTCCTCGCTCGCCACCCTTGCACCCCAGCCCCATAACGTCATATTCGCCATCTCCTATATAAGAAGCCAACCAATATCCTAAACTACTAGAACACATGATGTACGACATCCTCTACATGAAACCTACATTCCTATTGAACACCTAGCATTTGCCGAAGAAGCTATAAGACAAATCCAATCGTCAATATCAATCAAGAACACTCGAAAAAATGTATCAAATCCTCCTTGGCCGCTCCGGGCAGCAAGTTGGCACCCTAAGGCACCGGCTCCGATCGGTACGCTCGGTCTTTGGAGTATAGCGTTCCTCAGCTCGAAGGTATAAACTAACAGGTGTAAGCAGAAGACCTCCCCAGATGGACATATACCTCTCAGTTCACTTCGTTCCCAAGGAGCCGCATGGACTGCCGGTGGAGTCGGCGTTGGATCGACTCTATTCGGTGTCTATAAATTATTCCACTCGTTCCGAAACCTCAAATATATCAAATGATTATATTTTGCTCGGCGTTTGAAATTGAGGATTTTCTAAATTGATGTCTTATATCCCACCTAGCATGAAAAATTGTGGTTTTTGTTTTGATCATGTATTCGCATTTCTCGCCATGTCTTGTTGATATTTTATGTAACTCTACTTAATATAATATCGAAATAATCACATTCGACCAGTTTTCTCTTTGTCCATGAATTCGGAATGTTCTAGACATACCAGCCAACCCACAGTATAAGGGGACCCCTACCTGAACTGAGTGAGTGGCGACCTTCTCCCAACCAGCTTCCCCCCCCCCGACCATGTTTTCTCATCTTTCAACCTCTCGTAGCGCCATGTGGGGCATAAATAAATAATAATCATAATTAATATTCCTCTCTTGAAGCGTACAACCAAGCCATACCCAGGAGAACCCAGACACATAGCATGATTTCTACTGAATCAGTGCCACAATAGCTCCCTGTTCCAACTCTCCATACGCAGAGAGAATTAGTCAAATGAATTTAATTAAAAATTAACATACCCAGAACATGTACCACGAATTTTAACCTTGATCAAACATCCAATCATAAAGCTCTACCATGGCCTGATCCTGGCTCTAGACCAAAGAAGGTAACCAGCTCAAGTAACTCCAGCAATTGTGACGTCAGGGCGATGTATACCATCCACTGGTTCATAAAAAGCCAACCACAACGTCTTCCCTCCATCCCCCCCTCCTATTCATTTTTATTAATATTGAATGCATTATAGCCATTGTTTAACCTATTATCATCACGTTTGACGATTTCTTCAATTTCAGATCTATCTATTTCTCCCATACACACACACAGACACAGACAAAATGATACTTCCCATCAGATCCAGCATCTTCACCTCCGCGAGGATAACCCACCGAGTTCTGCCTCCCCTCGCCCTCCAACCCCGCCTCATATCCACGGGCTCCCGGTCCAAATCCGCCGAACAAGAACGTCAAGAACAGATCGCCATGGAACTCGAACGCCAGGCCTTAAATCCCGAACGAGCTGAGACAGCCCAATCCGGCACGGACAACAAGGTCGGTGACTTCGTCTACTCGTATGATCCCTCAACCACGAACCCCGAGCTCGAGTTCCGAACGTTCGAGGAGGATTCCAAAACCCAGGGCAGTGTAGATCCGTTGTTCATTAGCCCTGCAAATCGCGATATCAGTCAGTTGCTTAGTCCGATGGCTGGAGGACCGGTGCATAATGCGGATAAATTGGGGCCCAGTTCGAAGGGTTGGACGAGGAAACATAAGGAAGTGAGGATTGGGAAGGCTAGTAGTGGGAGTGCCGGAAAGGCCGGAGGCGGCGGGGAGTATGATGAGTATGAGAGGCTTTTAAGGGGATTGAGGAAAATTCAGAAGAGGTTTGTTTTCTTTCTTTTCCCCTTCCTTCTTTTCTTTTCTTTTTCTTTTTTACATGGGTGCACGCATGCCTAGATGTACGGCTAACGAATATTGTCGCTTTAATAGAGAAGAAGTGTATGGTGCTGGTGAGCCTAATCCTAGAAATCATGTCTAACGGGGTAATAGACGTCGATGACGAAAATAGCTACCTGCGGGTAATTGGATCTGCCCCGATCGAATTCGAAAGATGGATGGCTTCGATCCATGAAAGAGACGGAATGAAAATAAATTGTACGGTCCATATATACATTGGGTCCTTCATTGCAGGGTGGAACAGCCTTGAGCTTTTTTCTTTTCTTTCTTTCTCTTTTCTTTTCTCTCGTTTTGAGTCTTTTGTGGTGCGAATGCTACCAAAGACTCAATGAGAGAATTTTGCACCTAAGAAGAAGAGATAATGCGTTAAAGGGATCAAATTTAACAAGTCGGGTGCTCTAAATGACAAAAAAATTTTGCAATTGAGTACATAGAAACAAACATATAGAGGCTGAAACAAACTATTATAAAATAACTCATTGTTTTCGCTTCCATCCCGCCGCACACTCTCCAAATGTCACAAATTCCACATCATCCCACTGTTTGAGCCACTGGATCATCCTATCGATCATACCAATTACATGAGCCATGCCACTGGTATCAGGGTGGAGAATCAAGGGAAAGACAAAATCGTGTTTTTCTCCCTCGATAGTTTCATTATAGAGATATTCGAATCGAGCTTTCCAGTTTTTCTCAATGGTTTCTGGGCTCACAAAGCCATGTGAGTTGGGCGCGGCAGGGAGGAATTGCATTGGTGTCATATCCTCCATGTACCAGTTGCAAGGGATCTCCACCAGTGTTTTCGATGTCATTGGCTCGGGAGGTGGGATAGGATGCATCCATGATGATGCAGACACTGAAGGCGAGAAGTCGATGGGTTTGGGCGTGGATCTTGCCAGCAGAAAATACGGAGAGGAGTCATGATGCGTCAGAGAGGTGTCTAATCCAACACGTTAGTCTATGATCGATTCAATATGGTTGAGGATTTCTATTTACCATATAAAAATCCTAGCTCCTCGAGAACCTTGATCGTATGGTCTCTGATTTGATAAAGAGGAGCTCTCCAACCCCGAGGCTTCTTCCCCGAGAGTTTCGTAGCAAGATCGACACAATTCTCGATCACCTCTCTTTCCTGAGCTTCGGTCATCTGCATAGCACCCTCGTGCGCATATCCATGACATCCGATTTCAGCGCCGGAATCAGCAATAGCCTTCGCCTCATGAGGGAATGACTCAATTGAGTGGCCTGGAACGAACCATGTGACGGACGAAGAGATTCCGTGTTTCTTAAACAGTCGTAGCAAGCGTGGAACGCCAACTTGTGCTGCAAAATAACCACTACTGTAGTCCGATAGTCCATTGGTGGGCGAAGCTCCGGTTCCAAGGAAGCCCGACACGGCGTCAAAATCAATAGAAAGCAGAACCTGGACGCGCCTTTTCACAGTGTTGACAGTTGTCGGTATGCCGGGGGGGAGAGCCTGGTTGGATTGAGAGTCTAGTGCAACCAGCTTCGCGATACTGATGCCTTTTTCGCCAGGCTTCCAGACTACTCTACCCTCCATACCGCCGTCAACAGATAGGCACTCGCCAGTAATATGACCAGCAGCACGGTGACTTGCCAAGAAGGCCATTGCTCGCGCAACATCTTGAGGCTTTGCAATTTTGCGCAGCGGGACTGTGGCCTGGGCCTCCGTCCACATCTCAGTAGGGTCGTCTAACCTGCCATCGATGAGTGGGGTGTCGACCCAGCCGGGTGCTACAGCATTAATTCGAGCCTTAGAGTTTAGTTTTACAATCTCGTTCTTCACTCCACGAACCAGCCCATACTGCAAGCCAGCCTTTCCCGATGCATATTCGGTATGCCCTGCCTGGCCAAATTTCCCTGTCTCGGAGCCAGTGAGAACGATAGCAACGTTGTCCAGCTCTGTACCGTTGGCAGCCAATTGTGCCTCAGAGACGCTCCGTAAGAACTGTTTGATCGTCAAAAACGTTCCACGGATATTGGTATTGTAAGTCTTTTCCCAGATCTCGAGAGGGATCTCCCAGATATTGTAAAAGGCCGATTCATCTGTAATCCCTGCATTGGGAATCAGGATATTAATGGGCCCGAAATGCGACACGGCAGCATTGATGCATGAAGCGACGGAGGCTTCGTCGGAAATGTCGCCCGTAACGGAATGGAAATTCGGGTTTGGTGGGGACAAAGCGGGAATCGGTCGGAGGTCGTGGGCCGTCACTTTACAACCCTGGCCTGCAATAAAAGGGAACAGAAAGGAAAAGATGGTGAGCTACAAACCGATGAGGGATGAAGAGGGGTATATTTTTGCTATCTTACGCAGAAACTCTTGCACCACTTCACTACCAATTCCCCCTGCTGCGCCTGTGACAAAGACGTGGTAACCCTCCAGCCCGAGAAAAGAAGACATCTTGAGGTATCTGGTTTTACACAAGGAGTGCCACCTGAGAAAGCGGATTGGAAATTTGACGGGTTCAGTCCTTGATCAAGGGAACTCGTGGGGAGGAAGGAGGGGGGGGGGTATTTTCACCTTTCTGTGTGTTCTACGATCGGTCCCACCACCTCCACCAAATCGGGAAACTCAATGCGTCATCCCCGCCAACGCAATAGCCCGTTTCTCCAACTGAGAGGGAATTGAAGGGCAGGCAAATTGAGTGCACTGTTTCCCTTATCAGCATGGTGTGAGGCTGATGACTGATATCGTAGATAAGCCGTTCTCTAAATGTGATGGGTAGAAAGATATATTCTAGAACTACGATAATCATCCCACTATCATTCAATTTCGAGGCTCAATGCCTTGCCTTGCATATCTATAGCCCTTACTATCATCTTCTTCTTGACGCGTCATAGTTTCATGTGTCCGTAGTTTTCTTTATATTCCAAGTCATTGTCTTGCAATAAGATACACTCGACGGATCTCGTATCGATGCACCAGTGCCAAACGAAAAAGATCCAGTCTATACTCAGGATAGATCCACGACCTGCTTCCCCAGATATTTAAGCAATTTTGATACATAAAGTTACAATTCATCCTTGCTAACTCCATCGATGCCCATCAACTCCGTCTCGAAAATCAAGGTTGATCCACCAGGGATTGGTCCAACACCACGATCGCCGTATCCATACTCAGGGGGGATAGTCAAGGTGCGCTTCTCTCCAACGCACATATCCAAGAGACCCTCATCCCACCTAGATAGTACAAATTTATTAGCCTTTGTTTCGCCTATAATAAGGTCGTGTTATGGTTGGGGAGGAAGGACGGGGTATTGCTTGTTCTATGCTGCTTACCCCTTGATCACTCGTCCTGCACCTAGGGGGAAGGTAAAGGGCTTGCCCCGATTGTAGCTGGCATCGAATTCGGATCCATCGGAGGCGAGAGTGCCCCGGTAGTGCATATGCACGGTATCACCTTTGACGGTTTTGCGGGTGCAGGAGACAGAGTGGGTGGTTTCAATGCCGAGTTCGGCGGCGGAGGTGAGGGAGCTGAGGGCGAGGGTGAGGAGGCTGGCAATAAGTTGAAGACGCATGGTGATAGAATTGCTTATGTATATCGAGATATGGTTGTATTCGAATTTAGTAGAATGGATTGGAGAAATTGAATATGAGGAGAATCTTCTTGTTTAAAGGTTGCTGTGGACAAGTGGTTCCTGATGCGGATGCGGATTAAGTTGAAGGTTCTTGAAACGTGGTTGGTTTGCAAAAGGCGGAGATTGTCCGTTATCTCCGCTTCCGTCCTGGAATGTTTTGCCGTGCCTTAGGCTAGTAAATCGAAAAGTTCACGGTCAATTTTATTTTATTTTTCTCTATTGTCTCCCAATTAGACATGCAAAAGGGAAACGGGAAATACAATAGGATTGGAAAGAAACAAGAATGAATTTCCAATGGAGATCAGGTTTCTGTCTGCCTTTACCCTCTCCCAAGTTGTTATCGTGCGCAGGTGAGGTACCCATGCTTATATAACATCCCAAAGAGGAATAGCGTCAATTTTCCCCTCCACAAATCGTCAAAAGGTTAATCTACGACGAAATCAAACATGAGGGATGAGAACTTAAGGATAGGAGTTGGGCAAACAACAGCTTTGGGGAAAGCACACCATGACTTTTTCTTTACCATGGAATCCATTCCAATCCCCCCTTGTCTCCCCCGCGGAGCTACATGCCGCTCTATCTGATCCTGCTCCCTGCCGCCGGATAATTCCCATTGCAGCGGGGCGACCATCTCTCCTCCCCTCACTAGAATCCCACCATATCCCAGGATCTATGTATATCCCACCCCCCCAGCTAGATTCCCAATTTCCCTTACATAACAGTATCTTATATAGAGAACCCACTAACAAAAGAAATTAAGATTATTCGACATGGACGAAATCAAAGACAAAACATCGCCATACCCGCAAATGCTTCCAAGCGCCAGTCACTTTGCACAAAGTATGTCAACTCTCGGCATCCACCCAGACGATATCCTCGTCATTTACGACACACTCGATGTAGGGCTTTACTCTTCCCCACGAGTCGCATGGATGTTCCGTCATTTCGGCCACCGAGACGTGCACGTCTTGAATAGCTTTCCCCGTTATGTCGACGAGGGATTTCCTGTCTCAAGTGGGGGTCTATCACTGCTTCCTACTGCCGAGAAGGTCATGTACCCAGCGCAAGAGCCCGTCGACCCAAATGAAGTCATTTCATTTGACGAATTACGTCAGTATTGTATGTCTAGGGACGCAAATCATTATCAGATCCTAGATGCCAGGATTCCCGGGAGATTCTCCGGTAAGGAAGCGGAAATTGACCCCTCGCTTCGGTCAGGGCATATGCCTTCTGCGCTAAATGTGCCTTTGGCTGCTCTGCTGGGAGAGAAGAAGACTTTCTTGCCAGCTAAGGAGCTGAGGAGCTTGTTTGAGGGGGTTGGTGTGGATGGGAAGCTCCCTGTGGTGTTGACGTGTAACTCAGGAGTGACGGCTGCTGCCTTGGCGTTGGCGTTACAAGTGAGCGGATATGAGATGGAGAAAAGGCTGTATGATGGAAGCTGGATGGAGTGGACGAGGAGAGCTGAGGAGCCAGAACTAGTAAGGGTGGGTTGATTGAGAGAGAGAAGGAAGTCATGATATCCCCTGTATAAGTAAATAACTGCTACGTGTGCGCCATCCAGTACATAACGAATATACAATTTTAATTTCTCCAAACCTATTTCCTAGCCTGACATGCCTATCGTTTCGAAGAACCACTATGTCGCCCACGGGGCACCCGCACTCATATGTCACAACAAGAATGCATTTTAAGATCTCTCGTTCCATGTCTAAATCAGCGCAAAAAACTACTACCCTTGAAGGTCAAATATAGGTTATACCACGGTCTTCCAACCCTCAACTGGTGACGGATGACATAAATATACCTTGTTTCCATGGAGAATTGTGTAACCACTCGGTTTGGGCAATACGTACCTAGTAGTCACACAGCAGGGGCTCACTTCTAATGATATATGAAGCTAAATCAAGGTAATTAAACTTTCTCAAGCTCAGCCACTTTACATAGTGTATCATTTTGATTTATCTTTGTCAGTCTGGTCTATGAAATAAATCCCTTGCTAGACCTTTAGTTATAATTTAAGCAGTCCACTAGTTCAGTCCCCTACAATAACTATCGCTGTGTTCCCAGCACCCTAGGTGCTATCAATTATGGCCTCACTTTGTATATGAAAGTCGCCTTACCAGCCCCGCGTTGGCTCTGGAGTTGGTACCACAAACCCACCTTGAGGTACCGCATTCGCCATCCGCGCGGGTGCTGGAGTTGGAGTTGGACTTGGAGTTAGACTCGATGTTGAGGTCAAATGGATCTCCGTCTGATCCAACGGAACCATCGTCACGGGTGGAATATACCAGCCACGGTCGCACGCCGTCCACAGGGGGTCAATTTGGGTTGCCTCTTTGGGCATCGATACCCATGGCACATAGTCATCACGAACCATCGTGCAGGTGTCTTCATAGAGTGGGCACTGAGACCCACCTAGGTACTGCGACCAAGGAATCACTGACTGGGTATATTGTCCCAGTTCTTGAGGCATGAACTCCGCAAAATTAAAAGGGTATACTGTTCCAATGCGCGGATACCTAGCGTTTAAATGGGAACGAACGGACGAGACGTCGGTCGGGTTTAGGGCCAAGACCGCGTCGCTGTGATCAACGCCACATTGATGGCCCCGGTTGGCAGCTCGATTGCTCCATGCGTAAATAGTTGTAAATGATAAGTATACGGTTGGGGACACGAACGTTGATCCGTCTACAATGGCTGTTCTCGGTCCGGAAGGTGGGAGTGTAGTTCCGTTCTGCAGACAGAGGTCTCCGCTCGCGGTGGTGACAGGCCAGTAGAAAAGAGTCGCAGTCCCGGGGAGGAAGTGACAAGCCGAGCATGGATTTGCTTCTGGATATGTGCGGGCTGTGGAGGGGCAATGGTCTGGCTGGATGGGGCTGTTTGTATCACCAGGAAGAAAAGTGGTCCTGGTTTCATAGTAGTTGTCCAAACGGCTTGAATAGGTCTCCCAGATGGGAATGCACTCCTGCGTACGGAGGGTACAGTTTGGAACTGAAGTTGGGGTCCGATAGAGATAAACGTCCCAATAGCTCGTTGTGTAGCTAGAGACGCAAGGGCCGGTGCCCGGCCAGTAGCTTGTAGCGAGTTCACGGGGGCCAAGCGCGCGAGGTATGCCGTCGCAGAGTGTTGTCAGAGGACCTCTATGAGTGTCGGACCAATCCTCAGGTCGCACAGAGGTAACACAAGCCCCTTCGGTCTCCATCCAAGACGTACTTGTTATATAGCTAGCCGTTGCGCCAAGGGAAGACAGAGCGCTCTCTCGACCATCGTACTGAACCCAAGCGGCATTACAGAAGACTGCTGAGGCATTGGGCCCGGCTGTTGGCCCATAAAAATAATTTGTTGAGGTCGGCCAGAAGACGGACGTGTTTGAAACGATTAGCCATTGGTCGCTTGTGGTTCCTGAAGATTTGTGGATAGGTAAGTTGTCAGTGTACGTGTGCCTTTTAAAGGCGAATAAATATCCACTTGATCATACCTCCATACTGGCCGGCAACCAGGCCAAAGAGCAGTGTAAGGAGAAACATTGCTGGATATGAGAGCGATAGATTTGATGCCCAGTCTCAAAAATCAAATCCAAGCCAAGCTTTTATATTTGAATCTCGAGCAAGCTCCAGCCATGCTGGCAATACACGGTCAAGTCCTCATGGCGCATCTTATTGGCTAGTTTGGACCTGTGTCTCCCGTGTAAGCAAATGCACTGTAACCTGAACACCCTTGGCAAACGATCGAGATTGGCTTTCGGACCGATCCTGGGTAAGACATTCTTGAATCATCCTGGTAGATGTCTCGGCGATCGAGGCTGCCCTGGCGGCACAAATAACTACTTGCTTTTTTCTGCCTGGTACCACAATTTTGGGGATTGGCTCCGCTCATCAATCCTCTCTCTTCTGGTTCAAACTTTCGTCGTCTAACCGAGCAGGATTAGCGATAGGAAAGCATAGCACTGATAGCTAGACAGCGCATAGGACTTGCCTGGGCGACAAAAATGTAGCTATGATGCCTCCTGCATTACATGCGCAAATGTAACTGGGGGTAGAGAGCATTAAAGACCTGGAATGTACCATACGTTATAACTACCCCGCTAAATATCATCATAATTTACTCATCATGGCAAGCCCGAATCTGGCATCTCATCTGCCAAATATTCTTCATCCATGATATCAAAGTATAAGCATTGTTTATTCCGCGAACCGCACTCATTCAAACGGCGAAAGATACAATAATAACTCTAGGGCGTTTTGTGTGATGAGAAAGCCAAGGTATGACGGCCATCAACATAGAAAAATCTCTTGTCTGAGAAACAAAAGAATGTGTAGAATATTAATCTTTGCATGTTTGTCGAGATAGTATCTGAACTTTTCCATAAATCTCCTCTTGAGTACAGTTTTCCCCGTCAAGCATCTACTACCCAGCCATACCGCTTTAAATCAAATCTATTCTTGATAGTTATTAGGTCTTATAGAGAAATTCGGATAGGACATGCTTAGTTAACGCTAGTTCCTGGCTTAAAAGCCATGGTGGAATCCTTCAATACTGTTTATGATCTATTCCTCGCGCATCTCGTCCAAACTCTTTAATTGTCTACCCTGATCATCGAAATTCTCTTCCCGCAGCCATCGCTCCAAGCTCCGCTTCAAACCCGAGTCCCACTCCTCCCGCAGCATCGAGAACCACGCAGTATCTCGATTTCTCCCTTTCACCACCATGTGCTGTCGGAAGACACCCTCAAATGAAAAGCCAATTCGTAACGCTGCACGTCGGGATCCTGCATTCAATGCATTACATTTCCATTCCACCCGACGATACCCTAATTCCTCAAAAGAATGGGCCAAGAGGAGATAGATCGCCTCCGTCGCAGATGTTGTCTTCTGCATCACAAGAGAGAAAAGAACATTTCCGATTTCAATTCTAAGCTGATTGGGTACAATACTCATGAGCGAGATATATCCAATCACCTTTCCGTACGTGGGGTGAGGAGAATTGGAAGAAGGCGGGGAAGCACTAGTTGGAAGTTCTCGCTTATCGATGATGGCATAGAAAAAAGGGTCGGTAGAGGTAGACATGGCAGCGATTGAGATGCGGAAATCATCGACATCCTTGTATGGTCCATTTGGCATGTAATCCCATAGTGACGATTGGACTGGATCTGAGCTATTGACCAGAGGATAGAGCTCATCAGCATGTGAGGAAGATAATGGGACGAGTTGGATTGTTCGGCCGTGCAATGTTGCTGTTGCTGATGGGCGAACGGCAGGAGGCAAAGAAACCTGATCTCCGAGTGGGCGGACAGACATGGTTGAGATCCCCCTATTGCTTAGGTAGATAGCTTAAGTAGATAGATATTATAGTTGACGGTATTCCTACTGCTGATTTCTTCGCGACCCTTCTTGTTAAGTAGAGGGATCCCAAAATGAAAACTTGACTCATACTGGGTACCTACTCATCGTCATCCCAGTTTTTCTCCCCACATTATTCTTTCCGTGGCACCAAGAACAGAACGCTAAACCTAATCCATTTCGATACATTTTTTCCCTTCAATTATTGGATTCTCCTCTGTCAAGTTAGATAATAATTGGAATAGGATAGACTTGTGTACTAATTGTTTCAGCAGATATATTTTATTTATCAATTAATTATTCATTTGTTTATACATTTTCATCAGTTGACAATGAACACTCTGAAAATATATATATATATTGCGTCCATATATATTAGGTGTAGAAAACAAGAGGAAGAATAATATTGGTCTTCACAATCAATTCTAGGTGATATGATGTCATACGAAAGAATATTGTATTTAGTGGTGTTGTACGAGGTTATTATTTCTGAGTAAAATTCCTGCTCAGAGCTTATTTAGGGAGTTAAACTAGGAAATAATAACCTCCTACAATCACATCGCTAAATTTAAGGATCTCTGGATTAGCCTGGTTATGAAGATAAAATAGAATCAAAGCCCGCAGATCTATGCCTCTCTCGAACCGTGGAACATGCTTCATAAGCCTTATCAGGGCCGGTACAACCTCGGTGTTAAGAGTAGTGTTGGTGTTGGTGGGCTGGACAACACCAACCCCTCGGTAAATTTGGCTGCGTTGAGGCTCTCTCTTTGTGGTCCAAAACAAACCCAACAAAAAACAAAAAAAAAAAAAAAATGGCCCCCAAGAGTGGCGCAGTGCAGCAGCAACGGAAAATACGATCCAATTAATAGCGGGATTCTGTTCAAAAATACGCGCCTGCTCATGGCACGGAGCAGGGTTATCTCTCCCATGTGCTCCAGGTATTTTCCTAACTTCAGAAACCCCACGAGGTGAGAAAATTTGTGGAAAATTCGTGGATGGAGATGGGTGAGGACCTTTGTAAAGCACGAATAGAGCCTCATCAAGGAGTTCGACAAACACTCCCCTCTTTGACCCGAGCACCAAGACGAGCTTGCGACGAGAGAGCGAGCCCATGGATGCAGACTTGGGCCGGGCGCTCTTAGCACAGAGTCTAAGATGGGGGAATACGAGGCTCAGATCAATTAAGGCAGCGATAAACGAGCCCCAACCAATCATCAGTTCTCGGATAATTGACCCATGAGACAACACGACAGGCAATAATTTCCTCGTTGGTTTAGCTGTGAGGATAATTGGAAGGAATCACGCACCCCCCGAAATGGCGCAAGAACATGCGCTTTTCTGATGGTCCTTTTTTTTTTTTTTTTAAACTTTTTTGTTTGTCCTTTCTCAAAGATGGAGCAGTTCCCCCTTTTAACTGACTTCCTCAAAGCTTCAACACTGCAAGTGAACCGCATCCTCCTCCCAGTTTAATTAAAATTGCAATCCTGGTTGTTGTTTATGCCTGCACTCTGAATTTCGTCTTGGCCCTCGTATTTGTACTGGAAAACATCTGGGCGCGACTGGGGTCATTTTTCTTCCATTAACCCCAGTTGGATTCCTCCAAACTTCTTTCCCGACCACCTGTATCTCTTCGCACACTTTCAAGGTTTTATTGAATCCGATTGAGAGGAAACCCATATATTCGCAATCATGAGCGTGACAGTTACTACAACGTTGGTCCCAACCACAACCCTCTTTGTCCCACCTTCAGACGAGTCGAGCATTGTGGGATACTACCCTAGCGGCACCGATGGTAAGGAGCCCTGGAGATGGAAATTTGCACAATAAAAAAGAAAAGAAAATGGAGGAAACCTGTACCAAAAGATCAAGTAACGGCTAAGGCTTGCTCATGCTAATACTATTTTTCTTGCTTGATCCACAGTGGGAACTATTGTCTGCGGCGACGAATATGAATTCCTTGTTTCGAGCACATATGGAATCTGCTGCGAAACAGCGAGTCAAGGAAACTGCGGGTTTAGGCAGAGATGCGTGAGGAGCATGATGGTCTTTGAGGATGGAACGAGTGCGACATGGTGAGTGTAACTGCGATATTGATCTTGTTCCAAGCTAATAGATCTCCTCTTCTCTTTTTCGCATCCGTTTATAGCTCGAACAACAACCCATGCGTGTCAACGACAATTTACCAGAGGGAGCCATCCTCGGGGTGGTCTGCTACAATGGCCTGGTGTGTGGATCCTGACAATGTGCCCACTCTGTATCGAAGTATTATCGGAACCCAATTTGTACTCTGTAAGTTCGATTTGCATACGACATAATCACTTGGTTTTTAGTGCTGAGGTTAACATTACATTCTTCTAGCCACCTCCACGATCACAATTCACGGCTCGACCTTGGCGCCTGAACCCACTACTAGCACTAGCACTAGCGCTAGCACCAGCAGACCAACTACCACGATTTCCTCAACTACAACCACCTCACCGGCATCCACCGACCTTCCAGTTGTGATCGAGAAATCTTCGGGCGGCACTAACGTGGGCGCGATCGCTGGTGGTGTTGTTGGTGGAGTTGTTGGCTTGGCACTCATCGTTGGTGCCGTGTGGTTTGCCTGGTCAAGGCAGTCGAAGAAGAATGCTCAGATGAGGGAGATCGGAGGAGGTTATACTACAGGACAGTAATAGCAATAGGTGGCTACCCATTGGTGACGGTCTCTGTTCCTCTCCCGCCCTGCTTTCTCGTATTCCTTTGCTTCTTCTGTATATCACTAGCCATGGAGATACCTTTGTTATGTTGAAATGCGGTCTGGCTGGATATATTTCTGCGCATCTGGTTATTACCTTTTCTATTTATGCTTATATTTTACGACGCACATAATGAGACATCATATATCATAATATTCGTTAATATTGATCCATTTCATTGCATCGTTATGATGTGCTTTTCTTGTCTCCTATCATTCTATGAGAATAGGCGCCATTCCAACTCCCAACCTTTATCTAGCATTTGTTTTTTCACCGTTGCAGCCATGGAAACAATGGGAGAAGCTTAGTGAGATTTGCCCTGTGGAGCTATTGAATAGTTTATGGCATTGAGCGCCCGTTTTCTAAGACAGAAGTACAGTATTAAAAATACAAATAAGATCGTACCCCCTCTAACTCTCCATTTCTCCTTTTCCCCTAGATAGAAAACTGGGCGCTAAGAGAATCTTTATCTATGTTTTGACTGATGATATTGATATCGATCCCGACTTCTTCATCTCCTTGAACTACCTAGTTCTTTCTCGGCGGACATGCCGTTATACTTGACTATCGTTTATAAACATGGGGATTAATATTACTCGTCCTCGAGGCTGGCGAGTACACTAGCGGAGGGGGCGAAGAAAGTTGTTCCTGTTAATGGCTTCGAGAAATTGAGCAAACGATCATGCAGCCCCGGGGGGTTTCCCACAAACATGCGTTCCAGCATTCTCTCGATGACCCAAAGTCGTTTTGTATACCCGATGAAATACGTCCCAAACTCCCCTGTGCCCGGTGATCCAAAGGGCATATTATCCCGAAGGATCTCATTCTCCTCCCCATCGTCACCTTCAATCGTTGTGAGTGTCTTGTGAGACTGCTGCTTTCCCTCATCTGCATCATCCAATTCCACGTTATCCAGCTTGGTCCGACCGATAATTGCCTCCTGCTGTTCTGCTGACAAGGCCTTCCATGCTCCCATATCATGCAGATACTTTTGAATCACAATGTAGCTGCCCCCGACAGCTACATCAACCTTGTCTTCTTCAGCTGTGACCAAGACCGCCTCTGAAACTGCAGGGCCGATAGGGTTCGCCGTCCCATCGACGAAACCAAGCAAATCTCGCACATCAAAATAGCGGAACCCCGTCGTCTCATCAACCACCTCCACCGAATCGCCCAGTCTATCCATCAGCTGTCGCTCAAATTCAAAACAGATATCCCTGCGTTCTGAGCGAATGTGGAAAAGCAGGTCACCGGGTGTCGACACGGCCGTGTGAACCGCCCCTTTGACCACTGGGAACGGATGGAGCTCCGCTGGTCGCGGCAGACCTGTGAGCTTATCCCAGATTTCGCTACCAATTCCGACAGTGCATGCGAACATTGAGTTTAGATCGCGAATGCTGACATTCTTAGAGAGGTCTTCGATACTGGCAAGTGTTGAGCGCACAGTCTTGACTGCCTCTGGGTGATCCTTGACGGTTACGACTAGGAAAGTCGCCGCCTGGGTGAGTGGTGCATCGACCCTTTGCGGCTCCGTCGCGCCACCGCTGCTGCTCATTGCTACTTGTGATTTTGGGACTGGAAGAAGATTTTGTCTTCGAGGCAGAAGTGGTCGGCAATGTAGTGACTGGTGACAGATATTTTGACGGGTTACTTGTGTGATGATGGTAGTGGTAGTGGTAGTAGTTAGGGGAGACGGTGGATGCCCTAGTCTAGATAGTGACGAAAACCAATATCGAACACCTTTGTTGAGGGACGGCCGGGGGGAAAGAAGTCTTATGCTAGTCATGTTCCCCTTCTAATTGAGATTGCATTTGGATCATTTTTTCAACATTTTTTACGCTTTGCGTGGAAGGGGACGTTGATGAGGTATCCATTGCTTGTTGCTGTGTTCGCGATGACATCATTACTTGGGCCCTCTGCTACCCTGCGACTTAACAGTCACACATTGATATTTCTCGGCTCACACTGAAATTTGAGAGAAAAGTAATACATATGAGAGATCAAAGATTACACGATCATATAGAGGATGGGAGATTACTGTATGTACAATGAGCAGAAGATTATTGAAAAACAGGACCAAATTAGGTTACTCTTACGAGGATACTTATATCTTGCCTTCAATGCTAACTAGTCTTTTCCACAACCAAAAATAAATGGCAAATAAAGGATTTTTGCATTTCACTTTTTTTTTTTGTCTCAAATTAAAGTTAGTAATACAAAACCAGGCATCATGGTTGAAATTCCAATTTTCGGAGAATGGGGGAGAATACTAAATTCCAAAGCTCCAGCTCGACCTCTCATTCACATAAGTTTCCTGGCTATATTTTTTTTTTTTTATTATTAAAGCCTTGCGTGCCTAATCACATCAAACCGGCATAAGTCTGGCCTGCCTCATCCGGATCCTCTTGATTACGCATGTAGTCCTTGAACCTCTGCATACTGTTGCGACGACGTGACGTGTCGGGAGCATCGACATGTTCTTCTTCACGGGGCTCGTCTTCATGACTTGGATGGTCATCGTGCATCTTGTTATCATCGGTGTCATGGTGGCCCTTTGTGTCCTCCCCTTCATGATGACGATCGCCATGACCGTGATGTCTAGTAGGATGGAAGAGACGCTCAATAAAGCTCTCCTTGTGATGTGGTTGCGAGTCTGAGCCAAACATAAAACATATGAGCTCTGGTCAAAAAACTATGAATAATATAGTAGCCGCAAGTCTTGGTAGCTATGATATGACCAACCTTCAGACATGATGTGTCGTGATGGTTTGGGATTTGGATCTAAGAGTAATGTTGCTTGTTGTACCGAATCGGCCATGAGATTTTTCTCTCCTTTTTTCTCGTCCTTCCATCGCGAATATATATCTGGTAGAGCTATCGACGTGCTGTATTTATATATGAGGGGAATCACGGTCTCATCTCTGGATCGTTGTGTGGGGGGAGGAGGGGAGGAGGGTGGGGATGGGGGTGAAGAATTATAGACTTTCCGGGACAAGCCGTGTCCAATAAATTGAATCGAAAACGTCGTCATTGTGAAGGTGCATGGTTTTTGTAGAACCATGGATTTATTATAAATTTGACTAGCGTGGAATCCTCCAATTTTGAAGAGCAATTAACTAAAAGGGTCGGGGTTGGTTGGTCAGAGGTGGCTGGCACTGGGTCCCGATATGTTTGGTTGAGTTTTGTGACATTTCTGGTTTGCGAATCTTGACGGTGGAATGCGTCGAGCTTCAGAATATAACCGGGGAAATGGTAGTACTAATACATGATAAAAAAGTATAGAATACCTTGCCACTTGCTCCACTTTCTAGCAAACAATGGTCTTTGGCGATGCTTCACTATGGATGACAGCTCAAGCCCATGTGGGGGGGCCTGGCTTAGGTAGATGGATATGAGATATGCGCCTTTCTTCCTAGCCAAGTACTCGCTCACTCCACCTCTCATTCACACACTGGAATACTTGAGTATATATCTAAAAACGAGGGGTCATATCCAACTAAATCATCCCGACTGAATTGAACGAGTAGCTCTTCCAATGGTCGTTCCACATTGTCCACAATAAAGCCGATGTCCAAAAAGCCGAGAGAGATAGATAGCAAGGTTCTCAGTTCATCGCCTTAAAATATTAATCAGTGTATATTGCATCGTTACCCTCTGGGGTAAGAGATGAAAAAAGTGCTCCTCACCTAGACTATCAAAAATTGCCAATAAACGCATGATATAGCAGCATGCCGTTCTTGTGATTGGACTGGATTTCCCGATGCGTTTAAGAATTTTCAAGCTGTCCTCGATGTGATGCCGGATTTCAGAGAGTGAAAGATCTGGAGCACTGATAGGCTCATGCTTCTTTATCAAAAGAATCGTAAGGTAGTGGAGCGTAACGGTAAACACTACGATCATTATTCAAACTCACTAGTTATGGCAAAGTAATGTTGGAGGACACTTCTCACTTATATAATTGCAGCTATACCAAGCAGCGTACATCTCGGGGAATGTTTCATGGATTGTCACTATAGCCTGGATGATATTGCATACACTCCGGAGCGCATACCTGTCGTTTTTTATAACTTGAGGTAGGGTTTTCTTATTCGATTAAAAATCCCGCTCATTTTTGCATGGTCGTCTGATGTAGACTAAAAACTGTGCAATGATGGGGGAAATTCACAGCCATATGCAGACGATGGTATTCTATTGACAAAAGAATCTGATGTGCAGTTTTTCTATCGACATTGAGTGAAGTACTCAATGGCTCATAAGTGTGGATAAGTAATTCCATTTGAGTGAGGCTGTCGGACCATTCTCCGAGTTCCCAGGTTAGCTTTGTCCACTCGGTTATGATGTTGCCCACTTGGGGAGGACTCGGTAGCTCCATATTGTGGTTATATGCGCCACTGATTATATTGTCTGTCAAATCATTTTGTTGGAATACCTATTATGAAGTTGGCCATAGTTATCAAACCGGTTCTTCTAACCATGAAATATAAACTTACGCGAGATGAAATTCGTATTGGCCTTCTGTATCCGACTTGGTCATATTCGCCCTTTACATACTAGTATCAGCTAGCAAATGTGGAATCATGAACGGGCGACCTTGTGTCAATGAAAGCAGCCTGCTAGTGATATTAGTTAGGGGTCCAATGGGCATCTAAATTAATTATGGGACTTTCCTATCATTCTTTACAACCCCCCTCCATAGACTTCTGTGAAGCTGTTGTTCCTCGGTACTACCAGATGCTAATGTTGTTTCACAATGAAGACCATTTTGGAACGCAGCTTTGACACATAGTGCGTGCGTGGTGTAGCTTGATATAGACCGCATGTAGTTTTACTTATACTCGACAATCAACAAGAGTAGTTAAACTATAAGTCAAGTTGTAGTGATGAATGAGGGTCCATACAACATAGACTGGGGGAGAGAAAAGAGGTGGGGGGGAATCGAACCTAATTCATAGCCTGGACCCTCAAGAATATTTCTTGCTACATGTTTATCAAGTTCCGTGGGCGAAACTAATCATTGTTTTGGCGCAGACATCGGTAGCGGTCTGCAATCACGCATCTCACCATAATACTCAAGTATGGGGAGAAGAGCACAATGAATTCAATCCCAACCGATGGGATACACCTGAAATCGCAGCCAAGGCTCGACTCTTGATGATTTTTGGACTGGGTGGACGGCAATGTATTGGGAAGACTGTCGCGACGGCAAATATCTATAAACTGATCAGTACGCTGCTCAGAGAGTTCTCGTTTGAGTTGGCAAATGAGCAGGAAAGCGTCCATGCACATAACGGCCTATTAAAAGGAAGAATTCCGGAGATGGTGAGTGTTGGGATAAGCGAATTGAAGGAGCCGTTATTCGTAACAGCTCGAACACACTAACTCCTAGCAACCTGTAAGTATGCCTGACGAGAAAGAGCAAGAATTGGGAAGAGGCTTCAACTGCACTTTTCTGACCTTCTCTCAAGACAAACAACGTCTAGACAGATCTTAAAAATCTTCCGCTTTGGACACCTAGGTATCTCATTATTATTTCCGTTGCAACTTTCTAAAAGAGGTTGGCCGTCTGGGAAGGGGTTGGAGGGTGTTTCTTTCTTATTCACTCATCCAATCCAAGCTACATTAAAAAGAAATGATCAGTGTCAGCCCATATATACACCCCTTAGCCCTCTGAGCCTTTCTATCTCCAATTATAAATTGATAGCAAATATATTTTACACCTGGCTCATCTACATACCACAGAAAGAAGGCAACATGGCGGGGGGTGAATGAGACAAACTTGTGTAAGTAGATGGGTATTGGCTGCAGTGGGAAAGAGATGTGAATAACTTAAAGTTTGCACAGTAGAAGGAAACTGCCACAGGCTTCCAATGTGAGAAAGTTTTCTTTCAAAAAATCGCTTAAGTCTTACATTGTCGCACATATAATTCAAATGTCGGCCCTGTTAGCACAACGTCATGATCTTTAGCCTAAAAGGTCTTGATTTATCTCTTTGTCCTATCACCTCCCATATTTATCGTTGAGTTGTATATTTATCCCATTATTTTGGTTCTTTGAAGACTATTGACACTAATCTCTGTAGTAAACCCCCTAGATACAGCGGGCACGATCTATATAGCATGTCGCCACCATCCCAGGTCTCACGGCTCCAAAAGCATAACGACGGCGCTGGAATGAGCAAGAAAATGGACAGCCGGAAGGACAGGATACGCTGGAAGACTAAGGAAAAGGAAACTGAAGATTGCAGGAATTTCGCGAGAGGTAAATGCAACTATGGAGACAGGTGTCGCTATATTCATAACCCCTCGTCAAAATTGGCCAATTGCAAATCCAAACCAAGCCCGGTCTTGGAAGAAACCCTGGCAAAGGAGGCTTATAGGGAATGGAAACGCCATCTTCGACGCCAACCGGATCCTCATTCACGATCACGGATGTTGGAGATAGTGGAAGGCGCCCTCCGAGTTCTCTCGTATGAGGTACAGTCGGTACAGCAGACGATCCCACGAGACCTTGTCGATCCTAATGACAACAGAGGACTCGAATGGGTTAGGGGAATCATGGATATGCAAATTTCTCCTTTATTTTACCATGTCAATGACTTTCTCGCTATTTCAAACTCCTTTTTGAAGCTCATTACGCACCCGGCATTCTTAGATTGTCTTTCAGTGGACACGTACGTGGGCGATCTTTACGTCTTCATATGTGGAAGCAGCGGCTCAAGGGCCATACCTTTCTTTCGACGAGTCTGCGGGGCCATAAAGAAACAAAGTACAACGGACAAAGATCGCGTTAATACTTCGGACGAAGTAGTCACGAACCTAGTCAGAGCGCTTCGAGAGGTTCTGATTCGGAATCAAAAAGCGCTCTATCACGAAGACTTACCTGACCTTCTTGATGTGCTTTCCAAGTTATGCAGCCCGTTTGGCGCCACTACGAAGATAGAAATGGTTCCCACGAAAATTCAAATTCAAGAACTGCAGCGACTTGAGCAGCGAGCAAATGGTTTACTTATCCTAGAACCTCCCCAGGCGGAGGCCAACACTGAGAATAAAATTCAGATGATTACACAGCCAGCATACCCTCCATTGGAAACCCCTGGTTCCCGTCATAACAACGACAAGGCGGATATCTCTGAGGTTAAAATAATCCCAACGGAGGATGAAATTCGTTGCGAGAGGGGGGACTTTCTACCGTCATCGAACTTTGAGTCACCATATTTCCTGAAGGGGGCAGAAAGACTGATTGACATCCACTTTAGACTCCTACGCCACGATATCTTCGATGAGGTGAAGAAAACTATCGGCAGTTTACTCCATGTCCATGATCGCAAATTAGACATCACGCAATGGTTTAAGGAATCCGAAACGAACAAGACAATTCATACGTACAGTTGTGCGTCGGTGAAAGGGATACAATTTACAAAGCAACGGGGTTTAGAGACACAAATCTCCTTTTTAGAGCCCCATCAGCTTCTCAAGAAGACAACTATCCAAAAGCAAAAGTGGTGGGATGAATCGAGACGGCTGGATGAAGGTTGTTTGCTCTGCCTTGTTTGGCTTCACAACGGAGTTAGTTCTATTCTCTTTTTAACCGCCAGGGAGAAAAATATGAATCCTAAAGTTCACGGGTCAATTATTCCCCTTAGGGGTCGGCTGGCTAGTATAACCGCCAATCTTCTCCCTGGCCAGGCCACTCATGACCTTGAGGCACTAGTGAGACATTACCATCAGAGAAGTGAGGATACGAATATCCTTATTGAATTTCCAAAAATCCTTTTAGCAACTTTCGTTCCAGTCCTGGAAAATCTACAACGAATGTACAAAGAGAGCCGCTTGCCATTTTCGGACTGGATAGTTCCTGACCCCGAGAGAGTTATTGGTAGCGTGGGAAACAGGAACGCTCCTTTCGTACCACCTCCGATATACGCGCAAAGGCCCGGGTTTACATTTTGTTTAGATTCGATCCTCAAGACAAAGTCTACGAATTTGTCCTTAAACCCCAGAGACCTTGACCCTGACATGCAGAACAAGTTAAGGGCCATCACTACACTAGATGAGGGTCAATCTGCAGCCATGATTTCTGCTTTGACACGTGAATTCTGCTTAATCCAAGGTCCCCCTGGTACCGGAAAGTCATACTTAGGCGTGCAGCTCATGAGAGTTCTCGTGGCCAACCAAACGGAAGCTAACCTAGGCCCTGTAGTTGTTGTGTAAGTCATTTTTATGATATCAACAACAGCATATTTGGGGAGAATGATATATTCTAACTTGGCATTCCTGATAGATGCTACACGAATCATGCGCTTGATCAATTTCTCGAACAGTTAATGAAAGATGGCATCGAGAATATCATTCGAATCGGTGCTAAGAGCACCTCAGAAATGATGAAAGCCAAAAATCTTCGTGATATCGCTAGAAACACCAACAAAACGTGCGGCGAAGGCTATACCATTCATTGTTGTCATTCGAAACGCGACAAAATCCAAGAGCACCTCCAGAAGAAGATCAAGACTCTTGAGACTGTTAATAACAAGGTATGGAGAGGATTTGACTACCATTTACGGCAGATGCATCCCGAAATCCATTCCCAATTTTCCGAGACGGATAAAGATGGATTTGTTATGTCAGGTAAGATGAAGCAGCCTTTTAACATGTGGAAGAAAGGGTTCGGAGCAAAATGTTCAAAACACACGACGCAACGAGAGACTGCCGAGGTCGACCTTGAGACCGTTATCAGGAAAGCGAAGGAAAATATATGGAACCTCGAGATACGGGAACGAAATGTCTTCCTAGATCACCTAGCTCAGGAAATTCGTGATATAACCATCGATGAAATACTTGAAGATTTGGACGAAGATAGTGGTTTACATAAACAGATTAGGGACGTCCACGATGAGGTCGACCGACGAGTCCTAGAAACTGCTAATGTCATTGGTGTGACTACTTCCGGTCTGGCGCACCGGATTTCAGTCCTCCGGCATATCAAAGCCCGGGTGGTTATTTGTGAAGAGGCGGGTGAGGTATTAGAAGCTCATATGCTTTCAACATTAATCCCGAGTGTACAGCATCTCATTCAAATCGGAGATCATCAGCAACTACGCCCCCAGATCGTCAACCATAAGTTGTCGATGGAAAGTCGGAATGGTTCTCTCTATCAGCTAGATCGCAGCCAATTTGAGCGTTTGGCAAGGGGCGAGCATGGTCTACCCGCATTCCCAACTGCGCAATTAAACGTACAACGACGGATGCGTCCAGAAGTTTCGATACTAATAAGGAATACGCTTTATGGAAAACTTGCGGACCACAAATCAGTGAAGGGCCTCCCGAATGTTGTTGGGATGCGGACAAATGTTTTCTGGTTTGACCATGAATATAATGAGGACACAATAGATAAGGAGATCAGAGGATTGTCCAAGAGCAACACGTGGGAAGTCAAGCTAGCACATGCCTTGGTAAGACATATCATTCGACAAGGGGAATATAAGAGCCAAGATATAGCGATTTTAACACCGTATGTTGGACAACTTCAAAAGCTCCGAGCAACTTTACAGGCAGACTTTGAGATCGTCCTAAGTGACCGAGATCAGGAGAAGCTAGTTCAAGAGGGGCATGTCAATGACGCTAGCGAAAATGGTCAACAGAAGCTGGAAAAGAAGTTGATGAATGAGCTTTTGAGAATTGCCACTGTGGACAACTTTCAAGGCGAAGAAGCGAAAGTGATCATCGTTTCCCTAGTTCGCAGTAACAAGGAAAACAAGGTGGGGTTTCTGAAGACCAGCAATCGGATCAACGTGCTGCTGAGTCGTGCTCAGCATGGGATGTACATCATTGGTAATTCCAAAACCTATTCCCAAACTCCAATGTGGAATCAGGTGCTTGGCATGCTAAGGCAGAGTGGCTTAATCGGACGAGCATTTGGTCTCCGCTGTGAACGTCATCCCGAAACTGAAATCAGCGTCACAACACCGGAAGACTTTGAGATATTCAGTCCACAAGGGGGCTGCAGAAAACAATGTATAGAGTAAGACGAGTTAATTTTCGTATTCTTACTGGCTTCCCCCCCCTCCCTTTTTTTTTTTTTCTCTCCCTCAGTGCTTGCTAACCAGTACAGACGTCTTCCTCAATGCGGACATCAATGTCGTGGTAAATGTCACTCTGAAAATCTTCACAAGGCTTTTAAATGTCCACTACCGTGTGGTCGGCTATTCCATCCTTGTAATCACGAATGTCGCAAGCTTTGTGGTGATCCATGCGGTCCTTGTAAGACCCTAGTGAATAATATCCGGTTGTCATGCGGTCATATTAAAGATAACCTATTTTGTTATCAAACGCAAGATCTTGGAAAGGTGCAATGCCATATTTTGGTACCAAAGGTTGTTCCAGGTTGTGGGCACGCGGTCCAAGTTTGCTGTTCTAAAGATATCTCGTCAAGAGAATTTAGGTGCCCTAAACCCTGCTCCACAGTCCTTGAATGTGGACATCAGTGTCACGGCAAATGTGGGAGTTGCGCTTCACGACCTGATGGTGATGGTTCAGTGATAATTTGTCATCAAAGATGCAAGATGAAGTGTGGAAGAAAGTTTGGAAGCTGCCACCATAACTGCTCTCGAGCATGCCACGATGGTCAAGATTGTGGTCTATGTAACGTCATATGCGAGGTGAGAAGAAAACAGAAGATTTTCCTATCCTGGGTAGTCATCTAATGTTGCTTATTCAGGTTCAATGCGCGCATTCAAGGTGTAGCAAGAAATGCCACGAAGCTTGTTCACCGTGTGTTGAAAGATGTACGTGGGCTTGTGAGCACGAAGGGCAGTGTAATCTCCCCTGCGCTGCTCCATGTGATCGCCTTCCATGCTCAAAGCGTTGTTCCAAAACTTTAGCCTGTGGCCACCAATGCCCAAGTCTTTGCGGAGAACAATGCCCAGAAGACTATTGTCAGGTTTGTTCTGATAAGGGCAGTGCTCGAGTTGATATGCTCGAGTTTAGATCCTACACCGAGGTAGATCTTTGTGAAAGCCCAATCATCGTCTTGAGCTGTGGACACTTCTTCACAACAGAAACCTTGGATGGGCATCTTGGGATTGATGGAGCTTATCAGATGGATGGTAACGGGAGATATGTTGCGCTCAAGCGATCGGGTACCCTTAGCCAATATATTCCACGTTGTCCGGATTGCCAACGCCCGATCCAGCAATATGCCACTAAGCGATACAACCGTGTTATTAACCAAGCTGTCCTTGATGAAATTTCGAAGCGATTCATTGTCAGCGGCCATGCGCAATTAGCCGCATTTGACCTTGACTTTCAAGCCCTAGAGGCAAAGTACCCAGGAATAAAGGCGAGAACACAAGATGAAACATACATAGAAGATCCAATGGATGCATATAGGGATCTGATGTCTCAGATCGATTTTTCAAGCCAGAAAATCAAATCATTTCTCAAGGATGTATCACATGAAAATCAGCCACTTCGGAAGCTTTATGACGCCACAGTGAAGGCAACGCGTCAACTGCAGTTGGGCGCACAGATGAGAGCACTCTCAATTGAGGACCATGCCCCAGTACTATCTCCCGACCAGCGCATCATCACTGGGGGGCATGTGAAGCTATTGAGACTACAGTCCCTCGAGATCCAGAGCCAACTTGAATTCCGTAAACACCAAAAACATATTTCAAGGCAGGGACAGACCGTGCAGAATGTCAAAGGGTTCATGAATAGCTGCAAAGATTTGATCCTTAGCCCTATTTTAAAAAGCTTCCCACGGGTTACCGTCGAGGTTCAACTTTATTACGCGAAAATTGCTCTGCTGTATCGATCTTATGAATCCTACCGCCAGACAACGGGTATATGGTTCGGGGAAAGCGATCCTTGGGGGGGTAGTTATCTGAAGCAAGCCAGGGAATATCTCGAATCAGCAGAAAAGCTTTGTATGACTGGATTCCAGGATGCCAACCATTTTCTAGTGGCAGTTCAAGAGTCAATGAGACTTCTAGGCCGAGAATTCTATGAGGAAGTAACCCAAGAGGAGCTGGAGGCAATCAAGCTGGCAATGGTAAGCGGGTCCAACGGCATTGCGACACATTCAGGGCACTGGTATAATTGTGAACGAGGTCATCCGGTATGTTGCATCTCTCGGTATTCTCACATCCTTCGCTGCTAACTGATCGAAACTAGTTCGCTGTTGGTGAATGCGGAATGCCGATGGAGCTTGCCCGTTGTCCAGAGTGTGGAGCGCAAGTCGGAGGTCTTAATCACCAACCCGCCGAGGGTGTGACCCGTGCTGCGTTTATGGAGGGTTGAAGCCTTGTCTTTCAGGTAATTAAGGGCGTATTGTATCGGAGAACGAATTTGTTACTCTTTTCTTTTATTTTTGTTGCCTTTGTTAGGTTAGAAGACATGATCACGAGAATAATTTCCCTTTTTGTTTTTAAATACACTAGTATTACCAACTGGAAACATGAGCTCATCTGCAGGGGTGGCACGGGCGAGTATAAGAAGCCAAATTCTTTGCTAGAGTTGAAGCGGAGGATATTATTGCTCTAGCATTGCAGTAGGTAACTATATGGCAATGAGGGAAGGGTATATATGCTTAGTCCAGTACTATATACCTAACCTCATTCCCTCCATCCCCTACGCCTCCACAGTCCCAGCAAGAACCATCTGCCCCCAAAAATACAATCCATATCCTACCAAAATCCTGAACCAACCACGATTCTTCGGATCCGAGGCACGTCCAAAGGCGTCCTTCGCGACAAAGATATCACTCACTACAAACATGGCAGCACCGAAAAGCCTCTGGTAGGGCCACGCCTCGACTGTCGTTGTCAGCGCCGTCGACGAGGCAGCAGCAGCAAACATCGCACTAATAATAACAGCATAGATCGAAACCAACGGCTTCATATCCGGAGAAATAGCGAGATCGAGTAGATTTCCCCACGAGGAATATTGGGCGGGGGGATACGTGACCCCCAACCCCTTAGCGAGAAGCATAGTGAGGGCGAACGTACCCGCGAATACAGGCCATGAAGTGAACTGGGAATCGCGCAGGAATGCCACGATGTAGGCGATATGAGCGGCCGCAAAGGCGACAACTCCGAGCTGGAAGGAGGTCGAGATCTGTTTTGGCTGTGTAGAGGAGGATGTGGATGGTGCTGATGATTTCTTTTGAGCGGTGGATGGTGGTGGGGAAGTGGACGACGAGGGATAAAATTGTCTACGGGATGGAAGGAGACAGAAATCACCGATGAGAGAGAGGAGACCAGCGGCAGAGATGAGTTGGCGATAGGGGGACCATGCGGTGGTGGTGAGGAGGAGAGGACCACTCAGGAAGGCGGCGGATGAGAGCATTTTGAAGAGATACGTGCCTGCTAGCGATCGGGAGTTGTGCTCAGAGAGAACTAGACAGGGGAGGGTTCCCAGGAGCAGAGATGCTGCTGGGGGAGGGGGGAAGAGAAGATTTGGGAACATCGTAATAGGCAGTTACAGATTTCCAAAATAAATAAATAAAAGTCAATTCATCATAATTTTATCGAAAATTTTGGAGATCTCGACTGGGGGCGGTTGACTCCGCTATTAATATAGTTAAGGCATTAGTTCGCAGCTATGTAAGATCCCTTCTTTTGTGATTGTTGTGGGGAGGGGGAAATTTGCTTGGCGTGCTAAACAGCCTCGGAGTTGGTGGACGGAAGAGTATATGGGGATCCATTTATGGATCTTGGATTCAGGAATGTCTATACATTTAAGGAGATTTTAAAACTCAATTTTGCTCTTTTTGCGATACAGATCGACCGACTTTATTAGGTGCTTTATGTGTTCTAGTTTGATTGGTTGTGAGTTGATTGATTGAATTGACATTCACATGCATGCAAGGAGTTGCTACCACTCTCATTGGTTATATCAAGGTCTAGGTCTCCCAAGGTGGTTGGCAGATTTGAATTATTGAAAGTAATGAACAACTACATACCTAGGCTCTTAGGCAGCAAATCGACGGAATGAAGTCTTATTCTCTAATAAAAACTTGAGAATAATATCGAGTAGAGTGTGATGTTGTCAACCTGAGGACGGGCGATTGGCCCGAAAATATATAATACCTCTTGAGCATGTGTCACAACACTGCCAATTGATTAACGGTACCAATATATATATCTTGCTAGAATTTTTAGGTAGAGAACCCCGATATCCCCTTTAAGCCTCTGATGTAGATGTTTGAGCCTCCTGCAATCGCTCCAACTCGCGCTGTTTCATCTCCATAGCCAGTTTCATTCGCTCGGGAACAATACGCTCGCGTTCCGTTGTGATCTTCCAACCATGAAGTCGTTCTTTCCCCAACGCAAGAAGCGTTTTTCTTTCAACAAGGCTATATTCACTGGGGTCATCGCGATCGAAGTTAAACGGTTCTTTGAGGCCGACTGGAGGGTTGGTGATAATTCGAGGCGTCCGGAGACTATTCTTCGATGCGGAATGACACATGAGTGGATGCATGAGGATTACGTCCCCGACATTTCCGGTCATCTCACGGAACTCCTCGCATTCTCCGACGAGGGAGGAGTAGAAATCTGGTTCCCCATGCTGGGGAGGCTCGTTTCTGGGTACCATGCGAGGTGAGACACCCTCGGGATGATCATACTAACGAAAATAGACAAAGGGTTAGGGTGTAAACGTAATAGATCGTGGAGGGGAAAAATCGGGCAAGGTAAGAGACCCCGGACGATGAAATGCTAAAATCCATAATGTGGGTTGCAGGGACAGGGTTTCGATACTCACTAAGTGTTTTGCGATTCGCGGAATCGCATCAGGACATATCATAGTTCCACCACCGTGTTCTTTGATATCCGTATAGAGTGGGATTACTAGGAGAGCCTGCTCTGGCGAATCAAGATAGTGCCAGAAGAAGTCTCCATCCACGTGCCAGTTGTCTTTCAATGTGGATCGTTATCAGCAAATGAAGTGGGGAAACAACAGCATGCCGCACGTACCGAGATCTTTCGGGTCTGGCCAGCGACCTTCCCACTCTGGCGTACCCCTGGCGCTGATGAGTTCCCTTCTATGATTGTAGCGGGGGCGGTCTGGGTAGATATACGTACAAGTTTATGATCCAGCCATCTGACCAGGTACTTGAAGCAGCTGACACACGATCCTCTCCACCGCACAGCTCACAAATAGCTGCCCAGGCTTTGGGAGCAAACTCGCTCACTAGCTCATTTCTATGGCGGGGCATATTGATGCGCTCTCGCTCCCAGGTAGATTGATCGGTCGGCGAATAGCCCAGTCGAACCCAGATATCGCTAGTCCATTCTGCCGCCTTTTCTCGAGAAAAGCAATTAGGAATGCGGACGTAGCCATATTTTAGGAAGTGTTCTACTTGTTCCTCTGTTAAGACAGAAGTAGAGCTGGACTCTACGGTCATGTTTGAAAGAATGATGGGGTGTGATTCGGATAAAAATATTGGGGCCCGGGTCCTCAGATAGCGTTTATTTTGAATGTAGATTGGAACGACCGGGGGGAAACCAGGTTGTGGTTCTTTCTGCGTTTATAGTCGAACTTTGCTGGCATTGGCATATCTTTTGGGGGAGGGAAAGTGGAGAAAGACCGCCTAAATGCATGTTCTGATGATGGTAGAGGAATGGATCAGCTGGATATTCAGGCTAAAACCCCGCACTCCAAAAAACCAATTGTGGTTTGGGGATAATATTAATTCCTACACAAGAACTCTGGATAATGATTGGTACAGGAGTGCCTCAGTCAGCAATCACCAATTAGCCTAGTTAACCCGAGGCTATTACTGTTGTTTAATTGTTTACAACGATATGAGTCACGGTTGGAGTACTACTTCTTATCCTTATCATGTGCCCTGAAAATGGGAAAAGAGCACTTGGCATGTTGGAAACCTATAATTCATTTTTTGGCCATGACAAACTGGGTATAATTGAGATAAAAGACAAACCTCTCCCTTTGCATATTATCTCCAATATTAGCGCACAAATCCACTTTTCTGCCCGTGATAGTTGCAACAAAACATCTTGACAAAAAGTCACCATGTTATTAAATTAGTGAAACATGCAATTTAATACAGGGTATAATGCAGTTTTGTTCAACGGGATAAAACTGCAAGTGAAACACTTCAATCAAATGACAGCCGCGATGGGCCAGTGAGATGAGCCTGCGCAGAGTGCAAGGAGCTCGTGATGAAAGCTGGGAGATATCGTCTAAAGAAAGGACGCATGGTAATAATAGAGCCACAAATAATGCTCACACCAACTTCCACCCCTCCGAAGGTGACTCCAAGTCCAGTTTGCCCTAGAGAAACATAGGGAATCAGCTCATCGATACATCTACACCCATCCCCGCAAAGAAAAAAAGGGATTAGAACGTACAAGTAAGGTCACCACCTTTCTGAAGGGTCTGGGTAGCCCAGAAACGAGCACTGCCAACTCCCACCGCAGCGACGTATAGAGTCACAAGTATGAGTATGATGGCCTTTTCCTTTGACGGTATGCGAAGCCTCGAAATAGGCAGCAGTGGTACGATGATGATCGCTAGATCAATCACCAAATTAAAAGCACCATGGGTATAGTATACGGCAAATCTGTCTACACAGTATCCACTTGTGATGCTCGGGTTCCAAGCGCGTGCCAAAGGATTACAGGGAAAAATCAAGACCACCGTGCACGCGAACGTATACATAGCCGTTACCGCGGTAAGAACAAGGGTTGTAATTTGAAATGCTGGTAAAGGAAACGTTTTGTGGTAAAATATCAGGACTGAAATCTTGGTAATACCGAGAGTCGATACGAATATTGCCCCCAGCGCAATAGTCGACTTGAGAATCTGCGAGGTATACTGTTCCAAGGGAATCTCATTTTCGTGTTGGCCAAGGCCCCATTGAAGCATGCCATAGGTGAGTCCCGTGTATGCTGAAAAAATTATCTGTCAAGCATCCAAAACAACCAATCCTTTTGTTAGCGACTAGTGCCACAAAGATAGTTAACTGGGCTAGGATTTTGGTTGGAGGGTGTGACTGTACATACTAGACTGATTATCATAAGAGAGTCTTCAATGCCAAAGTTGCGGGAGATATGAACTCTTGACCAAACGCGAGCAACTACCACCAAGACAGAAATGGTGAAGAGCGTTGTACCTACCGCAACCAAAACCGCCACAAGGTTAACCATATGGTTCTTTCATGTCTTGAAGGGCAATTCAGTGCGTGTCCCGCGCCCCCATGGACATGGAAGACAACATGAAAGAGATATGTGCTAGTGAAATAGAAGTCCACGGGTGTTTGGAGTGGTAGATTCGGCAAACCTAAGCATTTTAGGTGATAACTCTAATCTTGGCTCATCAATGAAAGTTCGGATAGTCATGATGTCATTCAAGGTATAATATTTGGTAGTCCAGGCCTTTCCCAAACAAGACAAGTGGAAAGCGAATTGGAGGCGGAACATGGAAGCAAGTTGCTCTATGGGAGTTCTAGCCTTTTTCGCGTACGCTCTCTCAGCTTGTTTACTTTTTAGCCTTTTTCTCATACGTCCATTTTAGGACTTTAATACAGGCACATCTGGTATTGTCACCCTGAGATGTGCCTGTATTCCCTACTCTTCACTTATTGTTGGATGTTCGTACCAGCTTTTTGTGGTCTAGTGGTGTTTGTCTGCAGGCATATGTCCTGGGCCAACGGGCCCGTGGGCCCGGTCGGAAAAATGCTAGGATGTACTTCTCCGAATATAAACCCCCCATGAAGTCCTAGGTAAATAATTCTGATCCCACTATCCAAGTTTCCAGTATTTATCTATCCGGAGCATCATGGTCGATTCATCCTACGTTGAACACTTAACCCGCCTAGATTTGCTAATGCCAAGGACCTACATTAGGGTTCTTTTTGTATTCGAAGAGACAGCTTCAACAGCACAAATCACGCAAAGTCTCCAATGCGGTCTTGACAGATTGATAAAACAAGTGCCTTGGCTCTCTGGCAGAGTCTTTTCAACGCCATCAACTTCAGGAAAAGGGTCTTCTTTTGAGATCCGATGGAATGCAAATCATAAGCCCACTTTGGTCGACAAGGGATCTATCGCGGCGTCATACGAATGCGCGCCTCTTCAAAAGATGCCCCCTGAAGCCATCCCATCAGATGTGTGGCCGGCTCCCAGTGTGATTGGTGAGGATCTCCTTGTGACTGGCGCGCCTGTTTTCGCCGCGAGCATCTTTCGCTTCCCTAACCAGGGCGTGGGCTTGTGCGTTTGCCTGCACCACAACACGGTTGATGGCACTGGATTCATGGAAATCGCGCGACTATGGGGTCGAAATGTCGCTGACCCCGGGTTTACTCTCTCATGCTCGTCTCAGAGCAGATCGGAACTACTGTCGGAAGCGCTGTCTTTCGACCTTGAAGAGACCTCATCCGTTTCATTAGAAAATTTACTCCGGTTACACCCCGAATACTCCAATATTCCGCCCACAATGCCTGAGAATCTCCCGTCATGTACCTCAAAACTTTTCCAGATCTCAATGCACTGGATCAGCATCCTGAAGGAGCTCATTCACAAATATACGACCAAAGCACACACCACAAACACTATCATTTGTGCGCTTATTTGGACCACAGTCACACGCATTCGAATGCAATGCAATCCATCTCTTCAAGGCGAGATGGTCCGGCTAGTGACAGCGGTTAATGGTCGAAAGCGCATCGGCGAGAACTTCTCAACCTCCGATTCGCCCTTTTTTGGAAACGCAGTGTTTTACTCACTGGTAAAGCTCCCAGCTGAAGTACTCGCATCATCCCACGAAGCTCCCGTGCGCTCATTAGCTACAATTTGTGATTGCATTGCCCAAGCACAGTCAAAGGCTGTGATCAACTCGCGGCATATCGCCGAGACCTGTCACCTCGCAGAGCGTGCGGCTGATCATGGATCTCTTTACGCGGGCTGGGATCTCTTCGGATCGCGTGATCTCATGATTTCCAGTTGGGCGGACCTTGATCTGCACGGTGTTGACTTTGGGGATGTGCTCGGGGGGCATAAGTTTGTGAGATTTCCTTACATGGAAGCGGATGGGGTTGCGCTTATTCTTCCACGTCAGCGAGGTGTATCTCAGGAAGTGTTGGAGGTAATGATCATGCTAAGGAGAGATCATATGAGTGCTCTGGGACGTGATCCAATGTGGCAAACCATTCTCGCGACCAGTGGACAAGATGGAAGCGATGCTTCATGCTTAGAGCCGTGACGAAAAGAGAGAAGGAATCTTTTAGACAATGACCACCATAGCCAACACATTTATAGAACTTATATGTATTTAGTGCATGTATATTCAAATAAGCTGCTGAATGAAAACCGGGAACCCAACCTTGCGTACAAGATCTCAAAATAGTTCGGCTTCGTCGCTTGGGTCAAGATACCATGTTGAGCGGAAAACTCAACAATAGCGACCGCGCTATTTGATTTGAAAATGGCCTATTTCAGAGCCTGGGGTACTTCGCCAACCATGTAGGTGATGAAATACTCTACTTCCAAATCTCTTAGCACCGGAATCATGCCTGGATCTAGTTTGATCTCATAGGTATACTCAACCTCCAGTTGGTACAGACCACCGGATGCCGTGTTATCAAGCATGCCCGGGTAGGTTTGCTTTCTCCCCAATCTCTTACCAAACCATAAACGGAGGCCCCGTTTATCCCTCAAACAACAAAAAAGCTGGATGCCAGATATAACAATGCAGTACAAGGCACTTGCGCAACGCTCTATTACGAGAGGGGATTCGCCGTCTGGACCATACAGGGAAAGCTTCATTGCACCAGCCTTTCAGTAGAGATATGGCACCTAGCTTGCTGGCGGCCGTGAGGGTATTCTCAACCACTCAGGATCATGTATCGGCTGTCGCCATGGGGGGCGTAGCTAGAGCCACAGTTTACTAGCAGTGATCAATTAACCAGCAACAGGACCACTGTACTTTCTCCACAACCTCTGGTGTCGTGTATCCCAGTACAGCTTCGCATCCATTCACTTGGAAGGTATAACGTTCCCCGAGATCGTTTGAATCAGACGTGGACACATCATGCGGAAAACTATCGACTGGTATTGGCAATGTTTGTATGAGATGGGAACGTATGTTTCTGGGGATCACATGCTCGTCTCATCCCTTGACCATATCGAGGATTTTGCTCTTCATGTTTAAGGACACTCTTTGGAAAACAAGTAGGTAGCTTCTAGGAAACGAAGGAGTCGACTTTCTTGGAAAAATCTACTTCACTTTAAGTTCTTTTTCCAAAAAAGACTCTGAACGGCTTTTAACCGTTGCAACCCAGCATGGAACACTGGAGTATTTTACCTTTTTCATTGGAAATCTTGAAAGTCTACGTCAAAGGTGTCCCACGGAAAAGGTGGTCCACTAAGCCAATTATTAAGAACGTCTGTCGCATATGATGGGCTCAAACAATCTACAACGCCAGACCCAAAGGCGTCTTGGAGCATCTCAGGATGAATCTGGGCCGTGCTGCGTGAGGTATCCGGAAATCGTAGGAAGTCCTGCACTCGATCGTAAACCCCAATCGGCAGCTGTGGTGACCGCAACAGCTTATTGGCAACCTGTCCGAAAGTGGAGCATATCCGGTAAAGCCGTTCTGACCCTTGTGAGACATTTCGGAAATTTTCCAAAGTCCCTATCACTTGGGTCAGGAGTTCGACACTTGACGTGTCTCTTGCAGAGATAGCATGGAGGAAGGTGACGATGAACGGAATGAACGAGGAAGATAAAAGAATCCTGAACATGTAAGTAAAGTGTGGATCGATAACCTGAAGCCGAGCGAAGGGGGACTTGACAAACCAATTGAAATAGTCACCATCTGAGAGAAGTTGGGATTTGCGGTATTGCGGAAAGAAAGCTAGGTGAGCGCGCAAGCTACTACGGGCAGCGCCGAAGCAATGTGAATTGACCTGCAGTTCCCCTGCGATTGGTGATGATGCATGATAGAGCAGTGTCAGGGTCGAATAGAATAAGATGTCCCAATTGCCCCTGGACAATCGAAACACCTGGAGATTATTGACTCCTTTAGAATCTATCTGCAAATAGTTAGTTAACCAGAGGTAGAAAATAGAGTAAGACATATCATCACACCTTTTTGAGCTCAATATGCCAGTTTTCCATTTCGCCTGCAAGTTCACTGATAAGTTGGGCTCGATCCGATGGACCCCTAGTCATAGTGGTGGTAGAGTAGAGACCAACGAAGATCCGGCCCTGCAGTCCGGCTAATTTTATTCCCATGATGAAAGACTCATCCCACGCTCGAAGGCCCAAATCGCTTGAAACGGTAGGATATTGGGTGTCAATGTCAAGGCTCTGCATATTTGAGACACGACCGAGGACAAGAGACAAGTTCTTATCAAAGGTATATACCGTCCAAAATAATCGTCGGATGTTCTCCGCTTTACGGGGTGGAATACTCTGAAGGGTCGTTTCACGGTGATAACCGAGTGACTGGCAATGCGTGATAGCCGCAGACACGAGTGTCCAGTATAGGTACGGTTTCCCCTCTCCTTGGGCCTTGATCATCTGGAGCTTCAGTTAACATGTGGTAATGGAACGACGAATAAGAACAATCCACTGAAGACACAAGCGGACGCCTGATAATACGTACACCCATAAGTAGTGCAAGGATACTTTCGAAGCTCGGGACAGTAAGTACTTCGTATGTTTCAATCGCTGTGATGAAGTTTCGTTCGCAGTGATCCAGGTGGGTGGTGAGATCAAATTTCTGACAGAGTTCGTCTTCCATTGCTAAAAGCTCCTTTAGGACAAAGAATAGAACTCCATGCACGCTGGCAATATCGCTGGCGGATAGTGAGGCCTGGGTAGAGTAGACTCTTTGGCATAAGTCGTGAATTAATGTTATATCACTAATAGCGTAGGAGGAAAGAAAAATCGGACGTTGCACTTGAAAATTAACAAATAAAAGCGTATAAGTATAGTGTCTCCAGTGCGTTAGAGGAACATCATACCTCTCATTCGTTCCAGAATGCAATTTACGAGGGTAGCAGGCAGAAGTTGACCTGCCGGAATGAATTGTGAGGCCGACTTGCTAAAGAAGAACTTATTCCTTGATAGTGCGTGGGAGGCGCGAACAGCCTTCTGTAGTTGACTCAATGAGTCGTCGATGGCTGGGTCATCAGATGTATGAATGGAGAGGGAGACTGCCATTTGAGCACTATCACTAGCCTGAAGAGAATATTTTGTGAATGAAGGGCTGCCTTCAAAAAGCTGCGCTTCTTCGCTCGGTCCAGACTCAGAAGATGAGACATCTAGATCAATCGCATCCTCAGTCACAGGGGCAGGTCGTGAGTTTTCTAATGCAGCAAGCCTTGATTCAACGCAGCGAAGTCGCCCATTGAGGCGCTCCACGAGACTCTCACTAGCCTTTTGTTAGCAAAACGATTAGAGTTGGGGAGTTCCCGCGACACCTACAGGTCAGCTACCTTATCGGCTTGTAGCTGGTGCCTTGACCTATCGTTAGGATTTCGACACGTAATTTTGGATGTCTGGCAATTTGCACAGGGTATAGTGCGGTCGCAGCGGATCTTGAATGCTCTTAGGACACATCATGGTCTTTGTGCTTGTCCCCTGGGAGGACCTACCTTGCGAATCTTACATCCCTCGCACTATACAACCGTTAAATGTGGCCAACAATAACTTAATGGTGAGACTTACTGCCCGTGGGATTGACGCAAGCCGCTGCCGCCTGACCTGGATTGTTTCTTCGGCATCCATTGACTTGGCGTGACTGACTCTACCTTTAGCTCTGCTACTGAGAAATTGTGCTGTCTGGAAAGATTGATTTCTTCGCCCACTCGGGGCCGCGCGTCCGACGCGCCGACAGGCCGGGATAATCTTTAATCCGCTGGCGGTTGGCCGTCTTGGGTCTTGTATTTGTATGTCAGGCACCAGTGGTCTTGTCCAAATTGAAGGTCTTGTCATTAAATGCAGTCTAGACAGCAAGTTTAAATATATAAAGAATAGTTAACTAATAAATGCTGGAATAATTATGCAATTGCTCGGGCAGCTCAACCGCCCGAATGGTCGGGACGACTAACTGGGATAAATGAAACGCCGGAGCGGACGATCTACTATCCGACGATATATAATCGGATTAAATATGGTAATTACTAGGTGCGGCGTTATGATGGAGCTAAGATCGTAAACGAATAGATTTCTATGAGTTGACTAGCTATCTCTATTTACCTGGTAGGTACCTTAGGCTCCAATGTGTGAACTGATGATTAAGCCATAAGCGAGAGCAGCATCATGAGAGAACGCCTTAGGCAATCTAACATTATACTAAAGTACTATATAGAATTTAGGCAGTGTTCTAATTAAATCTGTGATTGAATGTTGACAACAGCGTGGTCATTTTTAGGGGATTCTAGGCATGGCCTCCTGCTTCCTAACCAGGCACGGCATAGACGTATCAGTCGTTACGTCCAGCTAACAAATGGTTACGGTCATCCAGATCTACTAATATTATAGTGTCCCCGTTCCGTTTAGAGTATCACACAAAGCCCACAACAGAAATAAATAAGAGCTTGTGAACGTGGAAGATTACCGAAGGCTTGCATCGACCTAGGCCCGGGCTCGCCCGCCACTTGCTTCTCTCAAAATCGTCTTCCATTCTATATCTGGTATCCCATCCGCATGGATGGAAACCTTGACATCAAGAGCCCTTCGCAGCTGCTCCTTGGTGGCAGCATAAATCATACGAGACTGGCAATTAGATCAATCAGTACTGGCAATAGTCAGATAGTCGGTTTAGAGGAAAGCTCACTCTCGTAGATGTCTCCTCGGGTACCCAGCTGATGAAAACAGTAACTGCCCTATAAATACTTAGCATAGCAGGTCACGCAGCACACGTGGCAGGGATCTGGGATAGACGAGACCTTCGACCGTCATCCTGCAGCTCATATTCGACGTCGTATACTGCGTATCGGGGTGCGCGCTTTCCTTCGTGGTCCACAGCAGAAGTAAGTCTTTGGAGGAACACTTGGTAGTTTTTCTCCGAAGAGCTCTCCTCCACCGCGATGCACGTATTGTCGTCAGAGATTTTGTAGATCACAAAGGTAGGTTTATTTGCACCTCTATTGAAGAGGAGGCTCTTGAATGCAGTAATGCATTCGGTTGGGATATTAACACTGATGATTATGAGAATTATGTGGTATCTCAATGTTGAGGACGGTGGGCAACATACCCTGACGGCATCTAACATTTGGTCAGTGTAAGTGTTGGACCCGATCACCGGGATAGGTGATGTACCGACCGACATGCTAGCTGAAATATACAATATTGATGCGAAGAATGGATTTGAATCTGAATAGATAAAGAGTGGTAGACGGCTACTTAAATACCCCGTTGCAGGCAGAACCATAGAGGACTTTTCTGGTAATACTCATCTCCGTTCGGCCCCGTGGGCCCGATCCCCCGAACGGAGCTGGCATAGCGAAATTCCTTGATCTCAACGGCTATATGACTACTATACCGATAAAGATTAATATCTCCATCATGGATTCTTGATACCCGATGCTATTACTTACTGGAGATGTGGGCAACTGCACTTGGGCTTTGCACTTCCCCCTTCTGAGACTAATGTCTATTAGTATTTTGCTACGTGTTTATATTGCTTGCGTCGTGGTTTGAACCCACCACGCAACATGTTCAAATTCGTACATAGTCTCTCTTATTGTCTACAGAGCTCAAACCATCCCTCTAAACTCCGACCTAAACGAAACTTAAACATATAATGACTGTCCAGCAACACAAATGATTCATATTGTCGTACCAAAACGATAAGCTTTTCAAAAAATTTAGTACTCCACGCAAGTTCAAATCTTGGGTGTGCAAACCATGCAAATCGTCAATCTATAAGTAGAACGTCCATTGAAAGGTACAATTGATATTTTCTGGGCCTAGACTATAAGCACGGATCGTAGGGAGAGGTATGATTTTCATTAGATTCTAACCTGGGCGATGCACTACGAGGTATTTAGCTACTAACCCCTATTGATACCTAGTGGCCCGTAACCCCCCGACTCTATACAATTGGATAGGGACTAGGGCCATATTATGCCGGGGGGCCTTACCCCTTTTATAAGCGAGAATCACATGTCCCCAGTTCTAGTCCTAGAACTAACTTGAGGAGGTTACAATAACTGCCTGCTTTTTACCGTTCGGGAAAACTTCCCAAACGAAGTAAGTAAATAAATAAATAAATTTCTCACAAGTTAAAGATTTCAGACTACTAGTGCTCCGCAGATGGTCGAAAATTCATCGGGCGAACTCCCATCCCATATCATGTCACCCGTTTCGAAAATTTTAATTGTGTTTCACCTCAAATGAAAGCCAATTATATTACCTCAATAGGTTGCATAGATTGCTTTGCATTGTTAATTTTCTTCTCAGCCAATTAGATTGAGAAAGGTGCTGGTTTCATTCCCTCTACAGTGCCGGAGAATTCCCCATCAGGACTGCCAAGTAGCTACTAGGAACTGTTTCAGGGTACTAAGGATATTTAGGGACTGTAGCTGAAGGCTTCCTGCAAGCTTGCCCACAACGGGTTAGGGATAAGGTACACTAGGCAGCTTGGTTGCATGCCTCCTGCCTCAGCTCCCCCCCTTCAAGACCCTGATCTCCCCCACTTTTTTTTTTCTGTTTTCCTCCCTCGTTTATTCTTAGCTATATTCCTCTATGTGCGTATGTTATGACCATGAATGCCCGCAGAGTGATGGAGCTGATTTTTGCCACTCTGGTGGTCGCATTGTTGCCCCAAGGTATAGTATCTATATCCAACCCCTCCGATTGAGATCGTCTACCAAATAAGAGAGCCTTGTTCTTTTCCCCGCGCTTGGCCCTTGCTGATCATCACTCATTTCGTTAGTTACCATGGCTCGGGTTTGCTCGACTAAAGATCATTATGGTAGTTGGTTTGTGCAAAGTGCGGAGAACGTTACAGCCTTCTTCCAGAACTGTACAACAATCAAGGGCTATATCCATATTTTTCCTCCATTCGCCGGCCCCTTTGTTCTCCCGGGTGTGACCGCCATTGAAGGGACGATTATTGCCAATTTTAACTCTACATTTTGGCGTATAAACGGAGGTTCGCTAGACCGCTCCAAGGTCCAAGTTACATCCATCGAAGCACCCGATCTACTGAGTCTAGCGCTCTTGGAGGTAGACGCTCTTCCAATGTTAACCAAGATATCATTCCCTAAACTCCAATCAATATCCACTTGGCGGTCACGTATCTCGAATGCATCCAGCGTGTTAGAGCTTCCGTCCCTGAAAAAAGTCTGGTCCCTATATATTGCGGGTGAATATACAGAGTAAGTCTATCGTGATATTATAGAAACCAAATAGCGTTGTAACACACCAAGGCAGTATAAACCTCGGCGCATTACACGAAGCGAATTCTGTTCAGATTGAGTCTTTTACCATAGACAGTCTCTCATTTCCTTCGCTCCAGACCGTTAAAGATATGAAGGTTTCCGGGAAATTCAAGAGGTATGTTTAACAAGTGACCTTGCGTTAAGCTTCGTGGCTAAACCATTGAACAGTCTATCAGTCCCCAACCTTACTGCGACCGAAAGCTCAAATGATTATTTCTCAGGTCTCCGCATTGAGTCGTGGGGCCCTCCGGTACCACTAGAATTTCCAAAGCTAGATCATGTTTACAACAAACTTTCCTTACGGGGCAATATTTCAAGGTAGGGACCACACTTACAGACGACTCTATCATAATGCACCCCATATAAAGTACTTTAGCTCACCTGTGCTCCATCTAGCATATCTATGCCTCAGCTAAAGAGCGTAAAAACGGAATGCATAATAGAACCAAATACACCAATCAATATCTCTCTCCCACTACGCGAAGTAGAAACCATTCGGCTGGGAGGATATCTTGGAAGGTCAGTCATGGATAGTAACCATTCTTGCCGACCATTAATGATCTATTATTAATAACCGCCCGCAGTGCACAATTTCCCAACCTGACTAGCGAAACCCAGGTTATCGTTAATTCTAACAACCAAAACTTCGACTGCAAAACCCTGGAGGAATCAATACCCAGTGACAGTTCTTCATCCGTCACTTGTGGCACAGATGAGCCCTCTAATGGCTTAAGTCGGTCTGGGAAAATCGCGGTCGGGCTGGTGGTTCCGATCGCAGTCATTGGCTTGCTGGTCGGCATATTTTTCTTTTTGCGATGGAAGAAGAATAGCAAAGTACCGAGTGCTCCATTTACAGAACTACGGTCTGTAAGTAGTAGGGAGAATGTAAATGATGTTTTGCCCCCGCCGTCTCATGCGCGGTAAGAACTTTGAGTGGGATTAGAGGCTATTGAGAAATAGTAATACATGTATATTTATTGTATATATAGATACCCTTCGTTATATTTATACGTGACTCGAACTTATTATTGTATTTTTTTTTCCTCGCTAGAACGTTAATGAAACCCATAAGTATGTTTATGTGGTGTCTCCAGTTGAGGAACAACGTGGGTAAAAAGACGCTGATAACAGCTAAGAAATTGTATGATACCTTCTAATTGCTACCTCATAATCCTTCGTGGTTGTCATGTTAAACTGACCCACCTTGTTTAATAGCAAAAGCCATCAATATGGATCTCACACTTATTCCTCACTTTTTTTTTTGTGCACTTAAAACCTGCCCCTCCCACATTGAGCGGGAAAAATGTTCGAGTATCCCGTCAGGTGCAGCGCAGGAAAACAATGCAGGCTACCCAAGCCGCTCTAGAGCCCTCAAAATATCCCTGATTCTCGGCCGCATCCTTGCACCATCCACACCACCAGTTTTCTGAACAAGATACTCTTCCGCAACCGTCACCCTCAACCCCCACCACGCCCTCAGAACCCGCATAGCAGCAAGAGCCTCCTCCATTTCTCCCCCCTCTCCCCCACTCCGCGCATCAAACACTCGATCCCTCTCAACCCGCACACACCTCGACACCCCATCCCACTCCCAAGCACCCCGAGTAGCCTCTCGAATAACCCGCCGAACAGCCTCCGGTGTGGACCGAAACTCTGGAAACCGAAGCCCGCAGTTGCCCTCCCGATAGACATCGGCGCCCAGGAACTCCGTCGCGCTCCCGCCGCCCCCCACGCCCTCAAATATACACCACAGGACCCGGCCCAGCATGTATACCATTGCGCTTTCTTGCTCTTCCGCCGTCAGGGCCCGCCAGATCTTGTTGTACCCGTGGTTATTCATCAAACTGCCTGTGTTCTGGTAGTCGCCGTCGCGCCATGAGGGGAGATATCTATCAAGGAGACTCTGATACTGCTTCGCGACGGTGCTGGGGATATACCTTGATCGTCGCGAGGCGAGGTAGAGAATGAGCGTTACGCTATTGATTTCGGGAGGAGACCATGAGACCCAGGATCCACGCTGCTCGAAGTCGATGAGGACGGCGTCGTGGCCATACCCGTTAGAGGACTCCCTAAGCAGGATGTTGTCCAGCTTCAGGTCTGGGTAGTAGCCTGCCGGGGAGGAGGCGATATGCGCTAGTGCGGAGGTGATTTGGCGCGCCCATTTGTACTTCGTCGAGAGCGTGATGTCGGTGTTGTTGTCGGCGTGGGTGGTTAGGTAGGCGCCCAGTGTTCCTACAGGGAGGTATTCGAGTAAGAAGCCGCAGACGCCGCGCTTGCCCCCGAAGCTGACGCGCTTTGTGACGAGGTGGAGGGGGCGGCGGATGATGCTCGGGTGTGGGGGTATAGAGAGGAGGAGGCGGAGTTCGTGGTAGAGGAAGCGCGGGTTGGACTTGGGCGAAGACTTGAAGATAAATTTTGCATTTGGGGTGTTGTTCCCTAGCGTGACTAGGTGGATGGACTCGTGGAGCTCAGTAACGAGTTGAAGCTCTGAGAGTTCGATTGGCGAGGGGAGGTTGAGATTCCATGCTTCTTGCAGGCGTTTTGGGGTCAGCCATTGCAGTTCTGCGGCGTAGTTGGCTTCGAAGCTGATCTGCATGTCTTGTGGGCGTTCTGTGAGAGTAGCGATTCGTATGTAGGAGCCAAATGGCATATTCATGTATGTACCGTCGAAATTACTGAGCTGTGTGCACCAGATCTCCAGCGCCGTGAGGACGTGATCAGCTAGGGCAGAGCGCACTCCATTGCTCGAAGTCATCGATGAGAAGTCGGGTCTCATGGATCGCCATGGCTCAGCTTGTAGGTCGATGGATTTTCCGAGGGTGATATTTATTCCCACAGGCATCTGACCGAGAGCGAACTTGGGGACGGCAGAGATCCTGCGGCTGATGAAGTCGGCACGAAAGAGATGCCATGAGGAGACAATGTCTGCGCTCTGATACGCTATTCTCTCTCTTGGAAGGGCATCTTTGGCAAGCAGCTCGTGGTCTATATCGGCGACGTAGTTAATTGCCGGACCAAGCAGGAGATCTACTGTGTATGGTGATGGTTCCATCTTGAAAGATCAAAAGAGTGCACGAGATTTAATCTCAAAGAGAGATATACGAGCTGCAATTATTACATACCCCCGCTGTTAGGCTTTTTCTTTTTTTTTTTTTTTTTTTTTTACTAAGCAAGGGGGCTTAGACCTGAACTACTGCTGACCTAGGAAAGAGACCAAATAATACCAGGACTGAGAAATCACGACCATCCACCTATACTCCCTGCGCCTCCACCTCCAAAGCTGCCCCCTCCAAAGCTCCCTCCAAAGCTCACACTATCTCCAATGGAAGGCTTCCTAGGTTCAATCTGCCCAGTGACAGTACAGCTCGCTTCAGCACGCATCTCGGTCTCCTCCTTCTTTACAGTGACTGGAGGGGGTGGATGAAGAACCCATCGTCGCGCTGGATTCGTAACATCATACTTGTGCTTCATCTGCACCTCCAAGTCTGGCGGCAACTTCCATCTCAAACGCCCATTCCTCAGCCACATCTTCACTAGGTGCCCCTTTTGGCCCTCATACCAACTCATATAGTGTAGGATCGCAAGGTTGTTGAGGAAGAGCACGGTGCCATCGTTTAGCTGGAGACTGGTGCCACTTTGTCTAGCGTGTTTGTCTACCTCGGAAACAACGCCGCGAATGTAGTAATCGCCCATAAAGCCCCAATGACATTCTTCTCTGTCTCCCATTATAGCCATTATGGCCTTTCCCCGATGGAGCGAGAGTTTCGTGTCAGGACTGTTCGGACCGTGATGGATCCATGAAAAGCTGAATGGCTTTCTATGTGATTTATCGAATTATTAATTCCGCAGAAAGTATACGCTGAGAAGGAGTTGTTACTTAAATTCGTGTGCAAGAACAGCTGGGATGACCAGATCGTCTGCACGCAACTTGTTATAGACTGTCCATGTGGAAGCGAGGTAGAAGTCCACAGACCCAGAGCGCATTTCGAAAGCAACAATATCACAAGGATGTGTTTCCGTCTGGAAGTACTGCAGACGAACATAAGCGTCCTCCTTCATTCGAGGATCATTCGCTTACCTCGTAGTTTGACCAATCGCGCATATGGGCTGGATGATCAACCCTCAGTCAACTACACTGCATTGTAGTGTCTTTACAGTTGACTTACTTATTATATCCCCGGCACTATTTTGCACCCCACGCTGCTCACCAATATACGATGACACCCCCAAAAGGGCAAGCGTGCGGTCTTCAACTGAGCACCCCGGGAGATCCAGTCCACGGATCACATAGAATCCCCTCCCGGTGTGAATCTCTTGTGCAAAACATCGCAGCTTCGGTCCCAGCGCCGGAAGCGCGAAATTCTCCGTGTTGATTTCCGGCCCGTCCAGATCAAGCGCTTGGTATCTCTGTGAGTAAATCCTAACTGTGTCCCGTGAGACGGGGATGGGGGTGACCGACCTTTGAAGGCCTGCAGTGCCTGTCGGATCTCACCAATATCAGCGGTTGTTAGCCGGTAGCTAAGTTGACTGACGTCGATATCACTGTCCCAAGCCAGCGGTCCTGTCATGGCGCGCCATCGTAGCTTCCACCTCCAGTATCTGGGCAGCCACCATCTAAACTTGCCCTCAAATTGTGATCGGAGGTCATCCATGTTTGGATGGGTTGAAAGGAGAAAACGGGTGTTAGTGGTAACAAGGTTAACCGGAATTATTGTGTCTCGTATCCGATATATATATCTAGACGGCTCCGGGTAGGTAAGGGGGGGCGTGCGACCTGCGTACCTCGAATGCCAACGCTCGCTCGCTTTGAAACATCGTGGTGTGGGGTTCACAGCCTCCCAGGTGTTGGTGACAGGGCGGAGCGGGGCGCAATGGGGGCGAAGCAGGCAGACTCCACGTGGCTGGGGGCATTCCTTTTCTTCATGTTTGTCGCTGTTTCAAGATAGCGAAAATATAAGTTGAGCAATTTCACCACGGGTTTAGCCAAGAGTTCCAGCACAGAAAACCACAAGGGGAATGATCACGATCTATTCACTTTGCCGATGCATTCTCCTAGATAAGTAGCCTTAATTGTATTGCCCGTCCTGATCAGGCTAGTGGGGTCGTTTCTGCACGGTCGTCAACGCGTCCCCAATTCAATTCCTCATTCCCAATTCCAACAGGCAACCACCGGGAGAAGAGTCTTGGCTTTATGCAGCCTACGAGGTACCTACTCTACTGCCTGTGCACGTACCTGTCAAAGCCCACAGTCGGTCGGCGCTTGCCAATAACCCTATAAATTGGAAGGGCCCGATATCCTCCTGTTATAATCGCTTCCAATGAAAATTTGATCGTTCTCTTCTTTCTGTTTCTCCTTTGGAACCGTCGGTACAGGTCTAAATTCCCTAGTATGTCGGAGGAACAGCCCCCCGTTTTCGACTATGTGCGATGCGCGGAGCTCCACAATGATATTTTGCGAAAGGGATTGAGCGCTGCTGGCCATGACGATCCGACTGCCATTGGCGTGCAGACGTGGTGGGAGCTGAAAGCACCTTCGGAGGATATAATTAATCGACTTAACCCCCCGATAATTGAATTTCTAAAGCGCGCCCAGATTATTCCTCCCACACGTCATCACCAATTCTTCTTCTTCCTGTCGGATCTGACGGATCCGGGGGAGCTATTTAATGAGGTACTTGAATATCAAGAAGAGGATCGTTACATATTTCTGTACTTTTACGGCATGCCAGTAGGACATACTTTAGGATTAGTGTGAGTCTATTTTTTTTTTGATATATTCCTTTCATTCTTTTGTGTAGACAGCCCCTCATTATCTATAGCCTTGACCAGCAAGACTTCACTGCCGTAGTTGCACCATCCATCTGGGACCTTCCAGAACCCTTCGAACGAGGATATGGGTGGGTGCCCTTCGAATCCATACTCGAGGCCTACCTTACCATGATTGAAGAAGGGAAGATTTCTTTAACCAATGACGAAAGGATGGAGACCCGTGTAGAAAAAAATATGCCCTGGGTCTTTCATCCGTATTCTCGGTTAGACCTTGAGCGAGCCGTCAAAGCATTCAACCGACTACTCGATGCCATTGACGCTCGTCTTCCTGCGGGGTCATCAACTGGGAATGAATATAAGCTCCCGTGGGCCGATCAAGCCGCTATCGATGAGGCCGGCGTTGGTAAAGACACATTCGCCCGAGAGTTCTTTCTAGCTACCGCCACTTCTAGCATCTCTCCATCAATCGACAACCAAACCACAACGGCAAATCCTCAGACGCGCACCGTTCGATTCCGCTACGTCGCGCCCGGAATCCGCCTCCAAACCCGATTAGAATTCATCAGGCAACCATTTAAATACGTTTGTTTCGAAAGCCATCCGGCTGATCGAGAATATATTCAATCGCCTTTCCTTCTTTTCACTGCTGATAGACAAACCGTCAAATTAACCCCAGAGGACTCAGCTTTTGGCCAGCTCTACGATGGTGCCATCCCATCTGTCCCATCAGGGCTTTATTTAGACTACAGCGATTCCAGAAGCTCGGATTATGCAGAGGATGGCGTGAGGCTCGTATTGCCGTATGGTGTTGGGGCCAACGGGTGGGCCCTGACGAGTGAAGGATGCCGCATGGGTGGCATTAAACTTCAAGTGGAGACTGATGGAACGAGGGGAATAGATCAGTGCGCTATGTTGTATCAGACTGTCTATAACCCGTTTATCCCGCAACATGCGCCACAAATGTATAAGGTTCTTGACAATTGGGCGGAGCGAGTAGAAAATGGGGACTGGGAGGTTGGGGAGGAAGGGGTTTTGGGCGGTATTGACAAGTGGAAGGAGGCTGATACGGAAGAGAATTGGCATAAATATTATCTTCCATTATCCTGGTGATAAGTATGGCACCAGGATAGCTTACTTGTCGTCATCTCCCATTGAACCTATACGGCATCATGCATCCATTCTGGCCCACCATCCCCACTTCTCGGAGCGCTAAGATGTTTATGATCGGTTGATCGGCCGGCAGCTCGGTTATTTTTGCTTTGAAAAATGTGGGGTAACCCCGAGGTCAAATTGTATAAGAGAATGGAATTGCTAATCATATCATTTTTTTTTATTGATTTAAATATTTATAGGTCTGTGTATCTCTCCCTGTATTTGTGGATAACCCATTTGCCACCCATTTGCAATTCCCAAAATTATAATGAAGGAAGCCATCGTCTTACCAGGTCCGCGGACCAAGATTGTCAACAAACCCATACCGGAACCAAACGACGACCAGGTCCTTATTAAGGTGGTAGTGTCCGGGTCTAATCCCAAGGACTGGAAGATCCCCGAATGGGCAGCAGTCGCAGGGGGAGCAATCGCCTTCGCCAAGGATGGGTTTAACCAAGGCGATGATATTGCGGGTATTGTCGAGAAAGTTGGTGCGAATGTGACTGAATTCAAGGTCGGTCTTCTGGAAGCGACTGAATGATTGGCGAATGTGAATCTAGCTTACTGTTTTTGTCTCCTAAAGCCTGGCGATCGTGTTGCCGCGTTCCATGAAATGCTGACGCCATCTGGGTCATATGCGGAATATGCGATTGCTTGGAATCATACCACCTTTCATTTACCTAACAAGGTATCTTTTGAAGGTCGGTATCTCACTGCGATGGAATGGAAGTAACAAGATCTGAATACTCAATTATTTTTTTTTTCTGCAGAAGCTGCAACCATCCCCCTTGCCGCATTGACAGCCGTGGTCTCATTATATGGCCACTTACAGCTTCCGATGCCATGGGCTCCAGCACAGAAACCTATCCCTTTGGTGGTGTACGGAGGTAGCAGTGCCGTTGGATCCTTTGCTATCAAGCTCGCGCGCAGCAGCAACATTCATCCCATCATCGCCGTCGCCGGAAAGGGCTCCCATTACGTTGAGGGACTGATCGACCGAAAGAAAGGGGATGCGATTGTTGATTACCGAGGAGGCGTAGATGCAACGGTACAAGGGATTAAGGATGCACTCAAATCAGCTGGCCATTCCCAGGTCGTGTACGCTGTCGATGCTGTCACCCTCTCTGATAGCACCGAAGTGTTGAGACGCGCTGTGGCTCCTGGTGGCCATATCAATGGCGTTCTTCCGAACAAGTTTGACGTGGCTCCTGTCGAGAAATCAGTTACTTCGGTGGGGGCTGTGCATAAGAGTGTGGAGGCTGGGGGTATGGATGAACTGGGCTTTGTCTTTTCCCGATATTTCACGCGCGCGTTGCAGAATGGAACCTTCTCTGGCCATCCGTTTGAGGTCCGACCGGGTGGTTTAGATGGTGTCGAGGGGGCCTTGAGGGATTTGAAGGAGGGGAAGGCCAGCGCAACCAAATATGTTTTCCGGATTGCGGAAACGCCTGCAGCCGCTTCGATCTGACCTGCCGGAGTTTTTACGCAGTGCAAGTTGATATATTCAATTTTTGTTTCTCTCTTAATGAATGCCCAACGCCCTATTTAAGACTATTTTAAACTGCCTGGTGAAATAAAATCCTAGTTCCCTAATCTTTATCTGCGCTTAATTTTAAATATTTCTTTCCTCAACACCCTCTAGTTTCATTTTTCAAGACAAGAAAAAAAAGAAAGGAATCAGTTTAGGAATCGGCGCTGAGCGTGAGTTTCGTTCCTAACTAATTCTCGGTGGAGACCTAAGAAGATAGGAAAATAAAGTGAGGCGTAGCCCGCACATTTCTTTTTTTTTTTTTTTTAGGAATGTCTAATATTCCTAATTTCCTGTTACAAATCCTTGGGCAGATACAGTTTGAAAGATTGGCGGTGCGATCAGGCACATTAGGGTCTTGAGACCCACGCCACATTCCTAACCTAACCCGTATCGGGAAATCACAAACAGATTGCACCCAATGAGGTCTCAGTCCATGCTATATTGGGGTGTGTTATGACAGGGTCTCCAAGTCTCCGATTTAGCCTCACCACTACTATTCAAATTTGTATTAAATCGCACCTGGTTTCTCCCTCACAGCAGTTCCTTTACCATTCATTTTTCTTCTCCTTTTAGATAAGAAATTTCTCTGTATTGTGTGCTTTTCCGGCGATTTTCTCTGCTTGTGTCATTCACCCTGGTCCTGTCCGACAACCATGGATCCACCCGCCTCGCGAAAACCCCCTCTGTGGTTCTCGTTTGAGGAACATTTTGACCAGTAAGTTTCCGGCTATAAGAAACTTGTATAATGGTTCTAACCGCCAAAGAAATTCCATCCGAAAGGCTTGGTCGGTCGGTAACGGCCGCTATCAGGGTGCTGCCACCACTCCACCCCCTCAAAACCCCCCTTTGTTCGAAGTTTTAAAATATCATGAGGGGCGACAAATGTGGATCACCGTCAAAAGTGTGACGCTGCGTGTCTCAATAAGTGGCGCTCTAAACTTGAAGGACACGCATGCTTTCGATAACAGTTTTGTGCTTGACTATGTTACGATATTGAAGAGGTACGATGACCTACGGGCGTATCTCAGCAAGAAAACTTCTAGTTCCGATTTTGGTGATGCAAGTATGCGAGAATTTCAACTATTAGTCCGTGATTTTCTCCTTGACTATGAAGTCTTCAGCGGCCTCGACTTGCGTGGAGATATCATCCCAGGAAGTCACCAGCAAGACATGCGGCACTGGTCAACCGAGCGAGATCTCGAGGAGATAGACACCGGATTTAAACTCTTACCCTCATACGATCAATCGAAACGGAAGAAACTAGGTGACTTGATCCAGGGGGGCAACCTAGCAGAAATTCGCGCTTTTCTTCGGGCCCATGAGTATAAGATTGATGCAAGCTTCCTAGGAATTGCACTGTCATTCGGGCAGATAGAGATTTTTTGGACATTACTAGCCGAGGGGGCCGGTTCTAATTTGTTTTCGTTTCTCTGTTTTGGGTCTAATGAGGCACATCCACTAGTCCTCGCCGCAAAGTACGGGTATCTCGAAATTGTCCAAGTGCTTCTGGACTGTGTAGCCCATATGGATCAAAACGAATTTTCTTTCCAACATTTCATATCTCGGGCGCTAACCGAGGCCGCTTCTGGAGGGCACATTGAAATTGTTTTGCTCCTTATTGATAGTGGGGCACCGATCAATGGCAGCAATGGACCCCGATGTGTCCCTCCCCTCCTTACAGCTGCGCAAAAGGGCCATTTGGACCTTGTCAAATCATTACTCACCCGAGGTGCATATTTGGATCAAGAGTATTTTGCCGAGTGCTTTCATTGCACATCATGTCCCGTTAACCACAGCCAATGGGGGAATCATACGGCTTTATTGTGCGCAGCCAGCAATGGACATGACCAGGTCGTTGAGTTTCTTCTTAGTTGCGGCGCACAGATGGACAAATACCCAGGAGCTTCCTTTTTATGGGACAGGGACTCACATTTCAATCCACTTTCTGCATCAGTGGCAGCTGGCCACGACCGAGTCGTACAACTATTAATTAACCATAATGCCAACATTCACCCTATACGCATACGGCTTTTTAACGCCGACAGCGAATTTCCAGACCTAACAGCATTGGAAATGGCTAGTCAAGCTGGTCATTGGAAGGTCCTCGACGTTCTTCCAACCGATATGCAGACTGACCCGCCTAATGATATACCTTTCAATTTCCCGGACTCTTTCACCCTGCCTGATCTCTCTGCAACCGTAAACGGGACAGTTATCGACATCGCCGCTCCCGAGTGGGACAGTTATCAAAATTCATTCGGCGAATTTTTGTTCCCCAACCCACCCAGGTTCCCTGACGAGACCCCATTATTTGAATATCAAACGGCTTATCAAGACCAGAGGTTAGATGGCTCACAAGATACCCAGAACGGCCCCAAGAGCGGGCTCAAAAGTACACTTACCCACAATCTTCATGAGCACCTTAGAGACAGGCACCAAGAATTCCTTCTCATGGCATATAGTGGTGGTGGTCCTGCTGCACAATTTGCTCGTAAATTACCCGATTATTGCGAGGTTTGGGATGCCGGCATGGTAGCAATCCGCCGAATCCTACGAAATAAGCATCCAAGGTCTCTCAAAGAGGTCATCTGTTGCATATTAGTTGCATCGGCAATGCGAATGGCTGGCAAACACTTGGAGCCGAAGGATCTACCTATATATTGTACGGATGACGAGTAAGTTTAGTGAATTCAGGCCGACTCCATACCTAGGGAATTTTACTAATTAGGTCGTAGATTCATGCGTGATTTGAGCCGCTGGAGACGGATCGTGCCACAAAATGATTGGCAGCTATATGATACAATTATTCGTGTCGTTTGGAAATGGTCCCCGATATATGAGGGCACTCGTGTCTTTGGGAGATGGTTCCGGATGCGTGGGGGCACTGATGCCCCCGTTCCCGGCGGAAATGATTCACTTCAGCATTTTCAAGACCTAATATCAGGTCTAATTTCTGCGGCTAGAGCCTCAGAGTTTGGCGAAGCATTTACAAATACTGAAGGGTCACGGCTTCATTCGATCCCGAAACATCACCCCACGGATATCCCCCCTGAATACCTCCTCCCCAGACCCGATCAGGGTCAATTTCTCTCACTTGAAGAGCACAGCCAGTCCCCTAGGGACAAGCCTAATATAGATGGCTCCTGGGAGCCCCCGTCGCCGACACTTATTTTGATTACGATCGGTGCGATCTTCGGTGTCGTAATCGCATTTCTTTTAGGTAGGTAACCGTCGTCTCAGTGGAGGATGTGCTTCAAGCCTTTAGCTAACCGGACAGCTTTTCGCTTATTGGAATCAACGTTACTGCATGAATGGGCGGCGCAACCACTTCCCATATCCATACGCATACCGCTTAGCTGTGCGGAACTTAATTTGCGCAATTTGGCATTATACTTGGGACAGACATCGTTCCTCTTCAATGCCCAGTCCTCCCCAGCGCAATCAGATTCTACCATGTCGATAAATATCTCTCCAGGTGGTTCACCTAGCGGTAACGAATCCGTCGGAGACACGTCTCCGAATCATGGGATAGATATTATCGGAACTAACAAATTATCCACGTTGACTTGCACCTTATGCGACAAAAAATTCAGCTCGACAAGCAATTTAGGGAAACATAACCGTGAATCCTGCCGATATCGTGTCAACAAAACTAGATTTCCCTGCGAGCATTGCAAACGAGATTACGCACGCGTTGATTACCTCGAAAAGCACGTATGCAGACAACGTCGTTAAGAACCTCATTGAGCACTACTTGCAAGTAGATAACTGCAAGGGATAGATAACTACAACCCCCGCAAAGGCGGAGGATTTAATGAAGCCATGTATCGTATTGAGCAATTGCATTTTGATCTAGTTGTTTCTTTTGGGAAGTGACTGACTGATTTGGTTTTTCCAAATTGGATAGGGGTGGCTACGGCTTGGATCATCATTTTCAATAATAGAAAGAGCCAAGCTAATTTTGAAGTAGTTCGACACGTGTTTCTTTATTATGGCCGGCAGGGTGGGTTTGAGATTCCCTGTATTTAGCTCTATATTCAACTATTTGTTGGTAATGACGATTAATTATTAACAATAAAAACAATGATTTTGATACTCAATGATCAGCCGAAGGTACGCCGCTGACTGCGATCATATCTAATCACAACAAGAACCGGCCATACTTGTAAAATGACTGCGCCTAGCATCAAACATCCAGCGAAAATCTGCGCTCGTAGAAAATAAGCTTCATCCAAATTCACCAAGGCACCAGCAATAGGTGTTCCGACCAGGGACCCAAAAGAGCTAATACCCCACATCATACCCATTCGTGTTCCTAGCTTCTTCATATCCGGGCAAAGAGCAGGATGTGAAATGATTGAAGTTGGTGCCGTCACCAAGACACCCGTCAAGAATCCCCAATAACAAGTCCAAACGATAAAACCGGGAACATTGGTTGCCGCAATCCAGGTGAACATTGCGATGGCAGACGCTGTGGTGCAAGAAATCAAGACGCAAATCGGTTTCACCCGCGAGCCGATCAGATAGGGGACCGTTCGGCCAAACGCAGACGCCCCGTTTACAATAGAGACCATATAGAAAGAGAAACTCTTGGATGTTTGTAAGACCGTCCTTGCGTATGTCGCAATATAGAATATAGGAATCCAGTAGGCGAGCATCACGAACGTGAGAGAGACGGACCAAAGCATGAATGGGATGTCTGTGAAGGCCTTCCATTCGATGAGACTCCTCGCACCGATCTTCTTCCCCGGTCGACGACACAGCACGACACAGGAAATAATTGCAAGAAGCAAGTTGATAAATCCGATAGTCCGGACGGCCCAGGGAAATCCGATTCTTGGCTGAAGTTGGCGGAAAATTACCGGAAAGATAACACTTCCGACACTGGATCCGATCGAGGCACACCCAATCGCGATAGGTCGCTTGGTGGTGAAAAGAGACGAGATCACTACGAGGGCTGGGATATAGGCGATTCCTCCACCCATCCCCACGCAGATGCCCTGCGCCAGAATGACTTGATAGTACTCAGTCGCTAAACTTGTCATCATAATCCCAAGAACCACCAACACGTTGCCGATAAGGATCAAGGGACGAACGTGACCTAGATCAACTAAAGGTCCCGTCACGATGCCTACCATCACAACTAAAGTTGCCTGGATACTACCAACCCAAGATATCGATGATGGTGATTGATCTGGTAACAGCACCGTCTGATAAAACTCTTGGAACGCACCATAAGTACTTATTAGGCCCCTGAATCCACATTAGAACGCGTGGCAAAACAGAGAAAGGGCAGAAAAAGATAGTACCTACCATGAGTTTACAAAGACACAAAAACCAGCCACTACGCTGAGCCATGCCTCCAGACCCCCATTTGGTATAGGCTTTTCAAGCACAGTCTCTTGGATCTGAGAATCACCACTCGCTGTTACTTGCGATTGACCGCCAGTTCCACCAGGTGGCTCATTTTCATGAAACGAGTCGCTCTTCTCCGCTGTGCTCATTCCCATTTTCGACCAGCCAACGCTTGTTGATGTCAGTTGGTGTCCATCATAAGGCAAACATGAAAGGCTCTCCTTTATTCCCCCTGAGTTATATTATTTCGGTAGTTATGAGTCCACTTTTTTTCAATTTTTTTCGTCCCCCCGGGCGGGGAACCCAGCTCTCTTTGGTCGTGTGGGGTTCGGTTAGGACGGTTCCCAGGTACGTAATCGCAATAGCTACTATCCTAGTGTTCGGCTAGATGTCCGGCAATAGATATCCACAAGACTTACCGAACCCTCAGCGGGAAAAAGACAGTTGGTATGTGCTTATTATTCAATAGCATTTAGGGCTCAACATGTCGCAATGTTGCAAAGTGCGAAAGTTCCGCGGAGTATCAAACCAGGATAAAGCATCTTTAGTTCCACCAGCTCGAAGCCACAACCTTTCTAAGCTTCCTTACCCTTGAAAGGCGACTTCTTGGCGAGTACTAAAATTTTATCTGGTACCTACCTAACTTACACCCAATTCGCCCTTTCTCAAACTAGAAGTGAATGACCAACCAAATCTAAATAGTATGTAATGTACCTTGGTGCTTGCCTAACCCATCGCCAAGAGAACGAAGAGCCCCAGTCAGCTACAATATAGTCATTGAGTGGCATTTAGCGGACCGGACTTTGTACATATTTCACAATTTATCACAAAATAACCTTTATTTTACCTGCTAAACGGGATACAGCATATTATAGTACGGGCTTTGCCACAAATGTTCATGATGTTCTGGTATAAGGGGATGTTCGAAAAGGTTTTGACCCGCATCATCTATGGACCATGAAAGGTTGTTCCATTGCCAGTCCGGTCCAATTTGTGCCATGTCATGAATGGGAGTAGTTAAATTAACAGAGGAGGGGGCGTCCTGTATTGAAGTGGCAATTTGGTCTTCAGGGCGCCATATGCGATGAGATGAATCAACTGGGGCTGGCAATTGGACGTTGGATCCAGGAGCTTTCGGTGATTTCAAATTACGACGGATGTGGACTTTTCCCAACATGGGAACATCCACGGTCAATTCTTGCGTACGGGCGACGCTGTCATCCTGTTGAAGAAGCTCATTAAGAGTACAAAGTGCTCTGGCCACACGGTCAGCATATTCTGACCCAGAGCCATCTTTAGACAAACTTCTCAGCATCTCAATAACTTGCGAAACTAAACCTCCAAGTCGAGCTTTATCGATCCGAAAGCTGTGCTGATCCACAGATGGCCAGCTGTTGGATGTCAAGAGGAGGACAGTTGATGCAGTGAAGGCCTGCAAGTCTAGCATCCTAGAGGTAAACATCCCGTTAGGCATCTTTTGGCGGATGAACATCCATCGTAGTGCCACGGATTCACAGGCATCCATACAAGCGAGTCGGCTGTAAAGATACTCCTCACCTAGGTCCTGCCGTAGGGCGAGCGGAAGATGTGTTCTCATAAGCGTGCAGTAATGCATAAGCTGCACCATATGACGACCATCTAAATCATCCATCGCATCATATATCCACCATGAAGGTGGAACCTGCGATGCAAGAACTTTGATTTCTTGTGCAAGCTCCAGGGAGAATGTGTAGAGTTTCGTCCCTGGTTCTGATGTCATATTCATATGATCGAGATCATGAGTTTTGGCGGCAAGGTCCGTAAGTTGGCTAAGATACACATGACTTTGAACAACGCCATCGACGAGAATAGGAGAAGACGTTGTGCGAGGGTATCGCCGAGTATCCGGGGGGAGGTTGACCATCATCCCCAGTAATCGATCAACATTACATATGATATCCCACAGTTGGGCTTTATGCGCCAATGCTTCGCTTTCATTTGGTTTCTTCATCCAGAATACTTGCGAGGCTCTAGGTAGACCCATGAGCTCTGCAACTGCGATTGTGTGGCGTAGTCTAACCCATGCTTTTCGGAAGTTGCCGCGTCCCATTTGACTAACTAAAAGTTAGTATTACGAAAGATTGGAGACTAGACGGGGCACGAAACGTTGTGGTCGAATTAAGACACGAAGGTAGGGAAACGTGGCACATATATTCCTGGAATGGGGAAAGAAAGGATTGTCAAAAAAAAAAAAAAAAAAAAAAAAGGAATGTCCTCACAGTCGCACAAAATGTATAGCCATCCCGAGCCCCGGCAGTGTCCCAACCAACCGATCATGAACTAAAACAGAGCGCTCAACTGTATCCGACACTGCTCGAGTAAATTCCGATCGGTTCAGGGACATTACGCCCTCGATTTCGGGGCTCTCGATTCCTTGGAAAGCTTGCTGAGCCGTGATAGCAAGTGGTAGCAGCCATGTAGCTAGATCTATAACATCTACATCTGGCTGGCACATTTTATCGTAGGATTCTAGGATTTCTTGGTTCGACTTCGCTGCAAATGGCTGGGGAAGAATCAATTGCATCAAACTTAACCAGTCGTAGGATGATGTCGTCATTCTCGTAATTACCTCCTTTGATGGAATTAATTCTTGAAGCACCGGTCTTATTGTATCCTGCAAATGCCCAGAGCCCTTAACAACCCGCTCCTGAAGCTGCTTATCATCGCGGGTCATGTCTGCACTTAACCATTCATTTTGGAATAGAGTGCGCAAATGGGATGGTTTTTCTGACACCACAATGTCAGACCCACTCGATTCTCCATCAGAGTCATCAGACCCATGATCTTGGGAAACAGTCTGGCTGAGAGCGGCGGAGGGGTTTTCCCCGAGTTTGACCTCAATGTTATTGACAATCTTTGTAAGGTGGGATACTTGGGCTTCAAGCTGAGAGATGCGGAGCCGGGAAGGGAGTCGTTGGGTTTGGCGCGGGCGGGGACTCGCCGTCTGGGCTAAACACGCGGTTCCACGCTCTTGACACTGCCGACAGGTAAGGGCATCATCGGGGATCCGGACACAGCGGACTTTGCGCCGTCTGCCTGAAGAGGAATTGTCATTATTATGACAGAGGTCAGAAGTCAAAACCACTTTGGGGGGATGCGACTAGGTATGTATGTATGTATGTAGAGTCCATACATTCAGTGCAACTCTTCGTCCCCTTACGAGCAGCTGCTGTGTTACTGTCCTGGGAGCCTAACATGGATGGTGGCGCACACGTGGAAAAACGGCCTCCGAGAAAATTTGTCCGAAAATCCAGTTCTCAAGCAAACTTGTGGGATAAGCCAGGCTCACTAATGCTGGAAGAATGATGCAAAAAGGAGAAGCTCAGCTGGAGTTGGAGTCATGGAGAGGTTCTCGGCGCCGCGGACGAAGACCTGATCCGCGGAAGTTTGATCGACCGCTGGGGCCGACTTACGAGCCAAGACTTTCCCAATCAGGCAATAACCTCGTATGCCCCTCCTTGGGATTGGCTCTGTGCTCATGAGGATTTGTCCCCTTAATGACCCATCAACTGACTCAATCTTTTCAAGCCTTTTAACGCCGGTGGGTTTATTTAACTTTCGATCTGTCGCTACCAGTAACTGCCGACCGCCGACTATGTCACTTTTTTTTTTTTTTTTTAATTGATCAAAAGCTAATACGTATAAAAACACCTTTCCCACCACTACTAGTATGGTTGCACTCACGACCATCTTCCCCGCCATAGAAAATACTTTCAACATACTCTACCGCGTTCCCTAGATTCTGTTCAGATAACATCAATCTCATATGGAGTCCGACAGTTGGCACCATATCATGTTCTCCACCCTGGAGAAGCGTGGCGGCCCCTATCCCTCCAACACAGCGGGCATGGGTGGCCTTCCGAGTGTGATCCCCGACATCCCTGTGTGTGCTGTGTTTATAGCTCTCTACGTTAGCTTCGCTGCCACCAATATGACAATCCTCCAGGTCAATCTCCGCAGGGAACACAAATTCATACTCTCCGGGTTGCTATTTGGCTTCTGCATGGCACGAATCTTGACCCTTGTTCTCCGTATTGTCTGGTCTGTTCGACAAACCAATGTCTCTCTAGCCATCGCAGCACAGATTTTGGTGAATGCTGGCATTCTACTGGTCTATATTATCAACCTAATCCTCTCGCAACGAATCCTCCGCGCCCTGCAACCACGCCTTGGCTGGAACCCGATTTTGCGCAACGGCACCAAAGTCCTATATGCATTAATTGCGGGGGCGCTCATTATGGTTATCGCGTCGATGGTTATTTCGCTATACACTTTAAACCCCAATATCCGCCAATCCTGCCGTGATGTGCAGCTAACCGCCCTAACATACCTCCTCGTATTCACCTGCCTTCCGCTCGTTCAAATTGCCCTGGCAGTGGGTCTACCTCGATCAAAAGAGGCAGAGTCCTTTGGTACCGGAAGTATGCGCAGCAAAATTATCATTGTCACACTGTCCACCTGCATGTGCATGCTGATTGCTGGGTTTAAATCTGGTGCCGTCTGGAGTCCCCCTCGGCCGATCACCAATCCCCCGTGGTATTATTCCAAGGCTTGTTTCTATGTCTTCAACTTTATGTTCGAAATTTTGATTCTATCCCTCCTCACCTTCAACCGGATCGACAAGCGTTTTCATATTCCGAATGGATCTACTCGTCCTGGCGACTACAGCCGACGCGCGTCGCAAATTTCGGATGACCAGGACTCCTCCAGCGAAGAAAAGACTGCTGAATGATTCATCCCTATGATAATCAATTAATTTTCTTTTTTTTTATGTATTAAGCGGTTGAATATTTATAGAATTCTTTCTTTCATTCTTGTTTAACAAGTTCATTTCTTTCTTTCTTGTTTTACTTCCTTACTTTTAACAAACAATATATCTTACTCCAGCTGTCGCTGCGGCGATGATAATTCTCACATATTTACAAGGGTTAAAGCTACAAATTTAAACCACAACTTAAGAATAGATTATTCTACACATATCATGTTAAAATACTCTACCCTAAACTTATTCACCTTTATGTTATCATTTATTATTTATCATTTGTTCATTTGTTTAGGGGCCAGGTATCCCCCTCTTACTCTTGTTTAAGACTTAAAGCGTGTGAACTACGCTATCAGCTTCCAGCCTATATAATTTACTAAATAAGTAAGACTAATGATATTAAGTTAGGAATATAGGAGGATTAATATTGGAGAGTATGTTGCTATTTTTAGGATAGGTATAGGGTAGGTATGCGCTCTGTACTTTATCTTTGACAAAAAAAAATCTCTAGAGATTAGCATGAGGGATTATGCTTTCGCCTAATCCGCTGGATCATTAATCTCATAAGGCCTCAAAGTCCCCACGAAGTGATGCACAGATCGCATCAACAAAATCCTCCTCCTCCTCTACAGCCACACCCAAAGCCCCAGGCTGCCAACTAAGCGCGCAAACCAAATTCGCCCCCTTAACGCTAACAATGTTAAATGTAAGTGGCGCACTAAGGGCATTACCCGGTTGTATGAACATCATCTTGCTAATCTTGCATCCGTCCCCGTCACCACTCCCGTCAAAAGCAAGTAAATTGCTGACCTCGTACGAGCAATCCCTGGCACGCCCAATTTTGCCTAGTATCCAACCCCTAATACTAGGAGCATATCTCAGCAGACCAATGGCCTGGTCTTGTAAAAGCGTTTGACAGTGAGCAAGTTTCTTCGTCATCGAGCTCGCAGCCGCCCACATTTCATCCGAGAACACGGGCTCCGCCTTGGGTACTCTCGGATGCGCCTGGTAATACCCCGAGACAAAAAGACCCCATGTATAGGCCGGTATGCCGATAGACCGCCGCATATCTACTGCCGTTCCGGAGACGATATTAGTTATGTCGGGGTTGGGAATAGCATTACTTAATGCTCGAACGATAAGCTGGTGGATTGTTGCCGTGAGTTTTGCCTCATGGGTTCTCGATACCTGTCGAGCTTTTTCTACCAAGGGAGCCTCGATCTCAAGGAGTTTTACTCTGGTATTGTGGGGGGTTGCCGGCTCAGAGAAGATGCGCGAGCCGGTCCATGTACCGGCATTGACTGGACTTGCAGCTGCACGGAGCCCCATGATATCAACTAGAAATTTCGGCAAGCATACCGCCATTAACGGGGCTAGGAGGAACCCCCACGATATCGGAAGCCTTTCTGGGGTGTCAAAGGGAGCCGAAAGTGTTTGATTTGGGGGTAGTGTCACCAAGAAGGATCTGTCTTCATTTGTAGGAGTACCAATACCCCGTCGCCATGCATCTAGAAAAGTCCGATGAAAGGTCAACCCAACCATCCCATCCCCGATACTATGCGAAAACGCAAAAGCAATGAAGCAGCGTTTCACTGTCGAATCAACCGGCGACGCCAAAGGAAGAACAACAATTCGCCAAGGTGGTATCTCAGCTGCCCACGGCTGATCAAGTATCGGCACTAGAACCTTCTCCAATGTTCTATTCTCTTCATTGCTACTAATATCATCGTCATGAAGTATAGAGATATGGTTATTGAGATTTATACTCGAAACCGATTCGAAGGCCGGTTTTTCGGTATGTTTGTCCTTAACGATTACGCTTAGGTATGGGTGTTTCAAGACACATTCCCTTAACGGCGGAATGAATGATTGACCCGAAGCAAGGTCTGTATTTTCACTAATAGGAAGTTCGTAAATTGCGGCTATGACAACCGCGTTGTAGAAACCAAGGTCTTCACGACTGATTGTGCGGCGCTCATTGGGACCTGGCTTTGGGTTAACTTTGGGTATACTTTTCACCCTTGGAAAGGCTGCGACTAACTTGCGAAACGCATGAACATTTTCCAGCGGGCAGCGGTAAATTGTATCGCGATATACCTACCTATTGTCAACCTATGGACGAGTGGGAATTATCAATTAATGGAGTGATTTAATTCCACACGCGTGTAGCTGTGGTGCTAAGAACCTGCTAGTGACGACCAGCTAGTCCTATTTAGGAAGATTTTTGTATCTTGCACCAAGGAATTGCTATTAGTTCCCATTTGCAGTGCCTCTATTATTGACTGATTGAATAAACTTGCTTTGTGTAAAGCGACATTCAATTTACCAAAGAAAAAAGTTTAAAGTATGAAACGTAGAATTTTAACCACCGCATGAGCTCATAACAAAGAAAACCTGGGCCCGTAGTTCTATTAAAAACAAACAACTACCATGTCATCCTATGTAGCTGTTTCATTTCATTCTCTAACCCCTTTCCACATCCCTTTTAAACTGATTCATTTCCTCCAGGGCCTCAATTGGCCCGCCCCCGGTTTTCGTCTTCCAAACTTCGAAGGCACTGGAGTGCCGCCACCCCGGTATGCTCGAAATTGAATTCAGTCGGGGACAGAACCATATTGAAGGCTAGGGCGTTGGTGGGGCATTCAACCGCATCACCGAAGACGCGTGGCATGAATGCATCGGAAGATAGAGGGGTGAGCAGTGAGCCAAAATCATGGTTTTCGCCACTCAATGCCCGACCCAAAGGGAGGACGATATCGTTGCGGCGCTCGTCAAAGGCAGCTTCGGCAAGCTCAGGGTCAACCTCATCGATAATAAGCTCAGCCCTAGCCCACATAGAATATTGCTCGTCCAAAGCATTTGAGTTCTCTCCCAGATAATTGCTCCGATCACCTGAGTTTTGAGCTGGTCTGCCCCTTTACCCTCTATCACTGCAGTGCTAGCAACACATTCCTCAATACATTGGGAAGCAGTTTTACCCCTTTCATTTTATTGTTTGATTTCATCATTCATTGAATGTCGGGGTAAGGTAGGTACCTAGGCAGGTAGAAGGCACAGAACCACTCGACCACTCAAGTCTGGAGAACCACCAATTGCCAAGTCTGCCATGATCCACCTTTTTAAGATTAAGCATTTTATCATACCCACAGGCAGACAGCTTATGAAAATCACCCTTTTCATCCCAGTGGCAAACCTTGCTATTTGCTGGAAATCAAATTGTACCTCGGGGGTTCAAATTTTGATTTAATTTTATATATTCGTGACCCGACCAAAATGCCAATAAAAGAATTCTCGACCAGAGGTGAACGATGCTACACCACGTAAACTGAGATAGCTGTCGGCTCCGAAGAATAGTATTCCGAAAACGGATGCGCATGGCTGCAATTATCGAGGTCGTGATGGTGAAAAATAACTTCATTTTGTAGGCAGCTTCCCACGCGCTAGTGTCCCGTCCTTGGTGCTTGTGATTAGACTTTAACACCATTAGAAGAGTTCCGCTCGGCAGGTTTTTGAATCGCGTTTAGGCTGGGTTAACAGTAGTAGTAGTGATAAATACAGCCTAGACGATAGTTGTTGGGAGGCTCGGGGTGACAACTAGGATCATCTTCCGTATCCCGTCTACATATACGATCTGTTCCACGATGCGACCATGGCGAGTCACGTAGCGATGATTAGAAATGTCATTAGGTATTCGATTCTGCAGGGCGTCTGGAATACCATTACCAGCCTCCAGGGCCGATAAAAGTGGTTGTTGCTCTAGATATGAACTGGCTAATTCTTCATAGCTCCACTCTCTCTGAAGGAGCTCCTTTCGAACCATGAAGATCAATATCCGACAGGCCTACTTTGATTAGCTATTGGAAAAAGAGGGGGGAAACAAAAGGAAATGGACCGAAAGCGACTACAAGCTCTTGGACCTACCTCTGCTAAAAATGCCACGGCGCATATGAAACAAACTCCACATCCGAGGAATAATAGACATTCTTCGTAGAGTGTTAAGGATTTTCTCGGGCCAAATGAACATACATGGTCTCTCCAGGGGTGGTGAGCCATACTATGCTCAACAGGCAGAGTATACTCCAGGTTATTCGATTCGATGGTCCAAGGGTCACATGTTATGAATAGGCCCATTACCACCCACATGTAGCTCCAGTGGGAGGCTACCTATTATTAAAGGTAGGTTCTTAGTAGTAGGTCATAGGAGGGAATGGAGAGCGTTTGTATTGTTGTCCGAATGAATTGGTTGATAAGCTGCCTTTTTAGATAGCCCGTTACAGCGGGACAACTGAAACATTTAAATAATATATGTCCTCTGTCCATCGTGGGATGGAGGAAAAAATTTTTTCTTTTTCTTTCCTTTCCTTCTTTCATGTGGCACTGATAAGGGAGCCAATCATGGCGACAAGCTCATGCATAGTACGGGTATATTCGATACTAATGACTAAATTAGGAATAATCTGTAACTTACTGGTTGCTGACCCGCTTCCGACTAGTCCTTTCTTTGCGCGCTAACCACCAGAAATAATCAACAGGCCGACTGGCTGACTTGAACAGAATTTGTCGGGGAATTACTGCTTCGGACTGGGGTTCATTATTCTCTATCATCCAGATCGTGTCTCTGGCGATGTTCAGAATGCTCTATAATGCTTCCTCCGACGGATTTTCTACCGGCAGCTTCTAAATTCTTGCGGGTGATGGCAAGTGCATTTGTTTGCACGTGCTAGATTCGCGATAGCTAGTTGGATACCCAACCTTGGAATTTGCCTCAAAACGGTGTGGGCCATTTTAGTGGGTATTTTTGTTGCCGTACATACTTAATTGTTTCAACTCCGCGAAGCTGGCCTCGCTTCGGCTAGTGGGGTCAGAGAGGTTCCACTTTCCACACTGGCATTTATGGAGGAAAGCAAGTGATGGGAAACGAGCCGCGGGCATCGGATAAGAGGGGTGATCAAAGTTTATCCAATTCGCGGGGTTAGACAAGGCTGTGAATTGTAAATAGGTATGTATACGCAGAGGCTACCTACATATATATAATCCTCATTGCTGAGGGGAAGAGAAATTCTATAAGTTCTATAAATAGGTATTATTGTATTTTTTTTTCAATCTACCTGAGAAAAGCGAAGGCTCTCCTATTGGATGCGGTTCTAAAAAAAAATGTTACATTATCACAGGGGGAAAATGTGAAAATTTAAGATTAGATAATACAGTACATGTTATACCAATGATCATCATATAAAGTTAAGTAAATATATTGATATGAAGATAAAATGGAGTGTGGTTTCCCCTCTGCCCTGGTTCTACATTGGTCGCTGGTTATATACTGGACCGAACATTCAGAAATTACGTATAGCCGCTATTATTGATTCTCGTGCATATTTTAAGCTGGATGAGATTTTGCTGGGGGCACTGGAACGCGCTATTCGGGCAGCGTTTTCATCGGTTGCCATGATTGTTGAGTAAACGGATTTCGCGGCCGTTGAGAGAGCGTGGGAGGGACCCGTAGTACTCTGGAACGCCGGCTGGACTCTCTCGGTCGCTCTTATATCTGCATCAAGAATCGTCGTGTGCCTCTGGAGTGCGGCGAGTAAGTGTCCTATAGCGGATGCTGAGGCTATCTGCTCAAGGTCCTTCCATCTAGCCGTGTTAACCATCTCCCTGTTTCATCCTCTGTTGCAAATCAACTTACAAGCTCAACAAACAGAGAATCACCCCCAGTTCCCTCTGATAAGTTAACATCCGCTCACTAAACACCCCAGCCGCCCCAATCTCCTCCTCTAGCCTCAGTGACTTCGGGAGATTTGTGAGGAGCTGATACCCCGGTAGCCCAGCGGCTACGTTCTGCGAATACCTTGCCATCTCGTTCACTGTCGCGGGAAAGCGCCCAATGCATTGTTGTATCACCTCGGCATGCGCAGCTGTGATCCCATGATATGCTGCGAGAATCTGTCGATTGGCCTCGAGCGTCTGCTTTGTGGTTCTTACAATGTCGTTAAAAGCGTGGACCTCTTTGCCAAGCTCCCCGAGCCTTTTGCTGTAAGAGCGCCCGACAGAAGTTCGGGTTATCGCGACCGCGATAGATTTTTCAGCCTAGTTTGTGTATTTTAGCCTTTTTCTTTCTTATTATTTGGCGGGGATTGAAAGCCGCGTCACCGATTCAGGGTCACACTACAGTCTGGATATCGTCGAAGAGACCAACGAGGCTCGATATAATGGGTGTAACGTCCATAATATAATTAGGTTCAAGGTATTGTTCTCGATAGTCTTGGAGATGAATTTTAAATTCTCTCAAAAACGTTATCTTGAAGGGGCTATATATCTATGCTGATACGCTGTGGCGGTGCTAATGAATTGCAATGTAAACGAGAAGAATTAATTTCGATTGAGGCGCGGATACGAGGTAGTCTAATCCTGATTGTAGTCATTCGCAATTCTCAAGTTAGGCACCCAAGATAGTAGCGGGTGTTACGGGCCATAGACATTGACGCTACGAGCTGATAACTCTCTCTTTCATCACTTAGAAACGTTTCCATTCGGCCTAATACCTTGCAAAGAAGCCCCAACCCATGATAAACTCAATTGTACCCGTGGATCCCGTGTGTTTGTGTACCGATTTTCTGGAGGTCCTTCTTTATCTCTAAAGATGATACATTGCGAGAAATAACGATGCTGTCCGATATTGCCTTTGCCTACCATCCGACGGCCAGCGGTATGACCCGAATGACGCTCCCGCTTTCGGCTGCGAATAATAGGTGGCATTGGCATTTCTTTACGCATGAGTTGTATGTCTTTGTCTTGGATACCGGGCAGATGGCCATTGCTAGTCGTGTTTTTCTCATCTGACATCTTGCTCGGTTGATCTCAAGGGCGAGCGCACGCCTGCTTATTGGGGGGGGGGGGGGGGGGGGGGGGGGGTTGGTGCCACCGCGGGAGGAAAAAGGGGTTTTTTTTTTTTTGGGGTTGGGGGGGGGGGGGTGGGGGGGGGTTGGGGGGGGGGGGGGGGGGGGGGGGGGGGGGGGGGGGGGGGGGGGGGGGGGGGGGGGGGGGGGGGGGGGGGGGGGGGGGGGGGGGGGGGGGGGGGGGGGGGGGGGGGGGGGGGGGGG